>OY101444.1:21021450-21403052 GCA_956483585.1 Gymnocheta viridis | reverse complement strand
AACTGCCGCGGCAAAGCTATTGCATAGCATTTTGTTTTCAATAAAATGTATTAAATTAAAAAAATAACGAACATAATTTTTTTTAATTAATAGAAAAGGCTATAGCCTTTTCTTTTGGAGCGTTACTGATACGCCAATAAAAAAAAAATGTGGCACTCGAGAACTGCCGCGGCAAAGCTATTGCATAGCATTTTGTTTTCAATAAAATGTATTAAATTAAAAAAATAACGAACATAATTTTTTTTAATTAATAGAAAAGGCTATAGCCTTTTCTTTTGGAGCGTTACTGATACGCCAATAAAAAAAAAATGTGGCACTCGAGAACTGCCGCGGCAAAGCTATTGCATAGCATTTTGTTTTCAATAAAATGTATTAAATTAAAAAAATAACGAACATAATTTTTTTTAATTAATAGAAAAGGCTATAGCCTTTTCTTTTGGAGCGTTACTGATACGCCAATAAAAAAAAAATGTGGCACTCGAGAACTGCCGCGGCAAAGCTATTGCATAGCATTTTGTTTTCAATAAAATGTATTAAATTAAAAAAATAACGAACATAATTTTTTTTAATTAATAGAAAAGGCTATAGCCTTTTCTTTTGGAGCGTTACTGATACGCCAATAAAAAAAAAATGTGGCACTCGAGAACTGCCGCGGCAAAGCTATTGCATAGCATTTTGTTTTCAATAAAATGTATTAAATTAAAAAAATAACGAACATAATTTTTTTTAATTAATAGAAAAGGCTATAGCCTTTTCTTTTGGAGCGTTACTGATACGCCAATAAAAAAAAAATGTGGCACTCGAGAACTGCCGCGGCAAAGCTATTGCATAGCATTTTGTTTTCAATAAAATGTATTAAATTAAAAAAATAACGAACATAATTTTTTTTAATTAATAGAAAAGGCTATAGCCTTTTCTTTTGGAGCGTTACTGATACGCCAATAAAAAAAAAATGTGGCACTCGAGAACTGCCGCGGCAAAGCTATTGCATAGCATTTTGTTTTCAATAAAATGTATTAAATTAAAAAAATAACGAACATAATTTTTTTTAATTAATAGAAAAGGCTATAGCCTTTTCTTTTGGAGCGTTACTGATACGCCAATAAAAAAAAAATGTGGCACTCGAGAACTGCCGCGGCAAAGCTATTGCATAGCATTTTGTTTTCAATAAAATGTATTAAATTAAAAAAATAACGAACATAATTTTTTTTAATTAATAGAAAAGGCTATAGCCTTTTCTTTTGGAGCGTTACTGATACGCCAATAAAAAAAAAATGTGGCACTCGAGAACTGCCGCGGCAAAGCTATTGCATAGCATTTTGTTTTCAATAAAATGTATTAAATTAAAAAAATAACGAACATAATTTTTTTTAATTAATAGAAAAGGCTATAGCCTTTTCTTTTGGAGCGTTACTGATACGCCAATAAAAAAAAAATGTGGCACTCGAGAACTGCCGCGGCAAAGCTATTGCATAGCATTTTGTTTTCAATAAAATGTATTAAATTAAAAAAATAACGAACATAATTTTTTTTAATTAATAGAAAAGGCTATAGCCTTTTCTTTTGGAGCGTTACTGATACGCCAATAAAAAAAAAATGTGGCACTCGAGAACTGCCGCGGCAAAGCTATTGCATAGCATTTTGTTTTCAATAAAATGTATTAAATTAAAAAAATAACGAACATAATTTTTTTTAATTAATAGAAAAGGCTATAGCCTTTTCTTTTGGAGCGTTACTGATACGCCAATAAAAAAAAAATGTGGCACTCGAGAACTGCCGCGGCAAAGCTATTGCATAGCATTTTGTTTTCAATAAAATGTATTAAATTAAAAAAAATAACGAACATAATTTTTTTTAATTAATAGAAAAGGCTATAGCCTTTTCTTTTGGAGCGTTACTGATACGCCAATAAAAAAAAAATGTGGCACTCGAGAACTGCCGCGGCAAAGCTATTGCATAGCATTTTGTTTTCAATAAAATGTATTAAATTAAAAAAATAACGAACATAATTTTTTTTAATTAATAGAAAAGGCTATAGCCTTTTCTTTTGGAGCGTTACTGATACGCCAATAAAAAAAAAATGTGGCACTCGAGAACTGCCGCGGCAAAGCTATTGCATAGCATTTTGTTTTCAATAAAATGTATTAAATTAAAAAAATAACGAACATAATTTTTTTTAATTAATAGAAAAGGCTATAGCCTTTTCTTTTGGAGCGTTACTGATACGCCAATAAAAAAAAAATGTGGCACTCGAGAACTGCCGCGGCAAAGCTATTGCATAGCATTTTGTTTTCAATAAAATGTATTAAATTAAAAAAATAACGAACATAATTTTTTTTAATTAATAGAAAAGGCTATAGCCTTTTCTTTTGGAGCGTTACTGATACGCCAATAAAAAAAAATGTGGCACTCGAGAACTGCCGCGGCAAAGCTATTGCATAGCATTTTGTTTTCAATAAAATGTATTAAATTAAAAAAATAACGAACATAATTTTTTTTAATTAATAGAAAAGGCTATAGCCTTTTCTTTTGGAGCGTTACTGATACGCCAATAAAAAAAAAATGTGGCACTCGAGAACTGCCGCGGCAAAGCTATTGCATAGCATTTTGTTTTCAATAAAATGTATTAAATTAAAAAAAATAACGAACATAATTTTTTTTAATTAATAGAAAAGGCTATAGCCTTTTCTTTTGGAGCGTTACTGATACGCCAATAAAAAAAAAATGTGGCACTCGAGAACTGCCGCGGCAAAGCTATTGCATAGCATTTTGTTTTCAATAAAATGTATTAAATTAAAAAAATAACGAACATAATTTTTTTTAATTAATAGAAAAGGCTATAGCCTTTTCTTTTGGAGCGTTACTGATACGCCAATAAAAAAAAAATGTGGCACTCGAGAACTGCCGCGGCAAAGCTATTGCATAGCATTTTGTTTTCAATAAAATGTATTAAATTAAAAAAATAACGAACATAATTTTTTTTAATTAATAGAAAAGGCTATAGCCTTTTCTTTTGGAGCGTTACTGATACGCCAATAAAAAAAAAATGTGGCACTCGAGAACTGCCGCGGCAAAGCTATTGCATAGCATTTTGTTTTCAATAAAATGTATTAAATTAAAAAAATAACGAACATAATTTTTTTTAATTAATAGAAAAGGCTATAGCCTTTTCTTTTGGAGCGTTACTGATACGCCAATAAAAAAAAAATGTGGCACTCGAGAACTGCCGCGGCAAAGCTATTGCATAGCATTTTGTTTTCAATAAAATGTATTAAATTAAAAAAATAACGAACATAATTTTTTTTAATTAATAGAAAAGGCTATAGCCTTTTCTTTTGGAGCGTTACTGATACGCCAATAAAAAAAAAATGTGGCACTCGAGAACTGCCGCGGCAAAGCTATTGCATAGCATTTTGTTTTCAATAAAATGTATTAAATTAAAAAAATAACGAACATAATTTTTTTTAATTAATAGAAAAGGCTATAGCCTTTTCTTTTGGAGCGTTACTGATACGCCAATAAAAAAAAATGTGGCACTCGAGAACTGCCGCGGCAAAGCTATTGCATAGCATTTTGTTTTCAATAAAATGTATTAAATTAAAAAAATAACGAACATAATTTTTTTTAATTAATAGAAAAGGCTATAGCCTTTTCTTTTGGAGCGTTACTGATACGCCAATAAAAAAAAAATGTGGCACTCGAGAACTGCCGCGGCAAAGCTATTGCATAGCATTTTGTTTTCAATAAAATGTATTAAATTAAAAAAATAACGAACATAATTTTTTTTAATTAATAGAAAAGGCTATAGCCTTTTCTTTTGGAGCGTTACTGATACGCCAATAAAAAAAGACATGTGGCACTCGAGAACTGCCGCGGCAAAGCTATTGCATAGCATTTTGTTTTCAATAAAATGTATTAAATTAAAAAAAATAACGAACATAATTTTTTTTAATTAATAGAAAAGGCTATAGCCTTTTCTTTTGGAGCGTTACTGATACGCCAATAAAAAAAAAATGTGGCACTCGAGAACTGCCGCGGCAATGCTATTGCATAGCATTTTGTTTTCAATAAAATGTATTAAATTAAAAAAAATAACGAACATAATTTTTTTTAATTAATAGAAAAGGCTATAGCCTTTTCTTTTGGAGCGTTACTGATACGCCAATAAAAAAAAATGTGGCACTCGAGAACTGCCGCGGCAAAGCTATTGCATAGCATTTTGTTTTCAATAAAATGTATTAAATTAAAAAAATAACGAACATAATTTTTTTAATTAATAGAAAAGGCTATAGCCTTTTCTTTTGGAGCGTTACTGATACGCCAATAAAAAAAAAATGTGGCACTCGAGAACTGCCGCGGCAAAGCTATTGCATAGCATTTTGTTTTCAATAAAATGTATTAAATTAAAAAAATAACGAACATAATTTTTTTTAATTAATAGAAAAGGCTGTAGCCTTTTTTTTTGGAGCGTTACTGATACGCCAATAAAAAAAGACATGTGGCACTCGAGAACTGCCGCGGCAAAGCTATTGCATAGCATTTTGTTTTCAATAAAATGTATTAAATTAAAAAAAATAACGAACATAATTTTTTTTAATTAATAGAAAAGGCTATAGCCTTTTCTTTTGGAGCGTTACTGATACGCCAATAAAAAAAAAATGTGGCACTCGAGAACTGCCGCGGCAAAGCTATTGCATAGCATTTTGTTTTCAATAAAATGTATTAAATTAAAAAAAATAACGAACATAATTTTTTTTAATTAATAGAAAAGGCTATAGCCTTTTCTTTTGGAGCGTTACTGATACGCCAATAAAAAAAAAAAATGTGGCACTCGAGAACTGCCGCGGCAAAGCTATTGCATAGCATTTTGTTTTCAATAAAATGTATTAAATTAAAAAAAATAACGAACATAATTTTTTTTAATTAATAGAAAAGGCTATAGCCTTTTCTTTTGGAGCGTTACTGATACGCCAATAAAAAAAGACATGTGGCACTCGAGAACTGCCGCGGCAAAGCTATTGCATAGCATTTTGTTTTCAATAAAATGTATTAAATTAAAAAAAAATAACTAACATAATTTTTTTTAATTAATAGAAAAACCTATAGCCTTTTCTTTTGGAGCGTTACTGATACGCCAATAAAAAAAGACATGTGGCACTCAAGAACTGCCGCGGCAAATCTATTGCATAGCATTTTGTTTTCAATAAAATGTATTAAATTAAAAAAAATACTAACATAATTTTTTTTAATTAATAGAAAAGGCTATAGCCTTTTCTTTTGGAGCGTTACTGATACGCCAATAAAAAAAGACATGTGGCACTCAAGAACTGCCGCGGCAAATCTATTGCATAGCATTTTGTTTTCAATAAAATGTATTAAATTAAAAAAAATAACTAACATAATTTTTTTTAATTAATAGAAAAGGCTATAGCCTTTTCTTTTGGAGCGTTACTGATACGCCAATAAAAAAAGACATGTGGCACTCGAGAACTGCCGCGGCAAAGCTATTGCATAGCATTTTGTTTTCAATAAAATGTATTAAATTAAAAAAAAATAACTAACATGATTTTTTTTAATTAATAGAAAAGGCTATAGCCTTTTCTTTTGGAGCGTTACTGATACGCCAATAAAAAAAGACATGTGGCACTCGAGAACTGCCGCGGCAAAGCTATTGCATAGCATTTTGTTTTCAATAAAATGTATTAAATTAAAAAAAAATAACTAACATAATTTTTTTTAATTAATAGAAAAGGCTATAGCCTTTTCTTTTGGAGCGTTACTGATACGCCAATAAAAAAAGACATGTGGCACTCGAGAACTGCCGCGGCAAAGCTATTGCATAGCATTTTGTTTTCAATAAAATGTATTAAATTAAAAAAAATAACTAACATAATTTTTTTTAATTAATAGAAAAGGCTATAGCCTTTTCTTTTGGAGCGTTACTGATACGCCAATAAAAAAAAATGTGGCACTCGAGAACTGCCGCGGCAAAGCTATTGCATAGCATTTTGTTTTCAATAAAATGTATTAAATTAAAAAAAAATAACTAACATAATTTTTTTTTTATTAATAGAAAAGGCTATAGCCTTTTCTTTTGGAGCGTTACTGATACGCCAATAAAAAAAGACATGTGGCACTCAAGAACTGCCGCGGCAAATCTATTGCATAGCATTTTGTTTTCAATAAAATGTATTAAATTAAAAAAAATAACTAACATAATTTTTTTTAATTAATAGAAAAGGCTATAGCCTTTTCTTTTGGAGCGTTACTGATACGCCAATAAAAAAAGACATGTGGCACTCGAGAACTGCCGCGGCAAAGCTATTGCATAGCATTTTGTTTTCAATAAAATGTATTAAATTAAAAAAAAATAACTAACATAATTTTTTTTAATTAATAGAAAAGGCTATAGCCTTTTCTTTTGGAGCGTTACTGATACGCCAATAGAAAAAGACATGTGGCACTCAAAAACTGCCGCGGCAAATCTATTGCATAGCATTTTGTTTTCAATAAAATGTATTAAATTAAAAAAAATAACTAACATAATTTTTTTTAATTAATAGAAAAGGCTATAGCCTTTTCTTTTGGAGCGTTACTGATACGCCAATAAAAAAAGACATGTGGCACTCAAGAACTGCCGCGGCAAATCTATTGCATAGCATTTTGTTTTCAATAAAATGTATTAAATTAAAAAAAATAACTAACATAATTTTTTTTAATTAATAGAAAAGGCTATAGCCTTTTCTTTTGGAGCGTTACTGATACGCCAATAAAAAAAGACATGTGGCACTCAAGAACTGCCACGGCAAATCTATTGCATAGCATTTTGTTTTCAATAAAATGTATTAAATTAAAAAAAATAACTAACATAATTTTTTTTAATTAATAGAAAAGGCTATAGCCTTTTCTTTTGGAGCGTTACTGATACGCCAATAAAAAAAGACATGTGGCACTCGAGAACTGCCGCGGCAAAGCTATTGCATAGCATTTTGTTTTCAATAAAATGTATTAAATTAAAAAAAAATAACTAACATAATTTTTTTTAATTAATAGAAAAGGCTATAGCCTTTTCTTTTGGAGCGTTACTGATACGCCAATAAAAAAAGACATGTGGCACTCGAGAACTGCCGCGGCAAAGCTATTGCATAGCATTTTGTTTTCAATAAAATGTATTAAATTAAAAAAAAATAACTAACATAATTTTTTTAATTAATAGAAAAGGCTATAGCCTTTTCTTTTGGAGCGTTACTGATACGCCAATAAAAAAAGACATGTGGCACTCGAGAACTGCCGCGGCAAAGCTATTGCATAGCATTTTGTTTTCAATAAAATGTATTAAATTAAAAAAAAATAACTAACATAATTTTTTTTAATTAATAGAAAAGGCTATAGCCTTTTCTTTTGGAGCGTTACTGATACGCCAATAAAAAAAGACATGTGGCACTCGAGAACTGCCGCGGCAAATCTATTGCATAGCATTTTGTTTTCAATAAAATGTATTAAATTAAAAAAATAACTAACATAATTTTTTTTAATTAATAGAAAAGGCTATAGCCTTTTCTTTTGGAGCGTTACTGATACTCCAATAAAAAAAGACATGTGGCACTCGAGAACTGCCGCGGCAAAGCTATTGCATAGCATTTTGTTTTCAATAAAATGTATTAAATTAAAAAAAATAACTAACATAATTTTTTTTAATTAATAGAAAAGGCTATAGCCTTTTCTTTTGGAGCGTTACTGATACGCCAATAAAAAAAGACATGTGGCACTCGAGAACTGCCGCGGCAAAGCTATTGCATAGCATTTTGTTTTCAATAAAATGTATTAAATTAAAAAAAATAACTAACATATTTTTTTTTAATTAATAGAAAAGGCTATAGCCTTTTCTTTTGGAGCGTTACTGATACTCCAATAAAAAAAGACATGTGGCACTCGAGAACTGCCGCGGCAAAGCTATTGCATAGCATTTTGTTTTCAATAAAATGTATTAAATTAAAAAAAATAACTAACATAATTTTTTTTAATTAATAGAAAAGGCTATAGCCTCTTCTTTTGGAGCGTTACTGATATGCCAATAAAAAAAGACATGTGGCACTCGAGAACTGCCAAAGCTATTGCATAGCATTTTGTTTTCAATAAAATGTATTAAATTAAAAAAAATAACTAACATAATTTTTTTTAATTAATAGAAAAGGCTATAGCCTCTTCTTTTGGAGCGTTACTGATACGCCAATAAAAAAAGACATGTGGCACTCGAGAACTGCCGCGGCAAAGCTATTGCATAGCATTTTGTTTTCAATAAAATGTATTAAATTAAAAAAAATAACTAACATAATTTTTTTTAATTAATAGAAAAGGCTATAGCCTCTTCTTTTGGAGCGTTACTGATATGCCAATAAAAAAAGACATGTGGCACTCGAGAACTGCCGCGGCAAAGCTATTGCATAGCATTTTGTTTTCAATAAAATGTATTAAATTAAAAAAAATAACTAACATAATTTTTTTTAATTAATAGAAAAGGCTATAGCCTCTTCTTTTGGAGCGTTACTGATATGCCAATAAAAAAAGACATGTGGCACTCGAGAACTGCCGCGGCAAATCTATTGCATAGCATTTTGTTTTCAATAAAATGTATTAAATTAAAAAAATAACTAACATAATTTTTTTTAATTAATAGAAAAGCGTTACTGATACGCCAATAAAAAAAAGACATGTGGCACTCGAGAACTGCCGCGGCAAAGCTATTGCATAGCATTTTGTTTTCAATAAAATGTATTAAATTAAAAAAAAATAACTAACATATTTTTTTTTTAATTAATAGAAAAGGCTATATATAGCCTTTTCTTTTGGAGCGTTACTGATACGCCAATAAAAAAAGACATGTGGCACTCGAGAACTGCCGCGGCAAATCTATTGCATAGCATTTTGTTTTCAATAAAATGTATTAAATGAAAAAAATAACTAACATAATTTTTTTTAATTAATAGAAAAGGCTATAGCCTTTTCTTTTGGAGCGTTACTGATACTCCAATAAAAAAAGACATGTGGCACTCGAGAACTGCCGCGGCAAAGCTATTGCATAGCATTTTGTTTTCAATAAAATGTATTAAATTAAAAAAAATAACTAACATAATTTTTTTTAATTAATAGAAAAGGCTATAGCCTCTTCTTTTGGAGCGTTACTGATATGCCAATAAAAAAAGACATGTGGCACTCGAGAACTGCCAAAGCTATTGCATAGCATTTTGTTTTCAATAAAATGTATTAAATTAAAAAAAATAACTAACATAATTTTTTTTAATTAATAGAAAAGGCTATAGCCTCTTCTTTTGGAGCGTTACTGATACGCCAATAAAAAAAGACATGTGGCACTCGAGAACTGCCGCGGCAAAGCTATTGCATAGCATTTTGTTTTCAATAAAATGTATTAAATTAAAAAAAATAACTAACATAATTTTTTTTAATTAATAGAAAAGGCTATAGCCTCTTCTTTTGGAGCGTTACTGATACGCCAATAAAAAAAGACATGTGGCACTCGAGAACTGCCGCGGCAAAGCTATTGCATAGCATTTTGTTTTCAATAAAATGTATTAAATTAAAAAAAATAACTAACATAATTTTTTTTAATTAATAGAAAAGGCTATAGCCTCTTCTTTTGGAGCGTTACTGATACGCCAATAAAAAAAGACATGTGGCACTCGAGAACTGCCGCGGCAAAGCTATTGCATAGCATTTTGTTTTCAATAAAATGTATTAAATTAAAAAAAATAACTAACATAATTTTTTTTAATTAATAGAAAAGGCTATAGCCTCTTCTTTTGGAGCGTTACTGATACGCCAATAAAAAAAGACATGTGGCACTCGAGAACTGCCGCGGCAAAGCTATTGCATAGCATTTTGTTTTCAATAAAATGTATTAAATTAAAAAAAATAACTAACATAATTTTTTTTAATTAATAGAAAAGGCTATAGCCTCTTCTTTTGGAGCGTTACTGATACGCCAATAAAAAAAGACATGTGGCACTCGAGAACTGCCGCGGCAAAGCTATTGCATAGCATTTTGTTTTCAATAAAATGTATTAAATTAAAAAAAATAACTAACATAATTTTTTTTAATTAATAGAAAAGGCTATAGCCTCTTCTTTTGGAGCGTTACTGATATGCCAATAAAAAAAGACATGTGGCACTCGAGAACTGCCGCGGCAAATCTATTGCATAGCATTTTGTTTTCAATAAAATGTATTAAATTAAAAAAATAACTAACATAATTTTTTTTAATTAATAGAAAAGCGTTACTGATACGCCAATAAAAAAAAGACATGTGGCACTCGAGAACTGCCGCGGCAAAGCTATTGCATAGCATTTGGTTTTCAATAAAATGTATTAAATTAAAAAAAAATAACTAACATATTTTTTTTAATTAATAGAAAAGGCTATAGCCTTTTCTTTTGGAGCGTTACTGATACGCCAATAAAAAAAGACATGTGGCACTCGAGAACTGCCGCGGCAAAGCTATTGCATAGCATTTTGTTTTCAATAAAATGTATTAAATTAAAAAAAATAACTAACATAATTTTTTTTAATTAATAGAAAAGGCTATAGCCTTTTCTTTTGGAGCGTTACTGATACGCCAATAAAAAAAGACATGTGGTACTCGAGAACTGCCGCGGCAAAGCTATTGCATAGCATTTTGTTTTCAATAAAATGTATTAAATTAAAAAAAATAACTAACATATTTTGTTTTAATTAATAGAAAAGGCTATAGCCTTTTCTTTTGGAGCGTTACTGATACGCCAATAAAAAAAGACATGTGGCACTCGAGAACTGCCGCGGCAAAGCTATTGCATAGCATTTTGTTTTCAATAAAATGTATTAAATTAAAAAAAATAACTAACATATTTTTTTTTAATTAATAGAAAAGGCTATAGCCTTTTCTTTTGGAGCGTTACTGATACGCCAATAAAAAAAGACATGTGGCACTCGAGAACTGCCGCGGCAAAGCTATTGCATAGCATTTTGTTTTCAATAAAATGTATTAAATTAAAAAAAATAACTAACATATTTTTTTTTAATTAATAGAAAAGGCTATAGCCTTTTCTTTTGGAGCGTTACTGATACGCCAATAAAAAAAGACATGTGGCACTCGAGAACTGCCGCGGCAAAGCTATTGCATAGCATTTTGTTTTCAATAAAATGTATTAAATTTAAAAAAATAACTAACATATTTTTTTTTAATTAATAGAAAAGGCTATAGCCTTTTCTTTTGGAGCGTTACTGATACGCCAATAAAAAAAGACATGTGGCACTCGAGAACTGCCAAAGCTATTGCATAGCATTTTGTTTTCAATAAAATGTATTAAATTAAAAAAAAATAACTAACATAATTTTTTTTAATTAATAGAAAAGCGTTACTGATACGCCAATAAAAAAAGACATGTGGCACTCGAGAACTGCCGCGGCAAAGCTATTGCATAGCATTTTGTTTTCAATAAAATGTATTAAATTAAAAAAAAATAACTAACATAATTTTTTTTTAATTAATAGAAAAGGCTATAGCCTTTTCTTTTGGAGCGTTACTGATACGCCAATAAAAAAAGACATGTGGCACTCGAGAACTGCCGCGGCAAAGCTATTGCATAGCATTTTGTTTTCAATAAAATGTATTAAATTAAAAAAAATAACTAACATAATTTTTTTTAATTAATAGAAAAGGCTATAGCCTCTTCTTTTGGAGCGTTACTGATACGCCAATAAAAAAAGACATGTGGCACTCGAGAACTGCCGCGGCAAAGCTATTGCATAGCATTTTCTTTTCAATAAAATGTATTAAATTAAAAAAATAACTAACATAATTTTTTTTAATTAATAGAAAAGGCTATAGCCTTTTCTTTTGGAGCGTTACTGATACGCCAATAAAAAAAGACATGTGGCACTCGAGAACTGCCGCGGCAAAGCTATTGCATAGCATTTTGTTTTCAATAAAATGTATTAAATTAAAAAAAAATAACTAACATAATTTTTTTAATTAATAGAAAAGGCTATAGCCTTTTCTTTTGGAGCGTTACTGATACGCCAATAAAAAAAGACATGTGGCACTCGAGAACTGCCGCGGCAAAGCTATTGCATAGCATTTTGTTTTCAATAAAATGTACTAAATTAAAAAAAAATAACTAACATAATTTTTTTTAATTAATAGAAAAGGCTATAGCCTTTTCTTTTGGAGCGTTACTGATACGCCAATAAAAAAAGACATGTGGCACTCGAGAACTGCCGCGGCAAAGCTATTGCATAGCATTTTGTTTTCAATAAAATGTATTAAATTAAAAAAAATAACGAACATAATTTTTTTTAATTAATAGAAAAGGCTATAGCCTTTTCTTTTGGAGCGTTACTGATACGCCAATAAAAAAAGACATGTGGCACTCGAGAACTGCCGCGGCAAAGCTATTGCATAGCATTTTGTTTTCAATAAAATGTATTAAATTAAAAAAAAAAATAACTAACATAATTTTTTTTTATTAATAGAAAAGGCTGTAGCCTTTTCTTTTGGAGCGTTACTGATACGCCAATAAAAAAAGACATGTGGCACTCGAGAACTGCCGCGGCAAAGCTATTGCATAGCATTTTGTTTTCAATAAAATGTATTAAATTAAAAAAATAACTAACATAATTTTTTTTAATTAATAGAAAAGGCTATAGCCTTTTCTTTTGGAGCGTTACTGATACTCCAATAAAAAAAGACATGTGGCACTCGAGAACTGCCGCGGCAAAGCTATTGCATAGCATTTTGTTTTCAATAAAATGTATTAAATTAAAAAAAATAACTAACATAATTTTTTTTAATTAATAGAAAAGGCTATAGCCTCTTCTTTTGGAGCGTTACTGATATGCCAATAAAAAAAGACATGTGGCACTCGAGAACTGCCGCGGCAAAGCTATTGCATAGCATTTTGTTTTCAATAAAATGTATTAAATTAAAAAAAATAACGAACATAATTTTTTTTAATTAATAGAAAAGGCTATAGCCTCTTCTTTTGGAGCGTTACTGATACGCCAGTAAAAAAAGACATGTGGCACTCGAGAACTGCCGCGGCAAAGCTATTGCATAGCATTTTGTTTTCAATAAAATGTATTAAATTAAAAAAAAAAATAACTAACATAATTTTTTTTAATTAATAGAAAAGGCTATAGCCTCTTCTTTTGGAGCGTTACTGATACGCCAATAAAAAAAGACATGTGGCACTCGAGAACTGCCGCGGCAAAGCTATTGCATAGCATTTTGTTTTCAATAAAATGTATTAAATTAAAAAAAAAAATAACTAACATAATTTTTTTTTATTAATAGAAAAGGCTGTAGCCTTTTCTTTTGGAGCGTTACTGATACGCCAATAAAAAAAGACATGTGGCACTCGAGAACTGCCGCGGCAAAGCTATTGCATAGCATTTTGTTTTCAATAAAATGTATTAAATTAAAAAAAAATAACTAACATAATTTTTTTAATTAATAGAAAAGGCTATAGCCTTTTCTTTTGGAGCGTTACTGATACGCCAATAAAAAAAGACATGTGGCACTCGAGAACTGCCGCGGCAAAGCTATTGCATAGCATTTTGTTTTCAATAAAATGTACTAAATTAAAAAAAAATAACTAACATAATTTTTTTTAATTAATAGAAAAGGCTATAGCCTTTTCTTTTGGAGCGTTACTGATACGCCAATAAAAAAAGACATGTGGCACTCGAGAACTGCCGCGGCAAAGCTATTGCATAGCATTTTGTTTTCAATAAAATGTATTAAATTAAAAAAAATAACGAACATAATTTTTTTTAATTAATAGAAAAGGCTATAGCCTTTTCTTTTGGAGCGTTACTGATACGCCAATAAAAAAAGACATGTGGCACTCGAGAACTGCCGCGGCAAAGCTATTGCATAGCATTTTGTTTTCAATAAAATGTATTAAATTAAAAAAAAAAATAACTAACATAATTTTTTTTTATTAATAGAAAAGGCTGTAGCCTTTTCTTTTGGAGCGTTACTGATACGCCAATAAAAAAAGACATGTGGCACTCGAGAACTGCCGCGGCAAAGCTATTGCATAGCATTTTGTTTTCAATAAAATGTATTAAATTAAAAAAAAAAATAACGAACATAATTTTTTTTAATTAATAGAAAAGGCTATAGCCTTTTCTTTTGGAGCGTTACTGATACGCCAATAAAAAAAGACATGTGGCACTCGAGAACTGCCGCGGCAAAGCTATTGCATAGCATTTTGTTTTCAATAAAATGTATTAAATTAAAAAAAATAACTAACATAATTTTTTTTAATTAATAGAAAAGCGTTACTGATACGCCAATAAAAAAAGACATGTGGCACTCGAGAACTGCCGCGGCAAAGCTATTGCATAGCATTTTGTTTTCAATAAAATGTATTAAATTAAAAAAAAAAATAACTAACATAATTTTTTTTTATTAATAGAAAAGGCTGTAGCCTTTTCTTTTGGAGCGTTACTGATACGCCAGTAAAAAAAGACATGTGGCACTCGAGAACTGCTGCTGCAAAGCTATTGCATAGCATTTTGTTTTCAATAAAATGTATTAAATTAAAAAAAAATAACTAACATAATTTTTTTTAATTAATAGAAAAGGCTATAGCCTCTTCTTTTGGAGCGTTACTGATACGCCAATAAAAAAAGACATGTGGCACTCGAGAACTGCCGCGGCAAAGCTATTGCATAGCATTTTGTTTTCAATAAAATGTATTAAATTAAAAAAAAATAACTAACATAATTTTTTTAATTAATAGAAAAGGCTATAGCCTTTTCTTTTGGAGCGTTACTGATACGCCAATAAAAAAAGACATGTGGCACTCGAGAACTGCCGCGGCAAAGCTATTGCATAGCATTTTGTTTTCAATAAAATGTATTAAATTAAAAAAAAATAACTAACATAATTTTTTTAATTAATAGAAAAGGCTATAGCCTTTTCTTTTGGAGCGTTACTGATACGCCAATAAAAAAGACATGTGGCACTCGAGAACTGCCGCGGCAAAGCTATTGCATAGCATTTTGTTTTCAATAAAATGTACTAAATTAAAAAAAAAATAACTAACATAATTTTTTTTAATTAATAGAAAAGGCTATTATAGCCTTTTCTTTTGGAGCGTTACTGATACGCCAGTAAAAAAAGACATGTGGCACTCGAGAACTGCCGCTGCAAAGCTATTGCATAGCATTTTGTTTTCAATAAAATGTATTAAATTAAAAAAAAATAACTAACATAATTTTTTTTAATTAATAGAAAAGGCTATAGCCTTTTCTTTTGGAGCGTTACTGATACGCCAGTAAAAAAAGACATGTGGCACTCGAGAACTGCTGCTGCAAAGCTATTGCATAGCATTTTGTTTTCAATAAAATGTATTAAATTAAAAAAATAACTAACATAATTTTTTTTAATTAATAGAAAAGGCTATAGCCTTTTCTTTTGGAGCGTTACTGATACGCCAATAAAAAAGACATGTGGCACTCGAGAACTGCTGCTGCAAAGCTATTGCATAGCATTTTGTTTTCAATAAAATGTATTAAATTAAAAAAATAACTAACATAATTTTTTTTAATTAATAGAAAAGGCTATAGCCTTTTCTTTTGGAGCGTTACTGATACGCCAATAAAAAAAGACATAAAAAAATGTATTAAATTAAAAAAAAATAACTAACATAATTGTTTTTAATTAATAGAAAAGGCTATAGCCTTTTCTTTTGGAGCGTTACTGATACGCCAATAAAAAAAGACATGTGGCACTCGAGAACTGCTGCTGCAAAGCTATTGCAAAGCATTTTGTTTTCAATAAAATGTATTAAATTAAAAAAATAACTAACATAATTTTTTTTAATTAATAGAAAAGGCTATAGCCTTTTCTTTTGGAGCGTTACTGATACGCCAATAAAAAAAGACATGTGGCACTCGAGAACTGCTGCTGCAAAGCTATTGCATAGCATTTTGTTTTCAATAAAATGTATTAAATTAAAAAAATAACTAACATAATTTTTTTTACTTAATAGAAAAGGCTATAGCCTTTTCTTTTGGAGCGTTACTGATACGCCAATAAAAAAAGACATAAAAAAAATGTATTAAATTTAAAAAAAATAACTAACATAATTGTTTTTAATTAATAGAAAAGGCTATAGCCTTTTCTTTTGGAGCGTTACTGATACGCCAATAAAAAAGACATGTGGCACTCGAGAACTGCCGCGGCAAAGCTATTGCATAGCATTTTGTTTTCAATAAAATGTATTAAATTAAAAAAAAATAACTAACATAATTTCTTTTAATTAATAGAAAAGGCTATAGCCTTTTCTTTTGGAGCGTTACTGATACGCCAATAAAAAAAGACATGTGGCACTCGAGAACTGCTGCTGCAAAGCTATTGCATAGCATTTTGTTTTCAATAAAATGTATTAAATTAAAAAAATAACTAACATAATTTTTTTTAATTAATAGAAAAGGCTATAGCCTTTTCTTTTGGAGCGTTACTGATACGCCAATAAAAAAAGACATAAAAAAAATGTATTAAATTAAAAAAAAATAACTAACATAATTGTTTTTAATTAATAGAAAAGGCTATAGCCTTTTCTTTTGGAGCGTTACTGATACGCCAATAAAAAAAGACATGTGGCACTCGAGAACTGCTGCTGCAAAGCTATTGCATAGCATTTTGTTTTCAATAAAATGTATTAAATTAAAAAAATAACTAACATAATTTTTTTTAATTAATAGAAAAGGCTATAGCCTTTTCTTTTGGAGCGTTACTGATACGCCAATAAAAAAAGACATAAAAAAAATGTATTAAATTAAAAAAAATAACTAACATAATTGTTTTTAATTAATAGAAAAGGCTATAGCCTTTTCTTTTGGAGCGTTACTGATACGCCAATAAAAAAAGACATGTGGCACTCGAGAACTGCCGCGGCAAAGCTATTGCATAGCATTTTGTTTTCAATAAAATGTATTAAATTAAAAAAAAATAACTAACATAATTTTTTTTAATTAATAGAAAAGGCTATAGCCTTTTCTTTTGGAGCGTTACTGATACGCCAATAAAAAAAGACATGTGGCACTCGAGAACTGCTGCTGCAAAGCTATTGCATAGCATTTTGTTTTCAATAAAATGTATTAAATTAAAAAAAAAAATAACTAACATAATTTTTTTTTATTAATAGAAAAGGCTGTAGCCTTTTCTTTTGGAGCGTTACTGATACGCCAATAAAAAAAGACATGTGGCACTCGAGAACTGCCGCGGCAAAGCTATTGCATAGCATTTTGTTTTCAATAAAATGTATTAAATTAAAAAAAATAACGAACATAATTTTTTTTAATTAATAGAAAAGGCTATAGCCTTTTCTTTTGGAGCGTTACTGATACGCCAATAAAAAAAAATGTGGCACTCGAGAACTGCCGCGGCAAAGCTATTGCATAGCATTTGGTTTTCAATAAAATGTATTAAATTAAAAAAAAATAACTAACATATTTTTTTTTAATTAATAGAAAAGGCTATAGCCTTTTCTTTTGGAGCGTTACTGATACGCCAATAAAAAAAGACATGTGGCACTCGAGAACTGCCGCGGCAAAGCTATTGCATAGCATTTTGTTTTCAATAAAATGTATTAAATTAAAAAAAATAACTAACATAATTTTTTTTAATTAATAGAAAAGGCTATAGCCTTTTCTTTTGGAGCGTTACTGATACGCCAATAAAAAAAGACATGTGGTACTCGAGAACTGCCGCGGCAAAGCTATTGCATAGCATTTTGTTTTCAATAAAATGTATTAAATTAAAAAAAATAACTAACATATTTTTTTTTAATTAATAGAAAAGGCTATAGCCTTTTCTTTTGGAGCGTTACTGATACGCCAATAAAAAAAGACATGTGGCACTCGAGAACTGCCGCGGCAAAGCTATTGCATAGCATTTTGTTTTCAATAAAATGTATTAAATTTAAAAAAATAACTAACATATTTTTTTTTAATTAATAGAAAAGGCTATAGCCTTTTCTTTTGGAGCGTTACTGATACGCCAATAAAAAAAGACATGTGGCACTCGAGAACTGCCGCGGCAAAGCTATTGCATAGCATTTTGTTTTCAATAAAATGTATTAAATTAAAAAAAATAACTAACATATTTTTTTTTAATTAATAGAAAAGGCTATAGCCTTTTCTTTTGGAGCGTTACTGATACGCCAATAAAAAAAGACATGTGGCACTCGAGAACTGCCGCGGCAAAGCTATTGCATAGCATTTTGTTTTCAATAAAATGTATTAAATTTAAAAAAATAACTAACATATTTTTTTTTAATTAATAGAAAAGGCTATAGCCTTTTCTTTTGGAGCGTTACTGATACGCCAATAAAAAAAGACATGTGGCACTCGAGAACTGCCAAAGCTATTGCATAGCATTTTGTTTTCAATAAAATGTATTAAATTAAAAAAAAATAACTAACATAATTTTTTTTAATTAATAGAAAAGCGTTACTGATACGCCAATAAAAAAAGACATGTGGCACTCGAGAACTGCCGCGGCAAAGCTATTGCATAGCATTTTGTTTTCAATAAAATGTATTAAATTAAAAAAAATAACTAACATAATTTTTTTTTAATTAATAGAAAAGGCTATAGCCTTTTCTTTTGGAGCGTTACTGATACGCCAATAAAAAAAGACATGTGGCACTCGAGAACTGCCGCGGCAAAGCTATTGCATAGCATTTTCTTTTCAATAAAATGTATTAAATTAAAAAAATAACTAACATAATTTTTTTTAATTAATAGAAAAGGCTATAGCCTTTTCTTTTGGAGCGTTACTGATACGCCAATAAAAAAAGACATGTGGCACTCGAGAACTGCCGCGGCAAAGCTATTGCATAGCATTTTGTTTTCAATAAAATGTATTAAATTAAAAAAAATAACTAACATAATTTTTTTAAGTAATAGAAAAGGCTATAGCCTTTTCTTTTGGAGCGTTACTGATACGCCAATAAAAAAAGACATGTGGCACTCGAGAACTGCCGCGGCAAAGCTATTGCATAGCATTTTGTTTTCAATAAAATGTACTAAATTAAAAAAAAATAACTAACATAATTTTTTTTAATTAATAGAAAAGGCTATAGCCTTTTCTTTTGGAGCGTTACTGATACGCCAATAAAAAAAGACATGTGGCACTCGAGAACTGCCGCGGCAAAGCTATTGCATAGCATTTTGTTTTCAATAAAATGTATTAAATTAAAAAAAATAACGAACATAATTTTTTTTAATTAATAGAAAAGGCTATAGCCTTTTCTTTTGGAGCGTTACTGATACGCCAATAAAAAAAGACATGTGGCACTCGAGAACTGCCGCGGCAAAGCTATTGCATAGCATTTTGTTTTCAATAAAATGTATTAAATTAAAAAAAAAAATAACTAACATAATTTTTTTTTATTAATAGAAAAGGCTGTAGCCTTTTCTTTTGGAGCGTTACTGATACGCCAATAAAAAAAGACATGTGGCACTCGAGAACTGCCGCGGCAAAGCTATTGCATAGCATTTTGTTTTCAATAAAATGTATTAAATTAAAAAAAATAACGAACATAATTTTTTTTAATTAATAGAAAAGGCTATAGCCTCTTCTTTTGGAGCGTTACTGATACGCCAATAAAAAAAGACATGTGGCACTCGAGAACTGCCGCGGCAAAGCTATTGCATAGCATTTTGTTTTCAATAAAATGTATTAAATTAAAAAAAAATAACTAACATAATTTTTTTAATTAATAGAAAAGGCTATAGCCTTTTCTTTTGGAGCGTTACTGATACGCCAATAAAAAAAGACATGTGGCACTCGAGAACTGCCGCGGCAAAGCTATTGCATAGCATTTTGTTTTCAATAAAATGTACTAAATTAAAAAAAAATAACTAACATAATTTTTTTTAATTAATAGAAAAGGCTATTATAGCCTTTTCTTTTGGAGCGTTACTGATACGCCAGTAAAAAAAGACATGTGGCACTCGAGAACTGCTGCTGCAAAGCTATTGCATAGCATTTTGTTTTCAATAAAATGTATTAAATTAAAAAAAAATAACTAACATAATTTTTTTTAATTAATAGAAAAGGCTATAGCCTCTTCTTTTGGAGCGTTACTGATACGCCAATAAAAAAAGACATGTGGCACTCGAGAACTGCCGCGGCAAAGCTATTGCATAGCATTTTGTTTTCAATAAAATGTATTAAATTAAAAAAAAATAACTAACATAATTTTTTTAATTAATAGAAAAGGCTATAGCCTTTTCTTTTGGAGCGTTACTGATACGCCAATAAAAAAAGACATGTGGCACTCGAGAACTGCCGCGGCAAAGCTATTTGTAGTGTACCCAGTAAGTCACTTAAAAACACTTTCATTATATTATATTTTATTAAATACACTTTCATTATATTTTATTAGTGTACCTAATAAGTCTACTACTATTGTCACTTTTTATAATTATATTCACTCAAATAACACTTTCATTATATTTAATTATATCCTTTATTATTATCCTAGTCACTCTTATTTTTAAGTTATGGTTTGTACTCACAACTATATAACTATCTTTTTCTTGTTTATTATATGACTGGATATTTTCACTCAAAATTCCAAAGAAATGGAATTTTGTTTATTATTGTTATTATTATTATTTTTGTCAAGAATCCCGTTATTTTAGTATTTAAGCACTTGAAATTTTTGAATAAAGGAACTCTTGATTTAGCCTCAAATCGGCTGTTTAATTTTCGAGGGTTTTTACCAAGAAAGCATTCATCTGCTTCCTTCCCTATACAGGCATTTTAGTTGCCTTCGTTCGTACTACTAGCCAGTGGCGTTTTTAAGCGCCGGCTTAAACCTTATTAGGCAGGTACTAATAGGCAACAATACTGCCTCCAGTTTAGATATGTAAACATACATAAATCTTTACATACCTTAACATCACATGGCGATCCTGCCAAATCTGGATAAAAACCAAATGCCCAAAGAAAAATTAACTCCAGCGGGCAACGAGAAGCAGCAAATAGCAGCAGGCCCTAAAAAGCTAACAATAGAGGAGTATAGAAGCCGCCAACAACGCAAAGCAGAAGAAAAGCTTACCCGCATACCGGCTACAGAGAAACCGCGTCACAAGCGAGGTGGCCGACTAGTCCGATTAAGGAGAAAAATTGCTGCACTACGCAGAATAGTAGAGGCCGATCCTCCACCATCCTGGCAAGAGGCTAGCAAAATCTGGCTACAAATTGGAGCATTGGAATACCAAATGCAGCAACATAAAAATAAAAATAAAATGAATTTTTAAACACTTTTTTTGTTACATAAATTTTTTTTATTTTAGATTTATTATAAATAAAACAAATTTTTTTAACTATAGCACACGCGAAACCGAATTAAAAGAAATAAATAAGAAGACATATTGAAGTTACTAAATGTCATAATAGATTAGTGCTGCGAAGTGCAAAGAAAAATAAAATTCACAATAGTAACCAAAGATGTTAATGTCAGCGTTACCAATACAGCATTTTTTTTTCATATTAGAAACAAAATAAATATTTAAGATTCAATAAAAATAATAAATATTTTTATATTATAATACCTATGGAAGAACTGCAAGAATATTATATAGAATTAGACAAATTAGAAAAAAATTTTAAAAAAAGCAAAGATAGAGTTTACTCCTTAGAGTTTAAAACAGAAAAACTTAATCGGGTAAAAGATATTGAAGAAAAAGTTGTTAGCATTTTTGAAAACTTAAAAGAAAACGAAGAAAGCAGGTCTCTTAAATTCAAATTTGGCGACTTATGTGCAAGATTACTTGATATAATAAGTAATTTAGTTACAAAGAAAACAACAGAAATAAGTGCTCCTAGTTTTTCAAAATCAACTAACGAGCATAAATCTGATTGTGCAATCATGGCTCAATTCGATATATCGGTTGTGGGAAAAAACCTTCAGGTTTTCAAAGGGTCTTATGAGGCATTGGAAGATTTCATTGTACAAACGGAATTACTACATGATCTACTCAGAGCAGAAGACAGAGAAATATTCGTAAGGTACGTCTATAACTTCAAATTAACAGCACAAGTACGTAGTGTTGTAGGACGATCTAACAGGCCAACAACTTTTCAGGAGTTTAAAAGAGTACTAACTCAAGCTTATCCTAATCCAAAGTCTTTGCAACAAGTCTTAACTGAATTTGGGGCAATAAAACAGGGAAATAAGAGTATATCGGAATACAGAGAAAAAATAATGTTACTTTCAGAGCAGTTAAGCGACTTTGAAATAAAAACTATAGAAAACCCAACGCAGGAGGCTAAAAATGCCGTTTACAAAGTTAGCGAAAGTATGGCTCTTAATGTCTTCATAAAAGGCGTAAACATTGAATACCAGAGCATGTTAGTAGCTTGTGGTCCAAAAACACTAAGCGAGGCGGTAGAAAAATGTATTGCAATGGAAGGCAATATGCGCAACAATGAAAGCAGTGTATTTAGAATTTGGAGACAGGAAAGGGGAAACAGAAATTTCTCTATAGACAATAGATATAACTACAATTACAATAGCAGACCTAATCATAATAATGACAGGGGCGGTCCTAGTTACAATAATTACAGAGGCGGTCCTAGTCACAATAATTACAGGAGCGGTCCTACGCACAATAATAATAGGGGCAATTTTAATAATTATAATAGCAGAAATAGCGCTGGTCAAAATGGGTTTAGAGACAATCATTTCAGAGGCAACAACAATGTTCGACCTGTTATTAATAACAACAGGAATCACAATTCTACTAGGCAGAACATCCGCGGTAACAACCAGGGAAACTAGAAGGGCCGGATAACATAGAGAGTTATCCACGGCCACGAAAATTATTCAAACTAGCAACAACGATAGGTAATTCAGTAAATATTACGTGTAGGTGTAAGAAGGGAAACCTAAATTTTCTAATAGATACCGGAGCTGACATCTCCATTTGTAAGCAAGAGTATATAGAAGATATAGACAAAAATGAGATATCATCTTTAAGTGGCATTACATTACAAACTATAGAAAGTATAGGTACAGCTTATTTAGGCCTACAGCTAGAAAACTGTCACGTGAATCACAAGTTCCACATAGTTGATAATGATTTTCCTATTGCTACTGATGGAATCATTGGGAGAGACATGTTAGAAAAATTTAAATGCAAAATCGATTTCGAAACTTACACGGTATCATTCAATGTATCGGGAGAAGAGTTTGTTCTTCCGATTAACCCAAAAAGAATTTATAAAGCGGAGATTTGTGTACCAGCTCGATCAGAATCAGTGGTACCGGTGAACATTTACACGAATGAAGATAGCATTGTTTTAAATAAAGAGCTATCACCTGGAATTTTCGTAGGCAACAGCATAATACCGGCGGTGGGCGTAAAGCACATCAAAATACTAAATACGACCAACAAAGATGCAGTTTTAAATGATTTAAAATTTGAAATAGACACATTGTCTAATTATGAAATATATAGTGGCCACAACAACAAATTATTGAACAATGAAAGAATAAAAGAAATTTTAAAGAACTTGAAGATCGAATCAATGGATCCTATTGCTAAGCAGTCACTTACCAACATAATAGCTAAATACAGCGATATTTTTCAACTTGATGGCGACAAATTAACGGTCAACAATTTTTACACTCAAAAAGTTCAACTAACGGATTCAACTCCAATATACATAAAACCTTACAGGTTACCAGAAGCGCAAATAAATGAAATAGATGAGCAAATCAATAAATTACTAGAGGATGATATTATTGAACCATCGGTAAGTGCGTATAATTCCCCGTTGTTAGTAATACCAAAAAAATCAGTCGATAATACGAAGAAATGGCGAGTAGTCGTAGACTTCAGAAAACTAAACGAAAAAGTAGTTAGCGACAAATTTCCGTTAACTAAAATTGAAGATGTTTTAGACAAGCTGGGCAGAGCTAAATATTTTTCCACGCTAGACATGACCAGCTCATTCCATCAGATCAACTTGCACAAAGATTCAAGACCACTGACAGCATTTTCAACCAGAAATGGCCATTTTCAATTTACCAGGTTGCCATTTGGATTAAAAATATCATCCAACAGTTTCCAAAGGATGTTAACCATTGCACTGAGTGGTCTAGGTGCGGAAGCATTTTTATATGTTGACGACATTATTGTATTTGGGTGCAGCATGCAACATCATCATGAAAATTTGGAAAAGGTGTTCGAAAAATTAAGAAAATACAACTTGAAATTGAATACTACTAAGTGCTGTTTTTTGAAAAATGAGGTGGTATATCTAGGCCATCTAATAACTAATGAGGGAATACGTACTGATCCTGCCAAAAACAGTGTAATAGAAAAATATCCGACGCCGAAAAGTGCTGACGATGTCAGACGTTTTGTTGCATTTTGCAATTATTATAGACGATTTGTCGACAATTTTGCTGAAATAGCTCGAGAATTAAACGCATTATTAAAAAAAAATACACCATTCATTTGGAGTGAGGGTTGTCAGAAATCTTTCGAAACGTTAAAGTCAAAATTACTGAATCCGCCCATACTTCAGTATCCTGATTTTAGTAAACCATTCATATTAACGACTGATGCTTCGAATTTTGCACTGGGAGCTGTACTGGCTCAGGGTGAGATTGGGTCAGAACTGCCTATATCTTATGCGAGTAAAACTTTAAGCAAACACGACATGAATAAACCCATCATTGAAAAAGAGCTTTTGGCCATACATTGGGCTATAAATTTTTTCCGTCCATACCTTTACGGTCGGAAATTTTACGTAATAACTGATCATAGACCATTAGTGTCTTTGTTTACACATAGAAATCCATCATCAAAGATGACTCGGATTAGACTTGACTTAAGTGACTATGACTTTGAAATATCATACAAAAAAGGCAAAATGAATACAAACGCTGATGCATTATCGCGAATAGTCGTGAACAGTGATACATTAAAAGCAATGATTCCCACTGGAACAGAAGAGAAACCGAAAGAAATATTTGCGTTAACACGGAACATGAATAAAAAGTTAAATATGCAAAAAGAGAACACAATTGCTAATAGAGAGCAAGATAAGCATTTTATATGGGAGTGTACATCAATTACTGATATAAAAAAGACAAAAAAGCTAAGATTCGAAGTAGATAAAAATCTAAAAAAATCACATATCATAATAAATGATTCAGAGGTGGTAATAAAGTGCAGCGAAAATCCAATGAACACACAGATGTCTTTGGAGAAACTGTTACCAAAAATGCTATCCCTGAGTATAGAAGTACTCGCTTTAAAAGACGACGATGTCATATTTAAAATCATACAAATTGAAAAATTTAAAAATATTTTTAGAAATTTAAAAAGAAAAGATGGTGAAAATCTGAAAATTTTAATATATAAAGCACCAATACGCATCACGAATGTAAATCAACAGAATAATCTAATTATCGAGTATCACAATTCACCTATAGGAGGTCACTTGGGTGTAAGAAAAACCATTTTAAAACTTAAGCAAAGATACATATGGAAAAACATGTCAAAAATGGTAAGAAAACACATTTCAAATTGCAAAAAGTACAAATTAAATAAACAAATAAAACATACAAGAGAAAAATTAACTATTACTGAAACACCAGGAAATAGCTTTGAAGTAATATCAATAGATATAGTAGGTCCTCTAAGATTTTCTAATGGGTTTAGGTACATTCTTACTATGCAATGCGACTTAACAAAATACATCATAGCGTGTCCAGTTGAAACAAAGGATGCTAGGACAGTTGCAAAGGCTCTGGTAAGGAATTTGATATTAATATACGGCCATTTTAAAGTCCTCAAATCGGATAGAGGCACTGAATTCGTGAATGATTTAATGAAAGAAGTATGCGATCTGTTAGAAATAAAACAAGTCTTCAGCACACCATACCACCACGAAACCTTGGGTTCCGTGGAGAGAAGTCATAGGGTACTAAATGAATTTCTTCTGAACTTCTGTATAGATGATGAATGGGACCATTGGATCCCATACTTTTGTTTTGCATACAATACCACGCCACATGTAGATACAAATTATACTCCATATGAGCTTATATTCGGTAGGCTACCCAATTTGCCTCATGAGAAAATTTTAAAAACTGAACCAATTTATAATACTGAAAACTATTCCAAGGAATTAAAAGCAAGACTAAAGTTTTCTTTGCAAAAAGCAAAGGAATTACTTGAAATATCGAAGAGAAAACGTGTCGAACAATGCACGGAAATTAATCCGTTGAGTTTGAAAGTAGGAGACATGGTTTTAGTTAAAAACTTTAATAGAAAGAAAAGTCAACCTCCTTATAAAGGTCCGTATAAAGTAATTAAAACTAAAGGAGTAAATTCAATTATAGATTTAGGAAACACATATAAAGAATTTCATAATAATAATTTAAAAAAATATTAATGAAATTGTCAAAAAAAAAAAAAAAAAAAAAAAATTTTAAAAAATTTTTCTTAAGGGTAGGGGTGTAGTGTACCCAGTAAGTCACTTAAAAACACTTTCATTATATTATATTTTATTAAATACACTTTCATTATATTTTATTAGTGTACCTAATAAGTCTACTACTATTGTCACTTTTTATAATTATATTCACTCAAATAACACTTTCATTATATTTAATTATATCCTTTATTATTATCCTAGTCACTCTTATTTTTAAGTTATGGTTTGTACTCACAACTATATAACTATCTTTTTCTTGTTTATTATATGACTGGATATTTTCACTCAAAATTCCAAAGAAATGGAATTTTGTTTATTATTGTTATTATTATTATTTTTGTCAAGAATCCCGTTATTTTAGTATTTAAGCACTTGAAATTTTTGAATAAAGGAACTCTTGATTTAGCCTCAAATCGGCTGTTTAATTTTCGAGGGTTTTTACCAAGAAAGCATTCATCTGCTTCCTTCCCTATACAGGCATTTTAGTTGCCTTCGTTCGTACTACTAGCCAGTGGCGTTTTTAAGCGCCGGCTTAAACCTTATTAGGCAGGTACTAATAGGCAACAATACTGCCTCCAGTTTAGATATGTAAACATACATAAATCTTTACATACCTTAACATCACATATTGCATAGCATTTTGTTTTCAATAAAATGTATTAAATTAAAAAAAAATAACTAACATAATTTTTTTAATTAATAGAAAAGGCTATAGCCTTTTCTTTTGGAGCGTTACTGATACGCCAATAAAAAAAGACATGTGGCACTCGAGAACTGCCGCGGCAAAGCTATTGCATAGCATTTTGTTTTCAATAAAATGTACTAAATTAAAAAAAAAATAACTAACATAATTTTTTTTAATTAATAGAAAAGGCTATTATAGCCTTTTCTTTTGGAGCGTTACTGATACGCCAGTAAAAAAAGACATGTGGCACTCGAGAACTGCTGCTGCAAAGCTATTGCATAGCATTTTGTTTTCAATAAAATGTATTAAATTAAAAAAAAATAACTAACATAATTTTTTTTAATTAATAGAAAAGGCTATAGCCTTTTCTTTTGGAGCGTTACTGATACGCCAGTAAAAAAAGACATGTGGCACTCGAGAACTGCTGCTGCAAAGCTATTGCATAGCATTTTGTTTTCAATAAAATGTATTAAATTAAAAAAATAACTAACATAATTTTTTTAATTAATAGAAAAGGCTATAGCCTTTTCTTTTGGAGCGTTACTGATACGCCAATAAAAAAGACATGTGGCACTCGAGAACTGCTGCTGCAAAGCTATTGCATAGCATTTTGTTTTCAATAAAATGTATTAAATTAAAAAAATAACTAACATAATTTTTTTTAATTAATAGAAAAGGCTATAGCCTTTTCTTTTGGAGCGTTACTGATACGCCAATAAAAAAAGACATGTGGCACTCGAGAACTGCTGCTGCAAAGCTATTGCATAGCATTTTGTTTTCAATAAAATGTATTAAATTAAAAAAATAACTAACATAATTTTTTTTAATTAATAGAAAAGGCTATAGCCTTTTCTTTTGGAGCGTTACTGATACGCCAATAAAAAAGACATGTGGCACTCGAGAACTGCTGCTGCAAAGCTATTGCATAGCATTTTGTTTTCAATAAAATGTATTAAATTAAAAAAATAACTAACATAATTTTTTTTAATTAATAGAAAAGGCTATAGCCTTTTCTTTTGGAGCGTTACTGATACGCCAATAAAAAAAGACATAAAAAAAATGTATTAAATTAAAAAAAAATAACTAACATAATTGTTTTTAATTAATAGAAAAGGCTATAGCCTTTTCTTTTGGAGCGTTACTGATACGCCAATAAAAAAAGACATGTGGCACTCGAGAACTGCTGCTGCAAAGCTATTGCATAGCATTTTGTTTTCAATAAAATGTATTAAATTAAAAAAATAACTAACACAATTTTTTTTAATTAATAGAAAAGGCTATAGCCTTTTCTTTTGGAGCGTTACTGATACGCCAATAAAAAAAGACATGTGGCACTCGAGAACTGCTGCTGCAAAGCTATTGCATAGCATTTTGTTTTCAATAAAATGTATTAAATTAAAAAAATAACTAACATAATTTTTTTTAATTAATAGAAAAGGCTATAGCCTTTTCTTTTGGAGCGTTACTGATACGCCAATAAAAAAAGACATAAAAAAAATGTATTAAATTAAAAAAAAATAACTAACATAATTGTTTTTAATTAATAGAAAAGGCTATAGCCTTTTCTTTTGGAGCGTTACTGATACGCCAATAAAAAAAGAC
This sequence comes from Gymnocheta viridis, assembly GCA_956483585.1. Classification (NCBI taxonomy): domain Eukaryota; kingdom Metazoa; phylum Arthropoda; class Insecta; order Diptera; family Tachinidae; genus Gymnocheta; species Gymnocheta viridis. The sequence continues at coordinate 21,374,226 of OY101444.1, read as the reverse complement.
ATGTGGCACTCGAGAACTGCCGCGGCAAAGCTATTGCATAGCATTTTGTTTTCAATAAAATGTATTAAATTAAAAAAAAATAACTAACATAATTTTTTTTAATTAATAGAAAAGGCTATAGCCTTTTCTTTTGGAGCGTTACTGATACGCCAATAAAAAAAGACATGTGGCACTCGAGAACTGCTGCTGCAAAGCTATTGCATAGCATTTTGTTTTCAATAAAATGTATTAAATTAAAAAAATAACTAACATAATTTTTTTTAATTAATAGAAAAGGCTATAGCCTTTTCTTTTGGAGCGTTACTGATACGCCAATAAAAAAAGACATAAAAAAAAATGTATTAAATTAAAAAAAAATAACTAACATAATTGTTTTTAATTAATAGAAAAGGCTATAGCCTTTTCTTTTGGAGCGTTACTGATACGCCAAAAAAAAAAAACATGTGGCACTCGAGAACTGCCGCGGCAAAGCTATTGCATAGCATTTTGTTTTCAATAAAATGTATTAAATTAAAAAAAAATAACTAACATAATTTTTTTTAATTAATAGAAAAGGCTATAGCCTTTTCTTTTGGAGCGTTACTGATACGCCAATAAAAAAAGACATGTGGCACTCGAGAACTGCTGCTGCAAAGCTATTGCATAGCATTTTGTTTTCAATAAAATGTATTAAATTAAAAAAATAACTAACATAATTTTTTTTAATTAATAGAAAAGGCTATAGCCTTTTCTTTTGGAGCGTTACTGATACGCCAATAAAAAAAGACATAAAAAAAATGTATTAAATTAAAAAAAAATAACTAACATAATTGTTTTTAATTAATAGAAAAGGCTATAGCCTTTTCTTTTGGAGCGTTACTGATACGCCAATAAAAAAAGACATGTGGCACTCGAGAACTGCCGCGGCAAAGCTATTGCATAGCATTTTGTTTTCAATAAAATGTATTAAATTAAAAAAATAACTAACATAATTTTTTTTAATTAATAGAAAAGGCTATAGCCTTTTCTTTTGGAGCGTTACTGATACGCCAATAAAAAAAGACATAAAAAAAATGTATTAAATTAAAAAAAAATAACTAACATAATTTTTTTTAATTAATAGAAAAGGCTATAGCCTTTTCTTTTGGAGCGTTACTGATACGCCAATAAAAAAAGACATAAAAAAAATGTATTAAATTAAAAAAAAATAACTAACATAATTTTTTTTAATTAATAGAAAAGGCTATAGCCTTTTCTTTTGGAGCGTTACTGATACGCCAATAAAAAAAGACATAAAAAAAATGTATTAAATTAAAAAAAAATAACTAACATAATTGTTTTTAATTAATAGAAAAGGCTATAGCCTTTTCTTTTGGAGCGTTACTGATACGCCAATAAAAAAAGACATGTGGCACTCGAGAACTGCCGCGGCAAAGCTATTGCATAGCATTTTGTTTTCAATAAAATGTATTAAATTAAAAAAATAACTAACATAATTTTTTTTAATTAATAGAAAAGGCTATAGCCTTTTCTTTTGGAGCGTTACTGATACGCCAATAAAAAAAGACATAAAAAAAATGTATTAAATTAAAAAAAAATAACTAACATAATTGTTTTTAATTAATAGAAAAGGCTATAGCCTTTTCTTTTGGAGCGTTACTGATACGCCAATAAAAAAAGACATGTGGCACTCGAGAACTGCCGCGGCAAAGCTATTGCATAGCATTTTGTTTTCAATAAAATGTATTAAATTAAAAAAATAACTAACATAATTTTTTTTAATTAATAGAAAAGGCTATAGCCTTTTCTTTTGGAGCGTTACTGATACGCCAATAAAAAAAGACATAAAAAAAATGTATTAAATTAAAAAAAAATAACTAACATAATTGTTTTTAATTAATAGAAAAGGCTATAGCCTTTTCTTTTGGAGCGTTACTGATACGCCAATAAAAAAAGACATGTGGCACTCGAGAACTGCCGCGGCAAAGCTATTGCATAGCATTTTGTTTTCAATAAAATGTATTAAATTAAAAAAATAACTAACATAATTTTTTTTAATTAATAGAAAAGGCTATAGCCTTTTCTTTTGGAGCGTTACTGATACGCCAATAAAAAAAGACATAAAAAAAATGTATTAAATTAAAAAAAAATAACTAACATAATTTTTTTTAATTAATAGAAAAGGCTATAGCCTTTTCTTTTGGAGCGTTACTGATACGCCAATAAAAAAAGACATAAAAAAAATGTATTAAATTAAAAAAAAATAACTAACATAATTTTTTTTAATTAATAGAAAAGGCTATAGCCTTTTCTTTTGGAGCGTTACTGATACGCCAATAAAAAAAGACATAAAAAAAATGTATTAAATTAAAAAAAAATAACTAACATAATTTTTTTTAATTAATAGAAAAGGCTATAGCCTTTTCTTTTGGAGCGTTACTGATACGCCAATAAAAAAAGACATAAAAAAAATGTATTAAATTAAAAAAAAATAACTAACATAATTTTTTTTAATTAATAGAAAAGGCTATAGCCTTTTCTTTTGGAGCGTTACTGATACGCCAATAAAAAAAGACATAAAAAAAATGTATTAAATTAAAAAAAAATAACTAACATAATTTTTTTTAATTAATAGAAAAGGCTATAGCCTTTTCTTTTGGAGCGTTACTGATACGCCAATAAAAAAAGACATAAAAAAAATGTATTAAATTAAAAAAAAATAACTAACATAATTTTTTTTAATTAATAGAAAAGGCTATAGCCTTTTCTTTTGGAGCGTTACTGATACGCCAATAAAAAAAGACATAAAAAAAATGTATTAAATTAAAAAAAAATAACTAACATAATTGTTTTTAATTAATAGAAAAGGCTATAGCCTTTTCTTTTGGAGCGTTACTGATACGCCAATAAAAAAAGACATGTGGCACTCGAGAACTGCCGCGGCAAAGCTATTGCATAGCATTTTGTTTTCAATAAAATGTATTAAATTAAAAAAATAACTAACATAATTTTTTTTAATTAATAGAAAAGGCTATAGCCTTTTCTTTTGGAGCGTTACTGATACGCCAATAAAAAAAGACATAAAAAAAATGTATTAAATTAAAAAAAAATAACTAACATAATTGTTTTTAATTAATAGAAAAGGCTATAGCCTTTTCTTTTGGAGCGTTACTGATACGCCAATAAAAAAAGACATGTGGCACTCGAGAACTGCCGCGGCAAAGCTATTGCATAGCATTTTGTTTTCAATAAAATGTATTAAATTAAAAAAATAACTAACATAATTTTTTTTAATTAATAGAAAAGGCTATAGCCTTTTCTTTTGGAGCGTTACTGATACGCCAATAAAAAAAGACATAAAAAAAATGTATTAAATTAAAAAAAAATAACTAACATAATTTTTTTTAATTAATAGAAAAGGCTATAGCCTTTTCTTTTGGAGCGTTACTGATACGCCAATAAAAAAAGACATAAAAAAAATGTATTAAATTAAAAAAAAATAACTAACATAATTTTTTTTAATTAATAGAAAAGGCTATAGCCTTTTCTTTTGGAGCGTTACTGATACGCCAATAAAAAAAGACATAAAAAAAATGTATTAAATTAAAAAAAAATAACTAACATAATTTTTTTTAATTAATAGAAAAGGCTATAGCCTTTTCTTTTGGAGCGTTACTGATACGCCAATAAAAAAAGACATAAAAAAAATGTATTAAATTAAAAAAAAATAACTAACATAATTTTTTTTAATTAATAGAAAAGGCTATAGCCTTTTCTTTTGGAGCGTTACTGATACGCCAATAAAAAAAGACATAAAAAAAATGTATTAAATTAAAAAAAAATAACTAACATAATTTTTTTTAATTAATAGAAAAGGCTATAGCCTTTTCTTTTGGAGCGTTACTGATACGCCAATAAAAAAAGACATAAAAAAAATGTATTAAATTAAAAAAAAATAACTAACATAATTTTTTTTAATTAATAGAAAAGGCTATAGCCTTTTCTTTTGGAGCGTTACTGATACGCCAATAAAAAAAGACATAAAAAAAATGTATTAAATTAAAAAAAAATAACTAACATAATTTTTTTTAATTAATAGAAAAGGCTATAGCCTTTTCTTTTGGAGCGTTACTGATACGCCAATAAAAAAAGACATAAAAAAAATGTATTAAATTAAAAAAAAATAACTAACATAATTTTTTTTAATTAATAGAAAAGGCTATAGCCTTTTCTTTTGGAGCGTTACTGATACGCCAATAAAAAAAGACATAAAAAAAATGTATTAAATTAAAAAAAAATAACTAACATAATTTTTTTTAATTAATAGAAAAGGCTATAGCCTTTTCTTTTGGAGCGTTACTGATACGCCAATAAAAAAAGACATAAAAAAAATGTATTAAATTAAAAAAAAATAACTAACATAATTTTTTTTAATTAATAGAAAAGGCTATAGCCTTTTCTTTTGGAGCGTTACTGATACGCCAATAAAAAAAGACATAAAAAAAATGTATTAAATTAAAAAAAAATAACTAACATAATTTTTTTTAATTAATAGAAAAGGCTATAGCCTTTTCTTTTGGAGCGTTACTGATACGCCAATAAAAAAAGACATAAAAAAAATGTATTAAATTAAAAAAAAATAACTAACATAATTGTTTTTAATTAATAGAAAAGGCTATAGCCTTTTCATTTGGAGCGTTACTGATACGCCAATAAAAAAAGACATGTGGCACTCGAGAACTGCCGCGGCAAAGCTATTGCATAGCATTTTGTTTTCAATAAAATGTATTAAATTTAAAAAATAACTAACATAATTTTTTTTAATTAATAGAAAAGGCTATAGCCTTTTCTTTTGGAGCGTTACTGATACGCCAATAAAAAAAGACATAAAAAAAATGTATTAAATTAAAAAAAAATAACTAACATAATTGTTTTTAATTAATAGAAAAGGCTATAGCCTTTTCTTTTGGAGCGTTACTGATACGCCAATAAAAAAAGACATGTGGCACTCGAGAACTGCCGCGGCAAAGCTATTGCATAGCATTTTGTTTTCAATAAAATGTATTAAATTAAAAAAATAACTAACATAATTTTTTTTAATTAATAGAAAAGGCTATAGCCTTTTCTTTTGGCGCGTTACTGATACGCCAATAAAAAAAGACATAAAAAAAATGTATTAAATTAAAAAAAAATAACTAACATAATTTTTTTTAATTAATAGAAAAGGCTATAGCCTTTTCTTTTGGAGCGTTACTGATACGCCAATAAAAAAAGACATAAAAAAAATGTATTAAATTAAAAAAAAATAACTAACATAATTTTTTTTAATTAATAGAAAAGGCTATAGCCTTTTCTTTTGGAGCGTTACTGATACGCCAATAAAAAAAGACATAAAAAAAATGTATTAAATTAAAAAAAAATAACTAACATAATTGTTTTTAATTAATAGAAAAGGCTATAGCCTTTTCTTTTGGAGCGTTACTGATACGCCAATAAAAAAAGACATGTGGCACTCGAGAACTGCCGCGGCAAAGCTATTGCATAGCATTTTGTTTTCAATAAAATGTATTAAATTAAAAAAATAACTAACATAATTTTTTTTAATTAATAGAAAAGGCTATAGCCTTTTCTTTTGGAGCGTTACTGATACGCCAATAAAAAAAGACATAAAAAAAATGTATTAAATTAAAAAAAAATAACTAACATAATTGTTTTTAATTAATAGAAAATGCTATAGCCTTTTCTTTTGGAGCGTTACTGATACGCCAATAAAAAAAGACATGTGGCACTCGAGAACTGCCGCGGCAAAGCTATTGCATAGCATTTTGTTTTCAATAAAATGTATTAAATTAAAAAAATAACTAACATAATTTTTTTTAATTAATAGAAAAGGCTATAGCCTTTTCTTTTGGAGCGTTACTGATACGCCAATAAAAAAAGACATAAAAAAAATGTATTACATTAAAAAAAAATAACTAACATAATTGTTTTTAATTAATAGAAAAGGCTATAGCCTTTTCTTTTGGAGCGTTACTGATACGCCAATAAAAAAAGACATGTGGCACTCGAGAACTGCCGCGGCAAAGCTATTGCATAGCATTTTGTTTTCAATAAAATGTATTAAATTAAAAAAAAATAACTAACATAATTTTTTTTAATTAATAGAAAAGGCTATAGCCTTTTCTTTTGGAGCGTTACTGATACGCCAATAAAAAAAGACATGTGGCACTCGAGAACTGCTGCTGCAAAGCTATTGCATAGCATTTTGTTTTCAATAAAATGTATTAAATTAAAAAAATAACTAACATAATTTTTTTTAATTAATAGAAAAGGCTATAGCCTTTTCTTTTGGAGCGTTACTGATACGCCAATAAAAAAAGACATGTGGCACTCGAGAACTGCCGCGGCAAAGCTATTGCATAGCATTTTGTTTTCAATAAAATGTATTAAATTAAAAAAAATAACTAACATAATTTTTTTTAATTAATAGAAAAGGCTATAGCCTTTTCTTTTGGAGCGTTACTGATACTCCAATAAAAAAAGACATGTGGCACTCGAGAACTGTCGCGGCAAAGCTATTGCATAGCATTTTGTTTTCAATAAAATGTATTAAATTAAAAAAAAATAACTAACATAATTTTTTTTAATTAATAAAAAAGACATGTGGCACTCGAGAACTGTCGCGGCAAAGCTATTGCATAGCATTTTGTTTTCAATAAAATGTATTAAATTAAAAAAAATAACTAACATAATTTTTTTTAATTAATAGAAAAGGCTATAGCCTTTTCTTTTGGAGCGTTACTGATACGCCAATAAAAAAAGACATAAAAAAAATGTATTAAATTAAAAAAAAATAACTAACATAATTGTTTTTAATTAATAGAAAATGCTATAGCCTTTTCTTTTGGAGCGTTACTGATACGCCAATAAAAAAAGACATGTGGCACTCGAGAACTGCCGCGGCAAAGCTATTGCATAGCATTTTGTTTTCAATAAAATGTATTAAATTAAAAAAATAACTAACATAATTTTTTTTAATTAATAGAAAAGGCTATAGCCTTTTCTTTTGGAGCGTTACTGATACGCCAATAAAAAAAGACATAAAAAAAATGTATTACATTAAAAAAAAATAACTAACATAATTGTTTTTAATTAATAGAAAAGGCTATAGCCTTTTCTTTTGGAGCGTTACTGATACGCCAATAAAAAAAGACATGTGGCACTCGAGAACTGCCGCGGCAAAGCTATTGCATAGCATTTTGTTTTCAATAAAATGTATTAAATTAAAAAAAAATAACTAACATAATTTTTTTTAATTAATAGAAAAGGCTATAGCCTTTTCTTTTGGAGCGTTACTGATACGCCAATAAAAAAAGACATGTGGCACTCGAGAACTGCTGCTGCAAAGCTATTGCATAGCATTTTGTTTTCAATAAAATGTATTAAATTAAAAAAATAACTAACATAATTTTTTTTAATTAATAGAAAAGGCTATAGCCTTTTCTTTTGGAGCGTTACTGATACGCCAATAAAAAAAGACATGTGGCACTCGAGAACTGCCGCGGCAAAGCTATTGCATAGCATTTTGTTTTCAATAAAATGTATTAAATTAAAAAAAATAACTAACATAATTTTTTTTAATTAATAGAAAAGGCTATAGCCTTTTCTTTTGGAGCGTTACTGATACTCCAATAAAAAAAGACATGTGGCACTCGAGAACTGTCGCGGCAAAGCTATTGCATAGCATTTTGTTTTCAATAAAATGTATTAAATTAAAAAAAAATAACTAACATAATTTTTTTTAATTAATAAAAAAGACATGTGGCACTCGAGAACTGTCGCGGCAAAGTTATTGCATAGCATTTTGTTTTCAATAAAATGTATTAAATTAAAAAAAATAACTAACATAATTTTTTTTAATTAATAGAAAAGGCTATAGCCTTTTCTTTTGGAGCGTTACTGATACGCCAATAAAAAAAGACATGTGGCACTCGAGAACTGTCGCGGCAAAGCTATTGCATAGCATTTTGTTTTCAATAAAATGTATTAAATTAAAAAAAAATAACTAACATAATTTTTTTTAATTAATAGAAAAGGCTATATATAGCCTTTTCTTTTGGAGCGTTACTGATACGCCAATAAAAAAAGACATGTGGCACTCGAGAACTGCCGCGGCAAATCTATTGCATAGCATTTTGTTTTCAATAAAATGTATTAAATTAAAAAAATAACTAACATAATTTTTTTTAATTAATAGAAAAGGCTATAGCCTTTTCTTTTGGAGCGTTACTGATACTCCAATAAAAAAAGACATGTGGCACTCGAGAACTGCCGCGGCAAAGCTATTGCATAGCATTTTGTTTTCAATAAAATGTATTAAATTAAAAAAAATAACGAACATAATTTTTTTTAATTAATAGAAAAGGCTATAGCCTTTTCTTTTGGAGCGTTACTGATACGCCAATAAAAAAAGACATGTGGCACTCGAGAACTGCCGCGGCAAAGCTATTGCATAGCATTTTGTTTTCAATAAAATGTATTAAATTAAAAAAAATAACTAACATAATTTTTTTTAATTAATAGAAAAGGCTATAGCCTTTTCTTTTGGAGCGTTACTGATACGCCAATAAAAAAAGACATGTGGCACTCGAGAACTGCCGCGGCAAATCTATTGCATAGCATTTTGTTTTCAATAAAATGTATTAAATTAAAAAAATAACTAACATAATTTTTTTTAATTAATAGAAAAGGCTATAGCCTTTTCTTTTGGAGCGTTACTGATACTCCAATAAAAAAAGACATGTGGCACTCGAGAACTGTCGCGGCAAAGCTATTGCATAGCATTTTGTTTTCAATAAAATGTATTAAATTAAAAAAAATAACTAACATAATTTTTTTTAATTAATAGAAAAGGCTATAGCCTTTTCTTTTGGAGCGTTACTGATACGCCAATAAAAAAAGACATGTGGCACTCGAGAACTGCCGCGGCAAAGCTATTGCATAGCATTTTGTTTTCAATAAAATGTATTAAATTAAAAAAAATAACTAACATAATTTTTTTTAATTAATAGAAAAGGCTATAGCCTTTTCTTTTGGAGCGTTACTGATACGCCAATAAAAAAAGACATGTGGCACTCGAGAACTGCCGCGGCAAAGCTATTGCATAGCATTTTGTTTTCAATAAAATGTATTAAATTAAAAAAAAATAACTAACATAATTTTTTTTAATTAATAGAAAAGGCTATATATAGCCTTTTCTTTTGGAGCGTTACTGATACGCCAATAAAAAAAGACATGTGGCACTCGAGAACTGCCGCGGCAAATCTATTGCATAGCATTTTGTTTTCAATAAAATGTATTAAATTAAAAAAATAACTAACATAATTTTTTTTAATTAATAGAAAAGGCTATAGCCTTTTCTTTTGGAGCGTTACTGATACTCCAATAAAAAAAGACATGTGGCACTCGAGAACTGTCGCGGCAAAGCTATTGCATAGCATTTTGTTTTCAATAAAATGTATTAAATTAAAAAAAAATAACTAACATAATTTTTTTTAATTAATAGAAAAGGCTATAGCCTTTTCTTTTGGGGCGTTACTGATACGCCAGTAAAAAAAGACATGTGGCACTCGAGAACTGCCGCGGCAAAGTTATTGCATAGCATTTTGTTTTCAATAAAATGTATTAAATTAAAAAAAAAATAACTAACATAATTTTTTTTAATTAATAGAAAAGGCTATAGCCTTTTCTTTTGGGGCGTTACTGATACGCCAGTAAAAAAAGACATGTGGCACTCGAGAACTGCCGCGGCAAAGTTATTGCATAGCATTTTGTTTTCAATAAAATGTATTAAATTAAAAAAAAATAACTAACATAATTTTTTTTAATTAATAGAAAAGGCTATAGCCTTTTCTTTTGGAGCGTTACTGATACGCCAATAAAAAAAGACATGTGGCACTCGAGAACTGCCGCGGCAAATCTATTGCATAGCATTTTGTTTTCAATAAAATGTATTAAATTAAAAAAATAACTAACATAATTTTTTTTAATTAATAGAAAAGGCTATAGCCTTTTCTTTTGGAGCGTTACTGATACTCCAATAAAAAAAGACATGTGGCACTCGAGAACTGTCGCGGCAAAGCTATTGCATAGCATTTTGTTTTCAATAAAATGTATTAAATTAAAAAAAAATAACTAACATAATTTTTTTTAATTAATAGAAAAGGCTATATATAGCCTTTTCTTTTGGAGCGTTACTGATACGCCAGTAAAAAAAGACATGTGGCACTCGAGAACTGCCGCGGCAAAGCTATTGCATAGCATTTTGTTTTCAATAAAATGTATTAAATTAAAAAAAATAACTAACATAATTTTTTTAATTAATAGAAAAGGCTATAGCCTTTTCTTTTGGAGCGTTACTGATACGCCAATAATAAAAGGCATGTGGCACTCGAGAACTGCCGCGGCAAAGCTATTGCATAGCATTTTGTTTTCAATAAAATGTATTAAATTAAAAAAAATAACGAACATAATTTTTTTTAATTAATAGAAAAGGCTATAGCCTTTTCTTTTGGAGCGTTACTGATACGCCAATAAAAAAAGACATGTGGCACTCGAGAACTACCGCGGCAAAGCTATTGCATAGCATTTTGTTTTCAATAAAATGTATTAAATTAAAAAAAATAACGAACATAATTTTTTTTAATTAATAGAAAAGGCTATAGCCTTTTCTTTTGGAGCGTTACTGATACGCCAATAAAAAAAGACATGTGGCACTCGAGAACTGCCGCGGCAAAGCTATTGCATAGCATTTTGTTTTCAATAAAATGTATTAAATTAAAAAAAATAACGAACATAATTTTTTTTAATTAATAGAAAAGGCTATAGCCTTTTCTTTTGGAGCGTTACTGATACGCCAATAAAAAAAGACATAAAAAATGTATTAAATTAAAAAAAAATAACTAACATAATTGTTTTTAATTAATAGAAAAGGCTATAGCCTTTTCTTTTGGAGCGTTACTGATACGCCAATAAAAAAAGACATGTGGCACTCGAGAACTGCCGCGGCAAAGCTATTGCATAGCATTTTGTTTTCAATAAAATGTATTAAATTAAAAAAAAATAACTAACATAATTTTTTTTAATTAATAGAAAAGGCTATAGCCTTTTCTTTTGGAGCGTTACTGATACGCCAATAAAAAAAGACATGTGGCACTCGAGAACTGCCGCGGCAAAGCTATTGCATAGCATTTTGTTTTCAATAAAATGTATTAAATTAAAAAAAATAACTAACATAATTTTTTTTAATTAATAGAAAAGGCTATAGCCTTTTCTTTTGGAGCGTTACTGATACGCCAATAAAAAAAGACATGTGGCACTCGAGAACTGCCGCGGCAAAGCTATTGCATAGCATTTTGTTTTCAATAAAATGTATTAAATTAAAAAAAATAACTAACATAATTTTTTTTAATTAATAGAAAAGGCTATAGCCTTTTCTTTTGGAGCGTTACTGATACGCCAATAAAAAAAGACATGTGGCACTCGAGAACTGCCGCGGCAAAGCTATTGCATAGCATTTTGTTTTCAATAAAATGTATTAAATTAAAAAAAAATAACTAACATAATTTTTTTTAATTAATAGAAAAGGCTATAGCCTTTTCTTTTGGAGCGTTACTGATACGCCAATAAAAAAAGACATGTGGCACTCGAGAACTGCCGCGGCAAATCTATTGCATAGCATTTTGTTTTCAATAAAATGTATTAAATTAAAAAAATAACTAACATAATTTTTTTTAATTAATAGAAAAGGCTATAGCCTTTTCTTTTGGAGCGTTACTGATACTCCAATAAAAAAAGACATGTGGCACTCGAGAACTGCCGCGGCAAAGCTATTGCATAGCATTTTGTTTTCAATAAAATGTATTAAATTAAAAAAAATAACTAACATAATTTTTTTTAATTAATAGAAAAGGCTATAGCCTTTTCTTTTGGAGCGTTACTGATACGCCAATAAAAAAAGACATGTGGCACTCGAGAACTGCCGCGGCAAAGCTATTGCATAGCATTTTGTTTTCAATAAAATGTATTAAATTAAAAAAAAAATAACTAACATAATTTTTTTTTATTAATAGAAAAGGCTATAGCCTTTTCTTTTGGAGCGTTACTGATACGCCAATAAAAAAAGACATGTGGCACTCGAGAACTGCCGCGGCAAAGCTATTGCATAGCATTTTGTTTTCAATAAAATGTATTAAATTAAAAAAAATAACGAACATAATTTTTTTTAATTAATAGAAAAGGCTATAGCCTTTTCTTTTGGAGCGTTACTGATACGCCAATAAAAAAAGACATGTGGCACTCGAGAACTGCCGCGGCAAAGCTATTGCATAGCATTTTGTTTTCAATAAAATGTATTAAATTAAAAAAAAATAACTAACATAATTTTTTTTAATTAATAGAAAAGGCTATAGCCTTTTCTTTTGGAGCGTTACTGATACGCCAATAAAAAAAGACATGTGGCACTCGAGAACTGCCGCGGCAAATCTATTGCATAGCATTTTGTTTTCAATAAAATGTATTAAATTAAAAAAATAACTAACATAATTTTTTTTAATTAATAGAAAAGGCTATATATAGCCTTTTCTTTTGGAGCGTTACTGATACTCCAATAAAAAAAGACATGTGGCACTCGAGAACTGCCGCGGCAAAGCTATTGCATAGCATTTTGTTTTCAATAAAATGTATTAAATTAAAAAAAATAACTAACATAATTTTTTTTAATTAATAGAAAAGGCTATAGCCTTTTCTTTTGGAGCGTTACTGATACGCCAATAAAAAAAGACATGTGGCACTCGAGAACTGCCGCGGCAAAGCTATTGCATAGCATTTTGTTTTCAATAAAATGTATTAAATTAAAAAAAATAACTAACATATTTTTTTTAATTAATAGAAAAGGCTATAGCCTTTTCTTTTGGAGCGTTACTGATACGCCAATAAAAAAAGACATGTGGCACTCGAGAACTGCCGCGGCAAAGCTATTGCATAGCATTTTGTTTTCAATAAAATGTTTAAATTAAAAAAAAAAATAACTAACATAATTTTTTTTAATTAATAGAAAAGGCTATAGCCTTTTCTTTTGGAGCGTTACTGATACGCCAATAATAAAAGGCATGTGGCACTCGAGAACTGCCGCGGCAAAGCTATTGCATAGCATTTTGTTTTCAATAAAATGTATTAAATTAAAAAAAATAACGAACATAATTTTTTTTAATTAATAGAAAAGGCTATAGCCTTTTCTTTTGGAGCGTTACTGATACGCCAATAAAAAAAGACATGTGGCACTCGAGAACTACCGCGGCAAAGCTATTGCATAGCATTTTGTTTTCAATAAAATGTATTAAATTAAAAAAAATAACGAACATAATTTTTTTTAATTAATAGAAAAGGCTATAGCCTTTTCTTTTGGAGCGTTACTGATACGCCAATAAAAAAAGACATGTGGCACTCGAGAACTGCCGCGGCAAAGCTATTGCATAGCATTTTGTTTTCAATAAAATGTATTAAATTAAAAAAAATAACGAACATAATTTTTTTTAATTAATAGAAAAGGCTATAGCCTTTTCTTTTGGAGCGTTACTGATACGCCAATAAAAAAAGACATAAAAAAATGTATTAAATTAAAAAAAAATAACTAACATAATTGTTTTTAATTAATAGAAAAGGCTATAGCCTTTTCTTTTGGAGCGTTACTGATACGCCAATAAAAAAAGACATGTGGCACTCGAGAACTGCCGCGGCAAAGCTATTGCATAGCATTTTGTTTTCAATAAAATGTATTAAATTAAAAAAAAATAACTAACATAATTGTTTTTAATTAATAGAAAAGGCTATAGCCTTTTCTTTTGGAGCGTTACTGATACGCCAATAAAAAAAGACATGTGGCACTCGAGAACTGCCGCGGCAAAGCTATTGCATAGCATTTTGTTTTCAATAAAATGTATTAAATTAAAAAAAAATAACTAACATAATTTTTTTTAATTAATAGAAAAGGCTATAGCCTTTTCTTTTGGAGCGTTACTGATACGCCAATAAAAAAAGACATGTGGCACTCGAGAACTGCCGCGGCAAAGCTATTGCATAGCATTTTGTTTTCAATAAAATGTATTAAATTAAAAAAAATAACTAACATAATTTTTTTTAATTAATAGAAAAGGCTATAGCCTTTTCTTTTGGAGCGTTACTGATACGCCAATAAAAAAAGACATGTGGCACTCGAGAACTGCCGCGGCAAAGCTATTGCATAGCATTTTGTTTTCAATAAAATGTATTAAATTAAAAAAAATAACTAACATAATTTTTTTTAATTAATAGAAAAGGCTATAGCCTTTTCTTTTGGAGCGTTACTGATACGCCAATAAAAAAAGACATGTGGCACTCGAGAACTGCCGCGGCAAAGCTATTGCATAGCATTTTGTTTTCAATAAAATGTATTAAATTAAAAAAAAATAACTAACATAATTTTTTTTAATTAATAGAAAAGGCTATAGCCTTTTCTTTTGGAGCGTTACTGATACGCCAATAAAAAAAGACATGTGGCACTCGAGAACTGCCGCGGCAAATCTATTGCATAGCATTTTGTTTTCAATAAAATGTATTAAATTAAAAAAATAACTAACATAATTTTTTTTAATTAATAGAAAAGGCTATAGCCTTTTCTTTTGGAGCGTTACTGATACTCCAATAAAAAAAGACATGTGGCACTCGAGAACTGCCGCGGCAAAGCTATTGCATAGCATTTTGTTTTCAATAAAATGTATTAAATTAAAAAAAATAACTAACATAATTTTTTTTAATTAATAGAAAAGGCTATAGCCTTTTCTTTTGGAGCGTTACTGATACGCCAATAAAAAAAGACATGTGGCACTCGAGAACTGCCGCGGCAAAGCTATTGCATAGCATTTTTTTTTCAATAAAATGTATTAAATTAAAAAAAAAAATAACTAACATAATTTTTTTTTATTAATAGAAAAGGCTATAGCCTTTTCTTTTGGAGCGTTACTGATACGCCAATAAAAAAAGACATGTGGCACTCGAGAACTGCCGCGGCAAAGCTATTGCATAGCATTTTGTTTTCAATAAAATGTATTAAATTAAAAAAAATAACTAACATAATTTTTTTTAATTAATAGAAAAGGCTATAGCCTTTTCTTTTGGAGCGTTACTGATACGCCAATAAAAAAAGACATGTGGCACTCGAGAACTGCCGCGGCAAAGCTATTGCATAGCATTTTTTTTTTCAATAAAATGTATTAAATTAAAAAAAAAAATAACTAACATAATTTTTTTTTATTAATAGAAAAGGCTATAGCCTTTTCTTTTGGAGCGTTACTGATACGCCAATAAAAAAAGACATGTGGCACTCGAGAACTGCCGCGGCAAAGCTATTGCATAGCATTTTGTTTTCAATAAAATGTATTAAATTAAAAAAAATAACTAACATATTTTTTTTAATTAATAGAAAAGGCTATAGCCTTTTCTTTTGGAGCGTTACTGATACGCCAATAAAAAAAGACATGTGGCACTCGAGAACTGCCGCGGCAAAGCTATTGCATAGCATTTTGTTTTCAATAAAATGTATTAAATTAAAAAAAATAACTAACATAATTTTTTTTAATTAATAGAAAAGGCTATAGCCTTTTCTTTTGGAGCGTTACTGATACGCCAATAAAAAAAGACATGTGGCACTCGAGAACTGCCGCGGCAAAGCTATTGCATAGCATTTTGTTTTCAATAAAATGTATTAAATTAAAAAAAAAAATAACTAACATAATTTTTTTTTATTAATAGAAAAGGCTATAGCCTTTTCTTTTGGAGCGTTACTGATACGCCAATAAAAAAAGACATGTGGCACTCGAGAACTGCCGCGGCAAAGCTATTGCATAGCATTTTGTTTTCAATAAAATGTATTAAATTAAAAAAAATAACGAACATAATTTTTTTTAATTAATAGAAAAGGCTATAGCCTTTTCTTTTGGAGCGTTACTGATACGCCAATAAAAAAAGACATGTGGCACTCGAGAACTGCCGCGGCAAAGCTATTGCATAGCATTTTGTTTTCAATAAAATGTATTAAATTAAAAAAAAATAACTAACATAATTTTTTTTAATTAATAGAAAAGGCTATAGCCTTTTCTTTTGGAGCGTTACTGATACGCCAATAAAAAAAGACATGTGGCACTCGAGAACTGCCGCGGCAAATCTATTGCATAGCATTTTGTTTTCAATAAAATGTATTAAATTAAAAAAATAACTAACATAATTTTTTTTAATTAATAGAAAAGGCTATATATAGCCTTTTCTTTTGGAGCGTTACTGATACTCCAATAAAAAAAGACATGTGGCACTCGAGAACTGCCGCGGCAAAGCTATTGCATAGCATTTTGTTTTCAATAAAATGTATTAAATTAAAAAAATAACTAACATAATTTTTTTTAATTAATAGAAAAGGCTATATATAGCCTTTTCTTTTGGAGCGTTACTGATACTCCAATAAAAAAAGACATGTGGCACTCGAGAACTGCCGCGGCAAAGCTATTGCATAGCATTTTGTTTTCAATAAAATGTATTAAATTAAAAAAAATAACGAACATAATTTTTTTTAATTAATAGAAAAGGCTATAGCCTTTTCTTTTGGAGCGTTACTGATACGCCAATAAAAAAAGACATGTGGCACTCGAGAACTGCCGCGGCAAAGCTATTGCATAGCATTTTGTTTTCAATAAAATGTATTAAATTAAAAAAAATAACTAACATATTTTTTTTAATTAATAGAAAAGGCTATAGCCTTTTCTTTTGGAGCGTTACTGATACGCCAATAAAAAAAGACATGTGGCACTCGAGAACTGCCGCGGCAAAGCTATTGCATAGCATTTTGTTTTCAATAAAATGTATTAAATTAAAAAAAATAACTAACATATTTTTTTTAATTAATAGAAAAGGCTATAGCCTTTTCTTTTGGAGCGTTACTGATACGCCAATAAAAAAAGACATGTGGCACTCGAGAACTGCCGCGGCAAAGCTATTGCATAGCATTTTGTTTTCAATAAAATGTATTAAATTAAAAAAAAAAATAACTAACATAATTTTTTTTTATTAATAGAAAAGGCTATAGCCTTTTCTTTTGGAGCGTTACTGATACGCCAATAAAAAAAGACATGTGGCACTCGAGAACTGCCGCGGCAAAGCTATTGCATAGCATTTTGTTTTCAATAAAATGTATTAAATTAAAAAAAATAACGAACATAATTTTTTTTAATTAATAGAAAAGGCTATAGCCTTTTCTTTTGGAGCGTTACTGATACGCCAATAAAAAAAGACATGTGGCACTCGAGAACTGCCGCGGCAAAGCTATTGCATAGCATTTTGATTTCAATAAAATGTATTAAATAAAAAAAAATAACGAACATAATTTTTTTTAATTAATAGAAAAGGCTATAGCCTTTTCTTTTGGAGCGTTACTGATACGCCAATAAAAAAAGACATAAAAAAAATGTATTAAATTAAAAAAAAATAACTAACATAATTGTTTTTAATTAATAGAAAAGGCTATAGCCTTTTCTTTTGGAGCGTTACTGATACTTTGTTTTCAATAAAATGTATTAAATTAAAAAAAAATAACTAACATAATTTTTTTTAATTAATAGAAAAGGCTATAGCCTTTTCTTTTGGAGCGTTACTGATACGCCAATAAAAAAAGACATGTGGCACTCGAGAACTGCCGCGGCAAAGCTATTGCATAGCATTTTGTTTTCAATAAAATGTATTAAATTAAAAAAAATAACTAACATAATTTTTTTTAATTAATAGAAAAGGCTATAGCCTTTTCTTTTGGAGCGTTACTGATACGCCAATAAAAAAAGACATGTGGCACTCGAGAACTGCCGCGGCAAAGCTATTGCATAGCATTTTGTTTTCAATAAAATGTATTAAATTAAAAAAATAACTAACATAATTTTTTTTAATTAATAGAAAAGGCTATAGCCTTTTCTTTTGGAGCGTTACTGATACGCCAATAAAAAAAGACATAAAAAAAATGTATTAAATTAAAAAAAAATAACTAACATAATTGTTTTTAATTAATAGAAAAGGCTATAGCCTTTTCTTTTGGAGCGTTACTGATACGCCAATAAAAAAAGACATGTGGCACTCGAGAACTGCCGCGGCAAAGCTATTGCATAGCATTTTGTTTTCAATAAAATGTATTAAATTAAAAAAAAATAACTAACATAATTTTTTTTAATTAATAGAAAAGGCTATAGCCTTTTCTTTTGGAGCGTTACTGATACGCCAATAAAAAAAGACATGTGGCACTCGAGAACTGCCGCGGCAAAGCTATTGCATAGCATTTTGTTTTCAATAAAATGTATTAAATTAAAAAAAATAACTAACATAATTTTTTTTAATTAATAGAAAAGGCTATAGCCTTTTCTTTTGGCGCGTTACTGATACGCCAATAAAAAAAGACATGTGGCACTCGAGAACTGCCGCGGCAAAGCTATTGCATAGCATTTTGTTTTCAATAAAATGTATTAAATTAAAAAAAATAACTAACATAATTTTTTTTAATTAATAGAAAAGGCTATAGCCTTTTCTTTTGGAGCGTTACTGATACGCCAATAAAAAAAGACATGTGGCACTCGAGAACTGCCGCGGCAAAGCTATTGCATAGCATTTTGTTTTCAATAAAATGTATTAAATTAAAAAAAAATAACTAACATAATTTTTTTTAATTAATAGAAAAAAGGCTATAGCCTTTTCTTTTGGAGCGTTACTGATACTCCAATAAAAAAAGACATGTGGCACTCGAGAACTGCCGCGGCAAAGCTATTGCATAGCATTTTGTTTTCAATAAAATGTATTAAATTAAAAAAAAATAACTAACATAATTTTTTTTAATTAATAGAAAAAAGGCTATAGCCTTTTCTTTTGGAGCGTTACTGATACTCCAATAAAAAAAGACATGTGGCACTCGAGAACTGCCGCGGCAAAGCTATTGCATAGCATTTTGTTTTCAATAAAATGTACTAAATTAAAAAAAATAACTAACATAATTTTTTTTAATTAATAGAAAAGGCTATAGCCTTTTCTTTTGGAGCGTTACTGATACGCCAATAAAAAAAGACATGTGGCACTCGAGAACTGCCGCGGCAAAGCTATTGCATAGCATTTTGTTTTCAATAAAATGTATTAAATTAAAAAAAAATAACTAACATATTTTTTTTTAATTAATAGAAAAGGCTATAGCCTTTTCTTTTGGAGCGTTACTGATACGCCAATAAAAAAAGACATGTGGCACTCGAGAACTGCCGCGGCAAAGCTATTGCATAGCATTTTGTTTTCAATAAAATGTATTAAATTAAAAAATATAACTAACATATTTTTTTTTAATTAATAGAAAAGGCTATAGCCTTTTCTTTTGGAGCGTTACTGATACGCCAATAAAAAAAGACATGTGGCACTCGAGAACTGCCGCGGCAAAGCTATTGCATAGCATTTTGTTTTCAATAAAATGTATTAAATTAAAAAAAATAACTAACATATTTTATTTTAATTAATAGAAAAGGCTATAGCCTTTTCTTTTGGAGCGTTACTGATACGCCAATAAAAAAAGACATGTGGCACTCGAGAACTGCCGCGGCAAAGCTATTGCATAGCATTTTGTTTTCAATAAAATGTATTAAATTAAAAAAAATAACTAACATATTTTTTTTAATTAATAGAAAAGGCTATAGCCTTTTCTTTTGGAGCGTTACTGATACGCCAATAAAAAAAGACATGTGGCACTCGAGAACTGCCGCGGCAAAGCTATTGCATAGCATTTTGTTTTCAATAAAATGTATTAAATTAAAAAAAAAATAACTAACATAATTTTTTTTTATTAATAGAAAAGGCTATAGCGTTTTCTTTTGGAGCGTTACTGATACGCCAATAAAAAAAGACATGTGGCACTCGAGAACTGCCGCGGCAAAGCTATTGCATAGCATTTTGTTTTCAATAAAATGTATTAAATTAAAAAAAATAACGAACATAATTTTTTTTAATTAATAGAAAAGGCTATAGCCTTTTCTTTTGGAGCGTTACTGATACGCCAATAAAAAAAGACATGTGGCACTCGAGAACTGCCGCGGCAAAGCTATTGCATAGCATTTTGATTTCAATAAAATGTATTAAATTAAAAAAAAAATAACTAACATAATTTTTTTTTATTAATAGAAAAGGCTGTAGCCTTTTCTTTTGGAGCGTTACTGATACGCCAATAAAAAAAGACATGTGGCACTCGAGAACTGCCGCGGCAAAGCTATTGCATAGCATTTTGTTTTCTATAAAATGTATTAAATTAAAAAAAAATAACTAACATAATTTTTTTAATTAATAGAAAAGGCTATAGCCTTTTCTTTTGGAGCGTTACTGATACGCCAATAAAAAAAGACATGTGGCACTCGAGAACTGCCGCGGCAAAGCTATTGCATAGCATTTTGTTTTCAATAAAATGTACTAAATTAAAAAAAAATAACTAACATAATTTTTTTTAATTAATAGAAAAGGCTATAGCCTTTTCTTTTGGAGCGTTACTGATACGCCAATAAAAAAAGACATGTGGCACTCGAGAACTGCCGCGGCAAAGCTATTGCATAGCATTTTGTTTTCAATAAAATGTACTAAATTAAAAAAAAATAACTAACATAATTTTTTTTAATTAATAGAAAAGGCTATAGCCTTTTCTTTTGGAGCGTTACTGATACGCCAATAAAAAAAGACATGTGGCACTCGAGAACTGCCGCGGCAAAGCTATTGCATAGCATTTTGTTTTCAATAAAATGTATTAAATTAAAAAAAAAATAACTAACATAATTTTTTTTTATTAATAGAAAAGGCTATATATAGCCTTTTCTTTTGGAGCGTTACTGATACTCCAATAAAAAAAGACATGTGGCACTCGAGAACTGCCGCGGCAAAGCTATTGCATAGCATTTTGTTTTCAATAAAATGTATTAAATTAAAAAAAATAACTAACATAATTTTTTTTAATTAATAGAAAAGGCTATAGCCTTTTCTTTTGGAGCGTTACTGATACGCCAATAAAAAAAGACATGTGGCACTCGAGAACTGCCGCGGCAAAGCTATTGCATAGCATTTTGTTTTCAATAAAATGTATTAAATTAAAAAAAATAACTAACATATTTTTTTTAATTAATAGAAAAGGCTATAGCCTTTTCTTTTGGAGCGTTACTGATACGCCAATAAAAAAAGACATGTGGCACTCGAGAACTGCCGCGGCAAAGCTATTGCATAGCATTTTGTTTTCAATAAAATGTATTAAATTAAAAAAAAAATAACTAACATAATTTTTTTTTATTAATAGAAAAGGCTATAGCCTTTTCTTTTGGAGCGTTACTGATACGCCAATAAAAAAAGACATGTGGCACTCGAGAACTGCCGCGGCAAAGCTATTGCATAGCATTTTGTTTTCAATAAAATGTATTAAATTAAAAAAAATAACGAACATAATTTTTTTTAATTAATAGAAAAGGCTATAGCCTTTTCTTTTGGAGCGTTACTGATACGCCAATAAAAAAAGACATGTGGCACTCGAGAACTGCCGCGGCAAAGCTATTGCATAGCATTTTGTTTTCAATAAAATGTATTAAATTAAAAAAAATAACGAACATAATTTTTTTTTATTAATAGAAAAGGCTGTAGCCTTTTCTTTTGGAGCGTTACTGATACGCCAATAAAAAAAGACATGTGGCACTCGAGAACTGCCGCGGCAAAGCTATTGCATAGCATTTTGTTTTCAATAAAATGTATTAAATTAAAAAAAATAACGAACATAATTTTTTTTAATTAATAGAAAAGGCTATAGCCTTTTCTTTTGGAGCGTTACTGATACGCCAATAAAAAAAAAATGTGGCACTCGAGAACTGCCGCGGCAAAGCTATTGCATAGCATTTGGTTTTCAATAAAATGTATTAAATTAAAAAAAAAATAACTAACATAATTTTTTTTAATTAATAGAAAAGGCTATAGCCTCTTCTTTTGGAGCGTTACTGATACGCCAATAAAAAAAGACATGTGGCACTCGAGAACTGCCGCGGCAAAGCTATTGCATAGCATTTTGTTTTCAATAAAATGTATTAAATTAAAAAAAAATAACTAACATAATTTTTTTTAATTAATAGAAAAGGCTATAGCCTTTTCTTTTGGAGCGTTACTGATACGCCAATAAAAAAAGACATGTGGCACTCGAGAACTGCCGCGGCAAAGCTATTGCATAGCATTTTGTTTTCAATAAAATGTATTAAATTAAAAAAAAATAACTAACATAATTTTTTTAATTAATAGAAAAGGCTATAGCCTTTTCTTTTGGAGCGTTACTGATACGCCAATAAAAAAAGACATGTGGCACTCGAGAACTGCCGCGGCAAAGCTATTGCATAGCATTTTGTTTTCAATAAAATGTACTAAATTAAAAAAAAATAACTAACATAATTTTTTTTAATTAATAGAAAAGGCTATAGCCTTTTCTTTTGGAGCGTTACTGATACGCCAATAAAAAAAGACATGTGGCACTCGAGAACTGCCGCGGCAAAGCTATTGCATAGCATTTTGTTTTCAATAAAATGTATTAAATTAAAAAAAAAATAACTAACATAATTTTTTTTTATTAATAGAAAAGGCTATAGCCTTTTCTTTTGGAGCGTTACTGATACGCCAATAAAAAAAGACATGTGGCACTCGAGAACTGCCGCGGCAAAGCTATTGCATAGCATTTTGTTTTCAATAAAATGTATTAAATTAAAAAAAATAACGAACATAATTTTTTTTAATTAATAGAAAAGGCTATAGCCTTTTCTTTTGGAGCGTTACTGATACGCCAATAAAAAAAGACATGTGGCACTCGAGAACTGCCGCGGCAAAGCTATTGCATAGCATTTTGTTTTCAATAAAATGTATTAAATTAAAAAAAAATAACGAACATAATTTTTTTTAATTAATAGAAAAGGCTATAGCCTTTTCTTTTGGAGCGTTACTGATACGCCAATAAAAAAAGACATGTGGCACTCGAGAACTGCCGCGGCAAAGCTATTGCATAGCATTTTGTTTTCAATAAAATGTATTAAATTAAAAAAAATAACGAACATAATTTTTTTTAATTAATAGAAAAGGCTATAGCCTTTTCTTTTGGAGCGTTACTGATACGCCAATAAAAAAAGACATGTGGCACTCGAGAACTGCCGCGGCAAAGCTATTGCATAGCATTTTGTTTTCAATAAAATGTATTAAATTAAAAAAAATAACGAACATAATTTTTTTTAATTAATAGAAAAGGCTATAGCCTTTTCTTTTGGAGCGTTACTGATACGCCAATAAAAAAAGACATGTGGCACTCGAGAACTGCCGCGGCAAAGCTATTGCATAGCATTTTGTTTTCAATAAAATGTATTAAATTAAAAAAAAATAACGAACATAATTTTTTTTAATTAATAGAAAAGGCTATAGCCTTTTCTTTTGGAGCGTTACTGATACGCCAATAAAAAAAGACATGTGGCACTCGAGAACTGCCGCGGCAAAGCTATTGCATAGCATTTTGTTTTCAATAAAATGTATTAAATTAAAAAAAAAATAACTAACATAATTTTTTTTTATTAATAGAAAAGGCTATAGCCTTTTCTTTTGGAGCGTTACTGATACGCCAATAAAAAAAGACATGTGGCACTCGAGAACTGCCGCGGCAAAGCTATTGCATAGCATTTTGTTTTCAATAAAATGTATTAAATTAAAAAAAATAACGAACATAATTTTTTTTAATTAATAGAAAAGGCTATAGCCTTTTCTTTTGGAGCGTTACTGATACGCCAATAAAAAAAGACATGTGGCACTCGAGAACTGCCGCGGCAAAGCTATTGCATAGCATTTTGTTTTCAATAAAATGTATTAAATTAAAAAAAATAACGAACATAATTTTTTTTAATTAATAGAAAAGGCTATAGCCTTTTCTTTTGGAGCGTTACTGATACGCCAATAAAAAAAGACATGTGGCACTCGAGAACTGCCGCGGCAAAGCTATTGCATAGCATTTTGTTTTCAATAAAATGTATTAAATTAAAAAAAATAACGAACATAATTTTTTTTAATTAATAGAAAAGGCTATAGCCTTTTCTTTTGGAGCGTTACTGATACGCCAATAAAAAAAGACATGTGGCACTCGAGAACTGCCGCGGCAAAGCTATTGCATAGCATTTTGTTTTCAATAAAATGTATTAAATTAAAAAAAATAACGAACATAATTTTTTTTAATTAATAGAAAAGGCTATAGCCTTTTCTTTTGGAGCGTTACTGATACGCCAATAAAAAAAGACATGTGGCACTCGAGAACTGCCGCGGCAAAGCTATTGCATAGCATTTTGTTTTCAATAAAATGTATTAAATTAAAAAAAATAACGAACATAATTTTTTTTAATTAATAGAAAAGGCTATAGCCTTTTCTTTTGGAGCGTTACTGATACGCCAATAAAAAAAGACATGTGGCACTCGAGAACTGCCGCGGCAAAGCTATTGCATAGCATTTTGTTTTCAATAAAATGTATTAAATTAAAAAAAATAACGAACATAATTTTTTTTAATTAATAGAAAAGGCTATAGCCTTTTCTTTTGGAGCGTTACTGATACGCCAATAAAAAAAGACATGTGGCACTCGAGAACTGCCGCGGCAAAGCTATTGCATAGCATTTTGTTTTCAATAAAATGTATTAAATTAAAAAAAATAACGAACATAATTTTTTTTAATTAATAGAAAAGGCTATAGCCTTTTCTTTTGGAGCGTTACTGATACGCCAATAAAAAAAGACATGTGGCACTCGAGAACTGCCGCGGCAAAGCTATTGCATAGCATTTTGTTTTCAATAAAATGTATTAAATTAAAAAAAATAACGAACATAATTTTTTTTAATTAATAGAAAAGGCTATAGCCTTTTCTTTTGGAGCGTTACTGATACGCCAATAAAAAAAAAATGTGGCACTCGAGAACTGCCGCGGCAAAGCTATTGCATAGCATTTGGTTTTCAATAAAATGTATTAAATTAAAAAAAAATAACTAACATAATTTTTTTTAATTAATAGAAAAGGCTATAGCCTCTTCTTTTGGAGCGTTACTGATACGCCAATAAAAAAAGACATGTGGCACTCGAGAACTGCCGCGGCAAAGCTATTGCATAGCATTTTGTTTTCAATAAAATGTATTAAATTAAAAAAAAATAACTAACATAATTTTTTTAATTAATAGAAAAGGCTATAGCCTTTTCTTTTGGAGCGTTACTGATACGCCAATAAAAAAAGACATGTGGCACTCGAGAACTGCCGCGGCAAAGCTATTGCATAGCATTTTGTTTTCAATAAAATGTATTAAATTAAAAAAAAATAACTAACATAATTTTTTTAATTAATAGAAAAGGCTATAATAGCCTTTTCTTTTGGAGCGTTACTGATACGCCAATAAAAAAAGACATGTGGCACTCGAGAACTGCCGCGGCAAAGCTATTGCATAGCATTTTGTTTTCAATAAAATGTACTAAATTAAAAAAAAATAACTAACATAATATTTTTTAATTAATAGAAAAGGCTATAGCCTTTTCTTTTGGAGCGTTACTGATACGCCAATAAAAAAAGACATGTGGCACTCGAGAACTGCCGCGGCAAAGCTATTGCATAGCATTTTGTTTTCAATAAAATGTATTAAATTAAAAAAAAATAACTAACATAATTTTTTTTTATTAATAGAAAAGGCTATAGCCTTTTCTTTTGGAGCGTTACTGATACGCCAATAAAAAAAGACATGTGGCACTCGAGAACTGCCGCGGCAAAGCTATTGCATAGCATTTTGTTTTCAATAAAATGTATTAAATTAAAAAAAATAACGAACATAATTTTTTTTAATTAATAGAAAAGGCTATAGCCTTTTCTTTTGGAGCGTTACTGATACGCCAATAAAAAAAGACATGTGGCACTCGAGAACTGCCGCGGCAAAGCTATTGCATAGCATTTTGTTTTCAATAAAATGTATTAAATTAAAAAAAATAACGAACATAATTTTTTTTAATTAATAGAAAAGGCTATAGCCTTTTCTTTTGGAGCGTTACTGATACGCCAATAAAAAAAGACATAAAAAAAATGTATTAAATTAAAAAAAAAATAACTAACATAATTGTTTTTAATTAATAGAAAAGGCTATAGCCTTTTCTTTTGGAGCGTTACTGATACGCCAATAAAAAAAGACATGTGGCACTCGAGAACTGCCGCGGCAAAGCTATTGCATAGCATTTTGTTTTCAATAAAATGTATTAAATTAAAAAAAAATAACTAACATAATTTTTTTTAATTAATAGAAAAGGCTATAGCCTTTTCTTTTGGAGCGTTACTGATACGCCAATAAAAAAAGACATGTGGCACTCGAGAACTGCCGCGGCAAAGCTATTGCATAGCATTTTGTTTTCAATAAAATGTATTAAATTAAAAAAAATAACTAACATAATTTTTTTTAATTAATAGAAAAGGCTATAGCCTTTTCTTTTGGAGCGTTACTGATACGCCAATAAAAAAAGACATGTGGCACTCGAGAACTGCCGCGGCAAAGCTATTGCATAGCATTTTGTTTTCAATAAAATGTATTAAATTAAAAAAAATAACTAACATATTTTTTTTTAATTAATAGAAAAGGCTATAGCCTTTTCTTTTGGAGCGTTACTGATACGCCAATAAAAAAAGACATGTGGCACTCGAGAACTGCCGCGGCAAAGCTATTGCATAGCATTTTGTTTTCAATAAAATGTATTAAATTAAAAAAAATAACTAACATATTTTTTTTTAATTAATAGAAAAGGCTATAGCCTTTTCTTTTGGAGCGTTACTGATACGCCAATAAAAAAAGACATGTGGCACTCGAGAACTGCCGCGGCAAAGCTATTGCATAGCATTTTGTTTTCAATAAAATGTATTAAATTAAAAAAAATAACGAACATAATTTTTTTTAATTAATAGAAAAGGCTATAGCCTTTTCTTTTGGAGCGTTACTGATACGCCAATAAAAAAAGACATGTGGCACTCGAGAACTGCCGCGGCAAAGCTATTGCATAGCATTTTGTTTTCAATAAAATGTATTAAATTAAAAAAAATAACGAACATAATTTTTTTTAATTAATAGAAAAGGCTATAGCCTTTTCTTTTGGAGCGTTACTGATACGCCAATAAAAAAAAAATGTGGCACTCGAGAACTGCCGCGGCAAAGCTATTGCATAGCATTTGGTTTTCAATAAAATGTATTAAATTAAAAAAAAAATAACTAACATAATTTTTTTTAATTAATAGAAAAGGCTATAGCCTCTTCTTTTGGAGCGTTACTGATACGCCAATAAAAAAAGACATGTGGCACTCGAGAACTGCCGCGGCAAAGCTATTGCATAGCATTTTGTTTTCAATAAAATGTATTAAATTAAAAAAAAATAACTAACATAATTTTTTTAATTAATAGAAAAGGCTATAGCCTTTTCTTTTGGAGCGTTACTGATACGCCAATAAAAAAAGACATGTGGCACTCGAGAACTGCCGCGGCAAAGCTATTGCATAGCATTTTGTTTTCAATAAAATGTATTAAATTAAAAAAAAATAACTAACATAATTTTTTTAATTAATAGAAAAGGCTATAATAGCCTTTTCTTTTGGAGCGTTACTGATACGCCAATAAAAAAAGACATGTGGCACTCGAGAACTGCCGCGGCAAAGCTATTGCATAGCATTTTGTTTTCAATAAAATGTACTAAATTAAAAAAAAATAACTAACATAATATTTTTTAATTAATAGAAAAGGCTATAGCCTTTTCTTTTGGAGCGTTACTGATACGCCAATAAAAAAAGACATGTGGCACTCGAGAACTGCCGCGGCAAAGCTATTGCATAGCATTTTGTTTTCAATAAAATGTATTAAATTAAAAAAAAAATAACTAACATAATTTTTTTTTATTAATAGAAAAGGCTATAGCCTTTTCTTTTGGAGCGTTACTGATACGCCAATAAAAAAAGACATGTGGCACTCGAGAACTGCCGCGGCAAAGCTATTGCATAGCATTTTGTTTTCAATAAAATGTATTAAATTAAAAAAAATAACGAACATAATTTTTTTTAATTAATAGAAAAGGCTATAGCCTTTTCTTTTGGAGCGTTACTGATACGCCAATAAAAAAAGACATGTGGCACTCGAGAACTGCCGCGGCAAAGCTATTGCATAGCATTTTGTTTTCAATAAAATGTATTAAATTAAAAAAAATAACGAACATAATTTTTTTTAATTAATAGAAAAGGCTATAGCCTTTTCTTTTGGAGCGTTACTGATACGCCAATAAAAAAAGACATAAAAAAAATGTATTAAATTAAAAAAAAAATAACTAACATAATTGTTTTTAATTAATAGAAAAGGCTATAGCCTTTTCTTTTGGAGCGTTACTGATACGCCAATAAAAAAAGACATGTGGCACTCGAGAACTGCCGCGGCAAAGCTATTGCATAGCATTTTGTTTTCAATAAAATGTATTAAATTAAAAAAAAATAACTAACATAATTTTTTTTAATTAATAGAAAAGGCTATAGCCTTTTCTTTTGGAGCGTTACTGATACGCCAATAAAAAAAGACATGTGGCACTCGAGAACTGCCGCGGCAAAGCTATTGCATAGCATTTTGTTTTCAATAAAATGTATTAAATTAAAAAAAATAACTAACATAATTTTTTTTAATTAATAGAAAAGGCTATAGCCTTTTCTTTTGGAGCGTTACTGATACGCCAATAAAAAAAGACATGTGGCACTCGAGAACTGCCGCGGCAAAGCTATTGCATAGCATTTTGTTTTCAATAAAATGTATTAAATTAAAAAAAATAACTAACATATTTTTTTTTAATTAATAGAAAAGGCTATAGCCTTTTCTTTTGGAGCGTTACTGATACGCCAATAAAAAAAGACATGTGGCACTCGAGAACTGCCGCGGCAAAGCTATTGCATAGCATTTTGTTTTCAATAAAATGTATTAAATTAAAAAAAATAACTAACATATTTTTTTTTAATTAATAGAAAAGGCTATAGCCTTTTCTTTTGGAGCGTTACTGATACGCCAATAAAAAAAGACATGTGGCACTCGAGAACTGCCGCGGCAAAGCTATTGCATAGCATTTTGTTTTCAATAAAATGTATTAAATTAAAAAAAAATAACTAACATAATTTTTTTTAATTAATAGAAAAGGCTATAGCCTTTTCTTTTGGAGCGTTACTGATACTCCAATAAAAAAAGACATGTGGCACTCGAGAACTGCCGCGGCAAAGCTATTGCATAGCATTTTGTTTTCAATAAAATGTATTAAATTAAAAAAAATAACTAACATAATTTTTTTTAATTAATAGAAAAGGCTATAGCCTTTTCTTTTGGAGCGTTACTGATACGCCAATAAAAAAAAGACATGTGGCACTCGAGAACTGCCGCGGCAAAGCTATTGCATAGCATTTTGTTTTCAATAAAATGTATTAAATTAAAAAAAATAACTAACATATTTTTTTTTAATTAATAGAAAAGGCTATAGCCTTTTCTTTTGGAGCGTTACTGATACGCCAATAAAAAAAGACATGTGGCACTCGAGAACTGCCGCGGCAAAGCTATTGCATAGCATTTTGTTTTCAATAAAATGTATTAAATTAAAAAAAATAACTAACATATTTTTTTTAATTAATAGAAAAGGCTATAGCCTTTTCTTTTGGAGCGTTACTGATACGCCAATAAAAAAAGACATGTGGCACTCGAGAACTGCCGCGGCAAAGCTATTGCATAGCATTTTGTTTTCAATAAAATGTATTAAATTAAAAAAAAAAATAACTAACATAATTTTTTTTAATTAATAGAAAAGGCTATAGCCTTTTCTTTTGGAGCGTTACTGATACGCCAATAAAAAAAGACATAAAAAAAATGTATTAAATTAAAAAAAAATAACTAACATAATTGTTTTTAATTAATAGAAAAGGCTATAGCCTTTTCTTTTGGAGCGTTACTGATACGCCAATAAAAAAAGACATGTGGCACTCGAGAACTGCCGCGGCAAAGCTATTGCATAGCATTTTGTTTTCAATAAAATGTATTAAATTAAAAAAAAATAACTAACATAATTTTTTTTAATTAATAGAAAAGGCTATAGCCTTTTCTTTTGGAGCGTTACTGATACGCCAATAAAAAAAGACATGTGGCACTCGAGAACTGCCGCGGCAAAGCTATTGCATAGCATTTTGTTTTCAATAAAATGTATTAAATTAAAAAAAATAACTAACATAATTTTTTTTAATTAATAGAAAAGGCTATAGCCTTTTCTTTTGGAGCGTTACTGATACGCCAATAAAAAAAGACATGTGGCACTCGAGAACTGCCGCGGCAAAGCTATTGCATAGCATTTTGTTTTCAATAAAATGTATTAAATTAAAAAAAATAACTAACATATTTTTTTTTAATTAATAGAAAAGGCTATAGCCTTTTCTTTTGGAGCGTTACTGATACGCCAATAAAAAAAGACATGTGGCACTCGAGAACTGCCGCGGCAAAGCTATTGCATAGCATTTTGTTTTCAATAAAATGTATTAAATTAAAAAAAATAACTAACATATTTTTTTTTAATTAATAGAAAAGGCTATAGCCTTTTCTTTTGGAGCGTTACTGATACGCCAATAAAAAAAGACATGTGGCACTCGAGAACTGCCGCGGCAAAGCTATTGCATAGCATTTTGTTTTCAATAAAATGTATTAAATTAAAAAAAAATAACTAACATAATTTTTTTTAATTAATAGAAAAGGCTATAGCCTTTTCTTTTGGAGCGTTACTGATACTCCAATAAAAAAAGACATGTGGCACTCGAGAACTGCCGCGGCAAAGCTATTGCATAGCATTTTGTTTTCAATAAAATGTATTAAATTAAAAAAAATAACTAACATAATTTTTTTTAATTAATAGAAAAGGCTATAGCCTTTTCTTTTGGAGCGTTACTGATACGCCAATAAAAAAAAGACATGTGGCACTCGAGAACTGCCGCGGCAAAGCTATTGCATAGCATTTTGTTTTCAATAAAATGTATTAAATTAAAAAAAATAACTAACATATTTTTTTTTAATTAATAGAAAAGGCTATAGCCTTTTCTTTTGGAGCGTTACTGATACGCCAATAAAAAAAGACATGTGGCACTCGAGAACTGCCGCGGCAAAGCTATTGCATAGCATTTTGTTTTCAATAAAATGTATTAAATTAAAAAAAATAACTAACATATTTTTTTTAATTAATAGAAAAGGCTATAGCCTTTTCTTTTGGAGCGTTACTGATACGCCAATAAAAAAAGACATGTGGCACTCGAGAACTGCCGCGGCAAAGCTATTGCATAGCATTTTGTTTTCAATAAAATGTATTAAATTAAAAAAAAAAATAACTAACATAATTTTTTTTTATTAATAGAAAAGGCTATAGCCTTTTCTTTTGGAGCGTTACTGATACGCCAATAAAAAAAGACATGTGGCACTCGAGAACTGCCGCGGCAAAGCTATTGCATAGCATTTTGTTTTCAATAAAATGTATTAAATTAAAAAAAATAACGAACATAATTTTTTTTAATTAATAGAAAAGGCTATAGCCTTTTCTTTTGGAGCGTTACTGATACGCCAATAAAAAAAGACATGTGGCACTCGAGAACTGCCGCGGCAAAGCTATTGCATAGCATTTTGATTTCAATAAAATGTATTAAATTAAAAAAAATAACGAACATAATTTTTTTTAATTAATAGAAAAGGCTATAGCCTTTTCTTTTGGAGCGTTATTGATACGCCAATAAAAAAAAAATGTGGCACTCGAGAACTGCCGCGGCAAAGCTATTGCATAGCATTTGGTTTTCAATAAAATGTATTAAATTAAAAAAAAATAACTAACATAATTTTTTTTAATTAATAGAAAAGGCTATAGCCTCTTCTTTTGGAGCGTTACTGATACGCCAATAAAAAAAGACATGTGGCACTCGAGAACTGCCGCGGCAAAGCTATTGCATAGCATTTTGTTTTCAATAAAATGTATTAAATTAAAAAAAAATAACTAACATAATTTTTTTAATTAATAGAAAAGGCTATAGCCTTTTCTTTTGGAGCGTTACTGATACGCCAATAAAAAAAGACATGTGGCACTCGAGAACTGCCGCGGCAAAGCTATTGCATAGCATTTTGTTTTCAATAAAATGTATTAAATTAAAAAAAAATAACTAACATAATTTTTTTAATTAATAGAAAAGGCTATAGCCTTTTCTTTTGGAGCGTTACTGATACGCCAATAAAAAAAGACATGTGGCACTCGAGAACTGCCGCGGCAAAGCTATTGCATAGCATTTTGTTTTCAATAAAATGTACTAAATTAAAAAAAAATAACTAACATAATTTTTTTTAATTAATAGAAAAGGCTATAGCCTTTTCTTTTGGAGCGTTACTGATACGCCAATAAAAAAAGACATGTGGCACTCGAGAACTGCCGCGGCAAAGCTATCGCATAGCATTTTGTTTTCAATAAAATGTATTAAATTAAAAAAAAAATAACTAACATAATTTTTTTTTATTAATAGAAAAGGCTATAGCCTTTTCTTTTGGAGCGTTACTGATACGCCAATAAAAAAAGACATGTGGCACTCGAGAACTGCCGCGGCAAAGCTATTGCATAGCATTTTGTTTTCAATAAAATGTATTAAATTAAAAAAAATAACGAACATAATTTTTTTTAATTAATAGAAAAGGCTATATAGCCTTTTCTTTTGGAGCGTTACTGATACGCCAATAAAAAAAGACATAAAAAAAATGTATTAAATTAAAAAAAAAATAACTAACATAATTGTTTTTAATTAATAGAAAAGGCTATAGCCTTTTCTTTTGGAGCGTTACTGATACGCCAATAAAAAAAGACATGTGGCACTCGAGAACTGCCGCGGCAAAGCTATTGTATAGCATTTTGTTTTCAATAAAATGTATTAAATTAAAAAAAATAACTAACATAATTTTTTTTAATTAATAGAAAAGGCTATAGCCTTTTCTTTTGGAGCGTTACTGATACGCCAATAAAAAAAGACATGTGGCACTCGAGAACTGCCGCGGCAAAGCTATTGCATAGCATTTTGTTTTCAATAAAATGTATTAAATTAAAAAAAATAACTAACATAATTTTTTTTAATTAATAGAAAAGGCTATAGCCTTTTCTTTTGGAGCGTTACTGATACGCCAATAAAAAAAGACATGTGGCACTCGAGAACTGCCGCGGCAAAGCTATTGCATAGCATTTTGTTTTCAATAAAATGTATTAAATTAAAAAAAATAACGAACATAATTTTTTTTAATTAATAGAAAAGGCTATTCTTTTGGAGCGTTACTGATACGCCAATAAAAAAAGACATGTGGCACTCAAGAACTGCCGCGGCAAATCTATTGCATAGCATTTTGTTTTCAATAAAATGTATTAAATTAAAAAAAATAACTAACATAATTTTTTTTAATTAATAGAAAAGGCTATTCTTTTGGAGCGTTACTGATACGCCAATAAAAAAAGACATGTGGCACTCAAGAACTGCCGCGGCAAATCTATTGCATAGCATTTTGTTTTCAATAAAATGTATTAAATTAAAAAAAATAACTAACATAATTTTTCTTAATTAATAGAAAAAGCTATAGCCTTTTCTTTTGGAGCGTTACTGATACGCCAATAAAAAAAGACATGTGGCACTCAAGAACTGCCGCGGCAAATCTATTGCATAGCATTTTGTTTTCAATAAAATGTATTAAAATAAAAAAAATAACTAACATAATTTTTTTTAATTAATAGAAAAGGCTATAGCCTTTTCTTTTGGAGCGTTACTGATACGCCAATAAAAAAAAACATGTGGCACTCAAGAACTGCCGCGGCAAATCTATTGCATAGCATTTTGTTTTCAATAAAATGTATTAAATTAAAAAAAATAACTAACATAATTTTTTTTAATTAATAGAAAAGGCTATAGCCTTTTCTTTTGGAGCGTTACTGATACGCCAATAAAAAAAGACATGTGGCACTCAAGAACTGCCGCGGCCAATCTATTGCATAGCATTTTGTTTTCAATAAAATGTATTAAATTAAAAAAAATAACTAACATAATTTTTTTTAATTAATAGAAAAGGCTATAGCCTTTTCTTTTGGAGCGTTACTGATACGCCAATAAAAAAAGACATGTGGCACTCGAGAACTGCCGCGGCAAAGCTATTGCATAGCATTTTGTTTTCAATAAAATGTATTAAATTAAAAAAAAATAACTAACATAATTTTTTTTAATTAATAGAAAAGGCTATAGCCTTTTCTTTTGGAGCGTTACTGATACGCCAATAAAAAAAGACATGTGGCACTCGAGAACTGCCGCGGCAAATCTATTGCATAGCATTTTGTTTTCAATAAAATGTATTAAATTAAAAAAAATAACTAACATAATTTTTTTTAATTAATAGAAAAGGCTATAGCCTTTTCTTTTGGAGCGTTACTGATACGCCAATAAAAAAAGACATGTGGCACTCGAGAACTGCCGCGGCAAAGCTATTGCATAGCATTTTGTTTTCAATAAAATGTATTAAATTAAAAAAAAATAACTAACATAATTTTTTTTAATTAATAGAAAAGGCTATAGCCTTTTCTTTTGGAGCGTTACTGATACGCCAATAAAAAAAGACATGTGGCACTCAAGAACTGCCGCGGCAAATCTATTGCATAGCATTTTGTTTTCAATAAAATGTATTAAATTAAAAAAAATAACTAACATAATTTTTTTTAATTAATAGAAAAGGCTATTCTTTTGGAGCGTTACTGATACGCCAATAAAAAAGACATGTGGCACTCAAGAACTGCCGCGGCAAATCTATTGCATAGCATTTTGTTTTCAATAAAATGTATTAAATTAAAAAAAAATAACTAACATAATTTTTTTTAATTAATAGAAAAGGCTATAGCCTTTTCTTTTGGAGCGTTACTGATACGCCAATAAAAAAAGACATGTGGCACTCAAGAACTGCCGCGGCAAATCTATTGCATAGCATTTTGTTTTCAATAAAATGTATTAAATTAAAAAAAATAACTAACATAATTATTTTTAATTAATAGAAAAGGCTATAGCCTTTTCTTTTGGAGCGTTACTGATACGCCAATAAAAAAAGACATGTGGCACTCAAGAACTGCCGCGGCAAATCTATTGCATAGCATTTTGTTTTCAATAAAATGTATTAAATTAAAAAAAATAACTAACATAATTTTTTTTAATTAATAGAAAAGGCTATAGCCTTTTCTTTTGGAGCGTTACTGATACGCCAATAAAAAAAGACATGTGGCACTCAAGAACTGCCGCGGCAAATCTATTGCATAGCATTTTGTTTTCAATAAAATGTATTAAATTAAAAAAAAATAACTAACATAATTTTTTTTAATTAATAGAAAAGGCTATAGCCTTTTTTTTTGGAGCGTTACTGCTACGCCAATAAAAAAAGACATGTGGCACTCGAGAACTGCCGCGGCAAAGCTA
Organism: Gymnocheta viridis; assembly: GCA_956483585.1. NCBI lineage: Eukaryota > Metazoa > Arthropoda > Insecta > Diptera > Tachinidae > Gymnocheta > Gymnocheta viridis. The sequence continues at coordinate 21,338,568 of OY101444.1, read as the reverse complement.
TTGCATAGCATTTTGTTTTCAATAAAATGTATTAAATTAAAAAAAAATAACTAACATAATTTTTTTTAATTAATAGAAAAGGCTATAGCCTTTTCTTTTGGAGCGTTACTGATACGCCAATAAAAAAAGACATGTGGCACTCAAGAACTGCCGCGGCAAATCTATTGCATAGCATTTTGTTTTCAATAAAATGTATTAAATTAAAAAAAATAACTAACATAATTTTTTTTTAATTAATAGAAAAGGCTATTCTTTTGGAGCGTTACTGATACGCCAATAAAAAAAGACATGTGGCACTCAAGAACTGCCGCGGCAAATCTATTGCATAGCATTTTGTTTTCAATAAAATGTATTAAATTAAAAAAAAATAACTAACATAATTTTTTTTAATTAATAGAAAAGGCTATAGCCTTTTTTTTTTGGAGCGTTACTGATACGCCAATAAAAAAAGACATGTGGCACTCGAGAACTGCCGCGGCAAAGCTATTGCATAGCATTTTGTTTTCAATAAAATGTATTTAATTAAAAAAAATAACTAACACAATTTTTTTTTAATTAATAGAAAAGGCTATAGCCTTTTCTTTTGGAGCGTTACTGATACGCCAATAAAAAAAGACATGTGGCACTCGAGAACTGCCGCGGCAAAGCTATTGCATAGCATTTTGTTTTCAATAAAATGTATTAAATTAAAAAAAAAAACCTAACATAATTTTTTTAATTAATAGAAAAGGCTATAGCCTTTTCTTTTGGAGCGTTACTGATACGCCAATAAAAAAAGACATGTGGCACTCAAGAACTGCCGCGGCAAATCTATTGCATAGCATTTTGTTTTCAATAAAATGTATTAAATTAAAAAAAATAACTAACATAATTTTTTTTAATTAATAGAAAAGGCTATAGCCTTTTCTTTTGGAGCGTTACTGATACGCCAATAAAAAAAGACATGTGGCACTCAAGAACTGCCGCGGCAAATCTATTGCATAGCATTTTGTTTTCAATACAATGTATTAAATTAAAAAAAATAAATAACATAATTTTTTTTAATTAATAGAAAAGGCTATTCTTTTGGAGCGTTACTGATACGCCAATAAAAAAAGACATGTGGCACTCAAGAACTGCCGCGGCAAATCTATTGCATAGCATTTTGTTTTCAATAAAATGTATTAAATTAAAAAAAATAACTAACATAATTTTTTTTAATTAATAGAAAAGGCTATAGCCTTTTTTTGGAGCGTTACTGATACGCCAATAAAAAAAGACATGTGGCACTCAAGAACTGCCGCGGCAAATCTATTGCATAGCATTTTGTTTTCAATAAAATGTATTAAATTAAAAAAAATAACTAACATAATTTTTTTTAATTAATAGAAAAGGCTATTCTTTTGGAGCGTTACTGATACGCCAATAAAAAAAGACATGTGGCACTCAAGAACTGCCGCGGCAAATCTATTGCATAGCATTTTGTTTTCAATAAAATGTATTAAATTAAAAAAAATAACTAACATAATTTTTTTTAATTAATAGAAAAGGCTATAGCCTTTTCTTTTGGAGCGTTACTGATACGCCAATAAAAAAAGACATGTGGCACTCAAGAACTGCCGCGGCAAATCTATTGCATAGCATTTTGTTTTCAATAAAATGTATTAAATTAAAAAAAATAACTAACATAATTTTTTTTAATTAATAGAAAAGGCTATTCTTTTGGAGCGTTACTGATACGCCAATAAAAAAAGACATGTGGCACTCAAGAACTGCCGCGGCAAATCTATTGCATAGCATTTTGTTTTCAATAAAATGTATTAAATTAAAAAAAATAACTAACATAATTTTTTTTAATTAATAGAAAAGGCTATAGCCTTTTCTTTTGGAGCGTTACTGATACGCCAATAAAAAAAGACATGTGGCACTCAAGAACTGCCGCGGCAAATCTATTGCATAGCATTTTGTTTTCAATAAAATGTATTAAATTAAAAAAAATAACTAACATAATTTTTTTTAATTAATAGAAAAGGCTATAGCCTTTTCTTTTGGAGCGTTACTGATACGCCAATAAAAAAAGACATGTGGCACTCAAGAACTGCCGCGGCAAATCTATTGCATAGCATTTTGTTTTCAATAAAATGTATTAAATTAAAAAAAATAACTAACATAATTTTTTTTAATTAATAGAAAAGGCTATAGCCTTTTCTTTTGGAGCGTTACTGATACGCCAATAAAAAAAGACATGTGGCACTCAAGAACTGCCGCGGCAAATCTATTGCATAGCATTTTGTTTTCAATAAAATGTATTAAATTAAAAAAAATAACTAACATAATTTTTTTTAATTAATAGAAAAGGCTATTCTTTTGGAGCGTTACTGATACGCCAATAAAAAAAGACATGTGGCACTCAAGAACTGCCGCGGCAAATCTATTGCATAGCATTTTGTTTTCAATAAAATGTATTAAATTAAAAAAAATAACTAACATAATTTTTTTTAATTAATAGAAAAGGCTATAGCCTTTTCTTTTGGAGCGTTACTGATACGCCAATAAAAAAAGACATGTGGCACTCAAGAACTGCCGCGGCAAATCTATTGCATAGCATTTTGTTTTCAATAAAATGTATTAAATTAAAAAAAATAACTAACATAATTTTTTTTAATTAATAGAAAAGGCTATTCTTTTGGAGCGTTACTGATACGCCAATAAAAAAGACATGTGGCACTCAAGAACTGCCGCGGCAAATCTATTGCATAGCATTTTGTTTTCAATAAAATGTATTAAATTAAAAAAAAATAACTAACATAATTTTTTTTAATTAATAGAAAAGGCTATAGCCTTTTCTTTTGGAGCGTTACTGATACGCCAATAAAAAAAGACATGTGGCACTCAAGAACTGCCGCGGCAAATCTATTGCATAGCATTTTGTTTTCAATAAAATGTATTAAATTAAAAAAAATAACTAACATAATTATTTTTAATTAATAGAAAAGGCTATAGCCTTTTCTTTTGGAGCGTTACTGATACGCCAATAAAAAAAGACATGTGGCACTCAAGAACTGCCGCGGCAAATCTATTGCATAGCATTTTGTTTTCAATAAAATGTATTAAATTAAAAAAAATAACTAACATAATTTTTTTTAATTAATAGAAAAGGCTATAGCCTTTTCTTTTGGAGCGTTACTGATACGCCAATAAAAAAAGACATGTGGCACTCAAGAACTGCCGCGGCAAATCTATTGCATAGCATTTTGTTTTCAATAAAATGTATTAAATTAAAAAAAATAACTAACATAATTTTTTTTAATTAATAGAAAAGGCTATAGCCTTTTCTTTTGGAGCGTTACTGATACGCCAATAAAAAAAGACATGTGGCACTCAAGAACTGCCGCGGCAAATCTATTGCATAGCATTTTGTTTTCAATAAAATGTATTAAATTAAAAAAAAATAACTAACATAATTTTTTTTAATTAATAGAAAAGGCTATAGCCTTTTTTTTTTTGGAGCGTTACTGATACGCCAATAAAAAAAGACATGTGGCACTCGAGAACTGCCGCGGCAAAGCTATTGCATAGCATTTTGTTTTCAATAAAATGTATTAAATTAAAAAAAAATAACTAACATAATTTTTTTTAATTAATAGAAAAGGCTATAGCCTTTTCTTTTGGAGCGTTACTGATACGCCAATAAAAAAAGACATGTGGCACTCAAGAACTGCCGCGGCAAATCTATTGCATAGCATTTTGTTTTCAATAAAATGTATTAAATTAAAAAAAATAACTAACATAATTTTTTTTTAATTAATAGAAAAGGCTATTCTTTTGGAGCGTTACTGATACGCCAATAAAAAAAGACATGTGGCACTCAAGAACTGCCGCGGCAAATCTATTGCATAGCATTTTGTTTTCAATAAAATGTATTAAATTAAAAAAAAATAACTAACATAATTTTTTTTAATTAATAGAAAAGGCTATAGCCTTTTTTTTTTGGAGCGTTACTGATACGCCAATAAAAAAAGACATGTGGCACTCGAGAACTGCCGCGGCAAAGCTATTGCATAGCATTTTGTTTTCAATAAAATGTATTTAATTAAAAAAAATAACTAACACAATTTTTTTTTAATTAATAGAAAAGGCTATAGCCTTTTCTTTTGGAGCGTTACTGATACGCCAATAAAAAAAGACATGTGGCACTCGAGAACTGCCGCGGCAAAGCTATTGCATAGCATTTTGTTTTCAATAAAATGTATTAAATTAAAAAAAAAACCTAACATAATTTTTTTAATTAATAGAAAAGGCTATAGCCTTTTCTTTTGGAGCGTTACTGATACGCCAATAAAAAAAGACATGTGGCACTCAAGAACTGCCGCGGCAAATCTATTGCATAGCATTTTGTTTTCAATAAAATGTATTAAATTAAAAAAAATAACTAACATAATTTTTTTTATTTAATAGAAAAGGCTATAGCCTTTTCTTTTGGAGCGTTACTGATACGCCAATAAAAAAAGACATGTGGCACTCAAGAACTGCCGCGGCAAATCTATTGCATAGCATTTTGTTTTCAATAAAATGTATTAAATTAAAAAAAATAACTAACATAATTTTTTTTAATTAATAGAAAAGGCTATAGCCTTTTCTTTTGGAGCGTTACTGATACGCCAATAAAAAAAGACATGTGGCACTCAAGAACTGCCGCGGCAAATCTATTGCATAGCATTTTGTTTTCAATAAAATGTATTAAATTAAAAAAAATAACTAACATAATTTTTTTTAATTAATAGAAAAGGCTATTCTTTTGGAGCGTTACTGATACGCCAATAAAAAAGACATGTGGCACTCAAGAACTGCCGCGGCAAATCTATTGCATAGCATTTTGTTTTCAATAAAATGTATTAAATTAAAAAAAAATAACTAACATAATTTTTTTTAATTAATAGAAAAGGCTATAGCCTTTTCTTTTGGAGCGTTACTGATACGCCAATAAAAAAAGACATGTGGCACTCAAGAACTGCCGCGGCAAATCTATTGCATAGCATTTTGTTTTCAATAAAATGTATTAAATTAAAAAAAATAACTAACATAATTATTTTTAATTAATAGAAAAGGCTATAGCCTTTTCTTTTGGAGCGTTACTGATACGCCAATAAAAAAAGACATGTGGCACTCAAGAACTGCCGTGGCAAATCTATTGCATAGCATTTTGTTTTCAATAAAATGTATTAAATTAAAAAAAATAACTAACATAATTTTTTTTAATTAATAGAAAAGGCTATAGCCTTTTCTTTTGGAGCGTTACTGATACGCCAATAAAAAAAGACATGTGGCACTCAAGAACTGCCGCGGCAAATCTATTGCATAGCATTTTGTTTTCAATAAAATGTATTAAATTAAAAAAAATAACTAACATAATTTTTTTTAATTAATAGAAAAGGCTATAGCCTTTTTTTTTTGGAGCGTTACTGATACGCCAATAAAAAAAGACATGTGGCACTCGAGATCTGCCGCGGCAAAGCTATTGCATAGCATTTTGTTTTCAATAAAATGTATTAAATTAAAAAAAATAACTAACATAATTATTTTTAATTAATAGAAAAGGCTATAGCCTTTTCTTTTGGAGCGTTACTGATACGCCAATAAAAAAAGACATGTGGCACTCAAGAACTGCCGTGGCAAATCTATTGCATAGCATTTTGTTTTCAATAAAATGTATTAAATTAAAAAAAATAACTAACATAATTTTTTTTAATTAATAGAAAAGGCTATAGCCTTTTCTTTTGGAGCGTTACTGATACGCCAATAAAAAAAGACATGTGGCACTCAAGAACTGCCGCGGCAAATCTATTGCATAGCATTTTGTTTTCAATAAAATGTATTAAATTAAAAAAAATAACTAACATAATTTTTTTTAATTAATAGAAAAGGCTATAGCCTTTTTTTTTTGGAGCGTTACTGATACGCCAATAAAAAAAGACATGTGGCACTCGAGATCTGCCGCGGCAAAGCTATTGCATAGCATTTTGTTTTCAATAAAATGTATTAAATTAAAAAAAAATAACTAACATAATTTTTTTTAATTAATAGAAAAGGCTATAGCCTTTTCTTTTGGAGCGTTACTGATACGCCAATAAAAAAAGACATGTGGCACTCAAGAACTGCCGCGGCAAATCTATTGCATAGCATTTTGTTTTCAATAAAATGTATTAAATTAAAAAAAATAACTAACATAATTTTTTTTTAATTAATAGAAAAGGCTATTCTTTTGGAGCGTTACTGATACGCCAATAAAAAAAGACATGTGGCACTCAAGAACTGCCGCGGCAAATCTATTGCATAGCATTTTGTTTTCAATAAAATGTATTAAATTAAAAAAAAATAACTAACATAATTTTTTTTAATTAATAGAAAAGGCTATAGCCTTTTTTTTTGGAGCGTTACTGATACGCCAATAAAAAAAGACATGTGGCACTCGAGAACTGCCGCGGCAAAGCTATTGCATAGCATTTTGTTTTCAATAAAATGTATTTAATTAAAAAAAATAACTAACACAATTTTTTTTTAATTAATAGAAAAGGCTATAGCCTTTTCTTTTGGAGCGTTACTGATACGCCAATAAAAAAAGACATGTGGAACTCGAGAACTGCCGCGGCAAAGCTATTGCATAGCATTTTGTTTTCAATAAAATGTATTAAATTAAAAAAAAAAACCTAACATAATTTTTTTAATTAATAGAAAAGGCTATAGCCTTTTCTTTTGGAGCGTTACTGATACGCCAATAAAAAAAGACATGTGGCACTCAAGAACTGCCGCGGCAAATCTATTGCATAGCATTTTGTTTTCAATAAAATGTATTAAATTAAAAAAAATAACTAACATAATTTTTTTTAATTAATAGAAAAGGCTATTCTTTTGGAGCGTTACTGATACGCCAATAAAAAAGACATGTGGCACTCAAGAACTGCCGCGGCAAATCTATTGCATAGCATTTTGTTTTCAATAAAATGTATTAAATTAAAAAAAATAACTAACATAATTTTTTTTAATTAATAGAAAAGGCTATTCTTTTGGAGCGTTACTGATACGCCAATAAAAAAAGACATGTGGCACTCAAGAACTGCCGCGGCAAATCTATTGCATAGCATTTTGTTTTCAATACAATGTATTAAATTAAAAAAAATAAATAACATAATTTTTTTTAATTAATAGAAAAGGCTATTCTTTTGGAGCGTTACTGATACGCCAATAAAAAAAGACATGTGGCACTCAAGAACTGCCGCGGCAAATCTATTGCATAGCATTTTGTTTTCAATAAAATGTATTAAATTAAAAAAAATAACTAACATAATTTTTTTTAATTAATAGAAAAGGCTATAGCCTTTTCTTTTGGAGCGTTACTGATACGCCAATAAAAAAAGACATGTGGCACTCAAGAACTGCCGCGGCAAATCTATTGCATAGCATTTTGTTTTCAATAAAATGTATTAAATTAAAAAAAATAACTAACATAATTTTTTTTAATTAATAGAAAAGGCTATTCTTTTGGAGCGTTACTGATACGCCAATAAAAAAGACATGTGGCACTCAAGAACTGCCGCGGCAAATCTATTGCATAGCATTTTGTTTTCAATAAAATGTATTAAATTAAAAAAAATAACTAACATAATTTTTTTTAATTAATAGAAAAGGCTATTCTTTTGGAGCGTTACTGATACGCCAATAAAAAAAGACATGTGGCACTCAAGAACTGCCGCGGCAAATCTATTGCATAGCATTTTGTTTTCAATACAATGTATTAAATTAAAAAAAATAAATAACATAATTTTTTTTAATTAATAGAAAAGGCTATTCTTTTGGAGCGTTACTGATACGCCAATAAAAAAAGACATGTGGCACTCAAGAACTGCCGCGGCAAATCTATTGCATAGCATTTTGTTTTCAATAAAATGTATTAAATTAAAAAAAATAACTAACATAATTTTTTTTAATTAATAGAAAAGGCTATAGCCTTTTCTTTTGGAGCGTTACTGATACGCCAATAAAAAAAGACATGTGGCACTCAAGAACTGCCGCGGCAAATCTATTGCATAGCATTTTGTTTTCAATAAAATGTATTAAATTAAAAAAAATAACTAACATAATTTTTTTTAATTAATAGAAAAGGCTATTCTTTTGGAGCGTTACTGATACGCCAATAAAAAAGACATGTGGCACTCAAGAACTGCCGCGGCAAATCTATTGCATAGCATTTTGTTTTCAATAAAATGTATTAAATTAAAAAAAATAACTAACATAATTTTTTTTAATTAATAGAAAAGGCTATTCTTTTGGAGCGTTACTGATACGCCAATAAAAAAAGACATGTGGCACTCAAGAACTGCCGCGGCAAATCTATTGCATAGCATTTTGTTTTCAATACAATGTATTAAATTAAAAAAAATAAATAACATAATTTTTTTTAATTAATAGAAAAGGCTATTCTTTTGGAGCGTTACTGATACGCCAATAAAAAAAGACATGTGGCACTCAAGAACTGCCGCGGCAAATCTATTGCATAGCATTTTGTTTTCAATAAAATGTATTAAATTAAAAAAAATAACTAACATAATTTTTTTTAATTAATAGAAAAGGCTATAGCCTTTTCTTTTGGAGCGTTACTGATACGCCAATAAAAAAAGACATGTGGCACTCAAGAACTGCCGCGGCAAATCTATTGCATAGCATTTTGTTTTCAATAAAATGTATTAAATTAAAAAAAATAACTAACATAATTTTTTTTAATTAATAGAAAAGGCTATAGCCTTTTCTTTTGGAGCGTTACTGATACGCCAATAAAAAAAGACATGTGGCACTCAAGAACTGCCGCGGCAAATCTATTGCATAGCATTTTGTTTTCAATAAAATGTATTAAATTAAAAAAAATAACTAACATAATTTTTTTTAATTAATAGAAAAGGCTATTCTTTTGGAGCGTTACTGATACGCCAATAAAAAAAGACATGTGGCACTCAAGAACTGCCGCGGCAAATCTATTGCATAGCATTTTGTTTTCAATACAATGTATTAAATTAAAAAAAATAAATAACATAATTTTTTTTAATTAATAGAAAAGGCTATTCTTTTGGAGCGTTACTGATACGCCAATAAAAAAAGACATGTGGCACTCAAGAACTGCCGCGGCAAATCTATTGCATAGCATTTTGTTTTCAATAAAATGTATTAAATTAAAAAAAATAACTAACATAATTTTTTTTAATTAATAGAAAAGGCTATAGCCTTTTTTTGGAGCGTTACTGATACGCCAATAAAAAAAGACATGTGGCACTCAAGAACTGCCGCGGCAAATCTATTGCATAGCATTTTGTTTTCAATAAAATGTATTAAATTAAAAAAAATAACTAACATAATTTTTTTTAATTAATAGAAAAGGCTATAGCCTTTTTTTGGAGCGTTACTGATACGCCAATAAAAAAAGACATGTGGCACTCAAGAACTGCCGCGGCAAATCTATTGCATAGCATTTTGTTTTCAATAAAATGTATTAAATTAAAAAAAATAACTAACATAATTTTTTTTAATTAATAGAAAAGGCTATAGCCTTTTCTTTTGGAGCGTTACTGATACGCCAATAAAAAAAGACATGTAACACTCAAGAACTGCCGTGGCAAATCTATTGCATAGCATTTTGTTTTCAATAAAATGTATTAAATTAAAAAAAATAACTAACATAATTTTTTTTAATTAATAGAAAAGGCTATTCTTTTGGAGCGTTACTGATACGCCAATAAAAAAAGACATGTGGCACTCAAGAACTGCCGCGGCAAATCTATTGCATAGCATTTTGTTTTCAATAAAATGTATTAAATTAAAAAAAATAACTAACATAATTTTTTTTAATTAATAGAAAAGGCTATTCTTTTGGAGCGTTACTGATACGCCAATAAAAAAAGACATGTGGCACTCAAGAACTGCCGCGGCAAATCTATTGCATAGCATTTTGTTTTCAATAAAATGTATTAAATTAAAAAAAATAACTAACATAATTTTTTTTAATTAATAGAAAAGGCTATAGCCTTTTCTTTTGGAGCGTTACTGATACGCCAATAAAAAAAGACATGTGGCACTCAAGAACTGCCGCGGCAAATCTATTGCATAGCATTTTGTTTTCAATAAAATGTATTAAATTAAAAAAAATAACTAACATAATTTTTTTTAATTAATAGAAAAGGCTATTCTTTTGGAGCGTTACTGATACGCCAATAAAAAAAGACATGTGGCACTCAAGAACTGCCGCGGCAAATCTATTGCATAGCATTTTGTTTTCAATAAAATGTATTAAATTAAAAAAAATAACTAACATAATTTTTTTTAATTAATAGAAAAGGCTATAGCCTTTTCTTTTGGAGCGTTACTGATACGCCAATAAAAAAAGACATGTGGCACTCAAGAACTGCCGCGGCAAATCTATTGCATAGCATTTTGTTTTCAATAAAATGTATTAAATTAAAAAAAAATAACTAACATAATTTTTTTTAATTAATAGAAAAGGCTATAGCCTTTTTTTTTTGGAGCGTTACTGATACGCCAATAAAAAAAGACATGTGGCACTCGAGAACTGCCGCGGCAAAGCTATTGCATAGCATTTTGTTTTCAATAAAATGTATTAAATTAAAAAAAAATAACTAACATAATTTTTTTTAATTAATAGAAAAGGCTATAGCCTTTTCTTTTGGAGCGTTACTGATACGCCAATAAAAAAAGACATGTGGCACTCAAGAACTGCCGCGGCAAATCTATTGCATAGCATTTTGTTTTCAATAAAATGTATTAAATTAAAAAAAATAACTAACATAATTTTTTTTTAATTAATAGAAAAGGCTATTCTTTTGGAGCGTTACTGATACGCCAATAAAAAAAGACATGTGGCACTCAAGAACTGCCGCGGCAAATCTATTGCATAGCATTTTGTTTTCAATAAAATGTATTAAATTAAAAAAAAATAACTAACATAATTTTTTTTAATTAATAGAAAAGGCTATAGCCTTTTTTTTTGGAGCGTTACTGATACGCCAATAAAAAAAGACATGTGGCACTCGAGAACTGCCGCGGCAAAGCTATTGCATAGCATTTTGTTTTCAATAAAATGTATTTAATTAAAAAAAATAACTAACACAATTTTTTTTAAATAAATAGAAAAGGCTATAGCCTTTTCTTTTGGAGCGTTACTGATACGCCAATAAAAAAAGACATGTGGCACTCGAGAACTGCCGCGGCAAAGCTATTGCATAGCATTTTGTTTTCAATAAAATGTATTAAATTAAAAAAAAAAACCTAACATAATTTTTTTAATTAATAGAAAAGGCTATAGCCTTTTCTTTTGGAGCGTTACTGATACGCCAATAAAAAAAGACATGTGGCACTCAAGAACTGCCGCGGCAAATCTATTGCATAGCATTTTGTTTTCAATAAAATGTATTAAATTAAAAAAAATAACTAACATAATTTTTTTTAATTAATAGAAAAGGCTATAGCCTTTTCTTTTGGAGCGTTACTGATACGCCAATAAAAAAAGACATGTGGCACTCAAGAACTGCCGCGGCAAATCTATTGCATAGCATTTTGTTTTCAATAAAATGTATTAAATTAAAAAAAATAACTAACATAATTTTTTTTAATTAATAGAAAAGGCTATTCTTTTGGAGCGTTACTGATACGCCAATAAAAAAAGACATGTGGCACTCAAGAACTGCCGCGGCAAATCTATTGCATAGCATTTTGTTTTCAATAAAATGTATTAAATTAAAAAAAATAACTAACATAATTTTTTTTAATTAATAGAAAAGGCTATAGCCTTTTTTTGGAGCGTTACTGATACGCCAATAAAAAAAGACATGTGGCACTCAAGAACTGCCGCGGCAAATCTATTGCATAGCATTTTGTTTTCAATAAAATGTATTAAATTAAAAAAAATAACTAACATAATTTTTTTTAATTAATAGAAAAGGCTATAGCCTTTTTTTTGGAGCGTTACTGATACGCCAATAAAAAAAGACATGTGGCACTCAAGAACTGCCGCGGCAAATCTATTGCATAGCATTTTGTTTTCAATAAAATGTATTAAATTAAAAAAAATAACTAACATAATTTTTTTTAATTAATAGAAAAGGCTATAGCCTTTTCTTTTGGAGCGTTACTGATACGCCAATAAAAAAAGACATGTAACACTCAAGAACTGCCGTGGCAAATCTATTGCATAGCATTTTGTTTTCAATAAAATGTATTAAATTAAAAAAAATAACTAACATAATTTTTTTTAATTAATAGAAAAGGCTATTCTTTTGGAGCGTTACTGATACGCCAATAAAAAAAGACATGTGGCACTCAAGAACTGCCGCGGCAAATCTATTGCATAGCATTTTGTTTTCAATAAAATGTATTAAATTAAAAAAAATAACTAACATAATTTTTTTTAATTAATAGAAAAGGCTATTCTTTTGGAGCGTTACTGATACGCCAATAAAAAAAGACATGTGGCACTCAAGAACTGCCGCGGCAAATCTATTGCATAGCATTTTGTTTTCAATAAAATGTATTAAATTAAAAAAAATAACTAACATAATTTTTTTTAATTAATAGAAAAGGCTATAGCCTTTTCTTTTGGAGCGTTACTGATACGCCAATAAAAAAAGACATGTGGCACTCAAGAACTGCCGCGGCAAATCTATTGCATAGCATTTTGTTTTCAATAAAATGTATTAAATTAAAAAAAATAACTAACATAATTTTTTTTAATTAATAGAAAAGGCTATTCTTTTGGAGCGTTACTGATACGCCAATAAAAAAAGACATGTGGCACTCAAGAACTGCCGCGGCAAATCTATTGCATAGCATTTTGTTTTCAATAAAATGTATTAAATTAAAAAAAATAACTAACATAATTTTTTTTAATTAATAGAAAAGGCTATAGCCTTTTCTTTTGGAGCGTTACTGATACGCCAATAAAAAAAGACATGTGGCACTCAAGAACTGCCGCGGCAAATCTATTGCATAGCATTTTGTTTTCAATAAAATGTATTAAATTAAAAAAAATAACTAACATAATTTTTTTTAATTAATAGAAAAGGCTATTCTTTTGGAGCGTTACTGATACGCCAATAAAAAAGACATGTGGCACTCAAGAACTGCCGCGGCAAATCTATTGCATAGCATTTTGTTTTCAATAAAATGTATTAAATTAAAAAAAAATAACTAACATAATTTTTTTTAATTAATAGAAAAGGCTATAGCCTTTTCTTTTGGAGCGTTACTGATACGCCAATAAAAAAAGACATGTGGCACTCAAGAACTGCCGCGGCAAATCTATTGCATAGCATTTTGTTTTCAATAAAATGTATTAAATTAAAAAAAAATAACTAACATAATTATTTTTAATTAATAGAAAAGGCTATAGCCTTTTCTTTTGGAGCGTTACTGATACGCCAATAAAAAAAGACATGTGGCACTCAAGAACTGCCGCGGCAAATCTATTGCATAGCATTTTGTTTTCAATAAAATGTATTAAATTAAAAAAAATAACTAACATAATTTTTTTTAATTAATAGAAAAGGCTATAGCCTTTTCTTTTGGAGCGTTACTGATACGCCAATAAAAAAAGACATGTGGCACTCAAGAACTGCCGCGGCAAATCTATTGCATAGCATTTTGTTTTCAATAAAATGTATTAAATTAAAAAAAATAACTAACATAATTTTTTTTAATTAATAGAAAAGGCTATAGCCTTTTCTTTTGGAGCGTTACTGATACGCCAATAAAAAAAGACATGTGGCACTCAAGAACTGCCGCGGCAAATCTATTGCATAGCATTTTGTTTTCAATAAAATGTATTAAATTAAAAAAAAATAACTAACATAATTTTTTTTAATTAATAGAAAAGGCTATAGCCTTTTTTTTTTGGAGCGTTACTGATACGCCAATAAAAAAAGACATGTGGCACTCGAGAACTGCCGCGGCAAAGCTATTGCATAGCATTTTGTTTTCAATAAAATGTATTAAATTAAAAAAAAATAACTAACATAATTTTTTTTAATTAATAGAAAAGGCTATAGCCTTTTCTTTTGGAGCGTTACTGATACGCCAATAAAAAAAGACATGTGGCACTCAAGAACTGCCGCGGCAAATCTATTGCATAGCATTTTGTTTTCAATAAAATGTATTAAATTAAAAAAAATAACTAACATAATTTTTTTTTAATTAATAGAAAAGGCTATTCTTTTGGAGCGTTACTGATACGCCAATAAAAAAAGACATGTGGCACTCAAGAACTGCCGCGGCAAATCTATTGCATAGCATTTTGTTTTCAATAAAATGTATTAAATTAAAAAAAAATAACTAACATAATTTTTTTTAATTAATAGAAAAGGCTATAGCCTTTTTTTTTTGGAGCGTTACTGATACGGCAATAAAAAAAGACATGTGGCACTCGAGAACTGCCGCGGCAAAGCTATTGCATAGCATTTTGTTTTCAATAAAATGTATTTAATTAAAAAAAATAACTAACACAATTTTTTTTTAATTAATAGAAAAGGCTATAGCCTTTTCTTTTGGAGCGTTACTGATACGCCAATAAAAAAAGACATGTGGCACTCGAGAACTGCCGCGGCAAAGCTATTGCATAGCATTTTGTTTTCAATAAAATGTATTAAATTAAAAAAAAAAACCTAACATAATTTTTTTAATTAATAGAAAAGGCTATAGCCTTTTCTTTTGGAGCGTTACTGATACGCCAATAAAAAAAGACATGTGGCACTCAAGAACTGCCGCGGCAAATCTATTGCATAGCATTTTGTTTTCAATAAAATGTATTAAATTAAAAAAAATAACTAACATAATTTTTTTTAATTAATAGAAAAGGCTATAGCCTTTTCTTTTGGAGCGTTACTGATACGCCAATAAAAAAAGACATGTGGCACTCAAGAACTGCCGCGGCAAATCTATTGCATAGCATTTTGTTTTCAATAAAATGTATTAAATTAAAAAAAATAACTAACATAATTTTTTTTAATTAATAGAAAAGGCTATAGCCTTTTCTTTTGGAGCGTTACTGATACGCCAATAAAAAAAGACATGTGGCACTCAAGAACTGCCGCGGCAAATCTATTGCATAGCATTTTGTTTTCAATAAAATGTATTAAATTAAAAAAAATAACTAACATAATTTTTTTTAATTAATAGAAAAGGCTATAGCCTTTTCTTTTGGAGCGTTACTGATACGCCAATAAAAAAAGACATGTGGCACTCAAGAACTGCCGCGGCAAATCTATTGCATAGCATTTTGTTTTCAATAAAATGTATTAAATTAAAAAAAATAACTAACATAATTTTTTTTAATTAATAGAAAAGGCTATAGCCTTTTCTTTTGGAGCGTTACTGATACGCCAATAAAAAAAGACATGTGGCACTCAAGAACTGCCGCGGCAAATCTATTGCATAGCATTTTGTTTTCAATAAAATGTATTAAATTAAAAAAAATAACTAACATAATTTTTTTTAATTAATAGAAAAGGCTATAGCCTTTTCTTTTGGAGCGTTACTGATACGCCAATAAAAAAAGACATGTGGCACTCGAGAACTGCCGCGGCAAAGCTATTGCATAGCATTTTGTTTTCAATAAAATGTATTTAATTAAAAAAAAATAACTAACATAATTTTTTTTTAATTAATAGAAAAAGCTATAGCCTTTTCTTTTGGAGCGTTACTGATACGCCAATAAAAAAAGACATGTGGCACTCGAGAACTGCCGCGGCAAAGCTATTGCATAGCATTTTGTTTTCAATAAAATGTATTAAATTAAAAAAAAAAACCTAACATAATTTTTTTAATTAATAGAAAAGGCTATAGCCTTTTCTTTTGGAGCGTTACTGATACGCCAATAAAAAAAGACATGTGGCACTCAAGAACTGCCGCGGCAAATCTATTGCATAGCATTTTGTTTTCAATAAAATGTATTAAATTAAAAAAAATAACTAACATAATTTTTTTTAATTAATAGAAAAGGCTATAGCCTTTTCTTTTGGAGCGTTACTGATACGCCAATAAAAAAAGACATGTGGCACTCAAGAACTGCCGCGGCAAATCTATTGCATAGCATTTTGTTTTCAATAAAATGTATTAAATTAAAAAAAATAACTAACATAATTTTTTTTAATTAATAGAAAAGGCTATTCTTTTGGAGCGTTACTGATACGCCAATAAAAAAAGACATGTGGCACTCAAGAACTGCCGCGGCAAATCTATTGCATAGCATTTTGTTTTCAATAAAATGTATTAAATTAAAAAAAATAACTAACATAATTTTTTTTAATTAATAGAAAAGGCTATAGCCTTTTCTTTTGGAGCGTTACTGATACGCCAATAAAAAAAGACATGTGGCACTCAAGAACTGCCGCGGCAAATCTATTGCATAGCATTTTGTTTTCAATACAATGTATTAAATTAAAAAAAATAAATAACATAATTTTTTTTAATTAATAGAAAAGGCTATTCTTTTGGAGCGTTACTGATACGCCAATAAAAAAAGACATGTGGCACTCAAGAACTGCCGCGGCAAATCTATTTCATAGCATTTTGTTTTCAATAAAATGTATTAAATTAAAAAAAATAACTAACATAATATTTTTTAATTAATAGAAAAGGCTATAGCCTTTTTTTGGAGCGTTACTGATACGCCAATAAAAAAAGACATGTGGCACTCAAGAACTGCCGCGGCAAATCTATTGCATAGCATTTTGTTTTCAATAAAATGTATTAAATTAAAAAAAATAACTAACATAATTTTTTTTAATTAATAGAAAAGGCTATAGCCTTTTTTTTGGAGCGTTACTGATACGCCAATAAAAAAAGACATGTGGCACTCAAGAACTGCCGCGGCAAATCTATTGCATAGCATTTTGTTTTCAATAAAATGTATTAAATTAAAAAAAATAACTAACATAATTTTTTTTAATTAATAGAAAAGGCTATTCTTTTGGAGCGTTACTGATACGCCAATAAAAAAAGACATGTGGCACTCAAGAACTGCCGCGGCAAATCTATTGCATAGCATTTTGTTTTCAATAAAATGTATTAAATTAAAAAAATAACTAACATAATTTTTTTTAATTAATAGAAAAGGCTATAGCCTATTCTTTTGGAGCGTTACTGATACGCCAATAAAAAAAGACATGTGGCACTCAAGAACTGCCGCGGCAAATCTATTGCATAGCATTTTGTTTTCAATAAAATGTATTAAATTAAAAAAAATAACTAACATAATTTTTTTTAATTAATAGAAAAGGCTATAGCCTTTTCTTTTGGAGCGTTACTGATACGCCAATAAAAAAAGACATGTGGCACTCAAGAACTGCCGCGGCAAATCTATTGCATAGCATTTTGTTTTCAATAAAATGTATTAAATTAAAAAAAATAACTAACATAATTTTTTTTAATTAATAGAAAAGGCTATAGCCTTTTCTTTTGGAGCGTTACTGATACGCCAATAAAAAAAGACATGTGGCACTCAAGAACTGCCGCGGCAAATCTATTGCATAGCATTTTGTTTTCAATAAAATGTATTAAATTAAAAAAAATAACTAACATAATTTTTTTTAATTAATAGAAAAGGCTATTCTTTTGGAGCGTTACTGATACGCCAATAAAAAAAGACATGTGGCACTCAAGAACTGCCGCGGCAAATCTATTGCATAGCATTTTGTTTTCAATAAAATGTATTAAATTAAAAAAAATAACTAACATAATTTTTTTTAATTAATAGAAAAGGCTATAGCCTTTTCTTTTGGAGCGTTACTGATACGCCAATAAAAAAAGACATGTGGCACTCAAGAACTGCCGCGGCAAATCTATTGCATAGCATTTTGTTTTCAATAAAATGTATTAAATTAAAAAAAAAAACTAACATAATTTTTTTTAATTAATAGAAAAGGCTATATAGCCTTTTCTTTTGGAGCGTTACTGATACGCCAATAAAAAAAGACATGTGGCACTCAAGAACTGCCGCGGCAAATCTATTGCATAGCATTTTGTTTTCAATAAAATGTATTAAATTAAAAAAAATAACTAACATAATTTTTTTTAATTAATAGAAAAGGCTATTCTTTTGGAGCGTTACTGATACGCTAATAAAAAAAGACATGTGGCACTCAAGAACTGCCGCGGCAAATCTATTGCATAGCATTTTGTTTTCAATAAAATGTATTTAATTAAAAAAAAATAACTAACATAATTTTTTTTTAATTAATAGAAAAGGCTATAGCCTTTTCTTTTGGAGCGTTACTGATACGCCAATAAAAAAAGACATGTGGCACTCGAGAACTGCCGCGGCAAATCTATTGCATAGCATTTTGTTTTCAATAAAATGTATTTAATTAAAAAAAAATAACTAACATAATTTTTTTTTAATTAATAGAAAAGGCTATAGCCTTTTCTTTTGGAGCGTTACTGATACGCCAATAAAAAAAGACATGTGGCACTCGAGAACTGCCGCGGCAAATCTATTGCATAGCATTTTGTTTTCAATAAAATGTATTTAATTAAAAAAAAATAACTAACATAATTTTTTTTTAATTAATAGAAAAGGCTATAGCCTTTTCTTTTGGAGCGTTACTGATACGCCAATAAAAAAAGACATGTGGCACTCGAGAACTGCCGCGGCAAATCTATTGCATAGCATTTTGTTTTCAATAAAATGTATTTAATTAAAAAAAAATAACTAACATAATTTTTTTTTAATTAATAGAAAAGGCTATAGCCTTTTCTTTTGGAGCGTTACTGATACGCCAATAAAAAAAGACATGTGGCACTCGAGAACTGCCGCGGCAAATCTATTGCATAGCATTTTGTTTTCAATAAAATGTATTTAATTAAAAAAAAATAACTAACATAATTTTTTTTTAATTAATAGAAAAGGCTATAGCCTTTTCTTTTGGAGCGTTACTGATACGCTAATAAAAAAAGACATGTGGCACTCAAGAACTGCCGCGGCAAATCTATTGCATAGCATTTTGTTTTCAATAAAATGTATTTAATTAAAAAAAAATAACTAACATAATTTTTTTTTAATTAATAGAAAAGGCTATAGCCTTTTCTTTTGGAGCGTTACTGATACGCCAATAAAAAAAGACATGTGGCACTCGAGAACTGCCGCGGCAAATCTATTGCATAGCATTTTGTTTTCAATAAAATGTATTTAATTAAAAAAAAATAACTAACATAATTTTTTTTTAATTAATAGAAAAGGCTATAGCCTTTTCTTTTGGAGCGTTACTGATACGCCAATAAAAAAAGACATGTGGCACTCGAGAACTGCCGCGGCAAATCTATTGCATAGCATTTTGTTTTCAATAAAATGTATTTAATTAAAAAAAAATAACTAACATAATTTTTTTTTAATTAATAGAAAAGGCTATAGCCTTTTCTTTTGGAGCGTTACTGATACGCCAATAAAAAAAGACATGTGGCACTCGAGAACTGCCGCGGCAAATCTATTGCATAGCATTTTGTTTTCAATAAAATGTATTTAATTAAAAAAAATAACTAACATAATTTTTTTTTAATTAATAGAAAAGGCTATAGCCTTTTCTTTTGGAGCGTTACTGATACGCCAATAAAAAAAGACATGTGGCACTCGAGAACTGCCGCGGCAAAGCTATTGCATAGCATTTTGTTTTCAATAAAATGTATTTAATTAAAAAAAAATAACTAACATAATTTTTTTTTAATTAATAGAAAAGGCTATAGCCTTTTCTTTTGGAGCGTTACTGATACGCCAATAAAAAAAGACATGTGGCACTCGAGAACTGCCGCGGCAAAGCTATTGCATAGCATTTTGTTTTCAATAACATGTATTAAATTAAAAAAAAAATAACTAACATAATTTTTTTTAATTAATAGAAAAGGCTATAGCCTTTTCTTTTGGAGCGTTACTGATACGCCAATAAAAAAAAGACATGTGGCACTCGAGAACTGCCGCGGCAAAGCTATTGCATAGCATTTTGTTTTCAATAACATGTATTAAATTAAAAAAAAAATAACTAACATAATTTTTTTTAATTAATAGAAAAGGCTATAGCCTTTTCTTTTGGAGCGTTACTGATACGCCAATAAAAAAAGACATGTGGCACTCGAGAACTGCCGCGGCAAAGCTATTGCATAGCATTTTGTTTTCAATAAAATGTATTTAATTAAAAAAAAATAACTAACATAATTTTTTTTTAATTAATAGAAAAGGCTATAGCCTTTTCTTTTGGAGCGTTACTGATACGCCAATAAAAAAAGACATGTGGCACTCGAGAACTGCCGCGGCAAAGCTATTGCATAGCATTTTGTTTTCAATAACATGTATTAAATTAAAAAAAAAATAACTAACATAATTTTTTTTAATTAATAGAAAAGGCTATAGCCTTTTCTTTTGGAGCGTTACTGATACGCCAATAAAAAAAAGACATGTGGCACTCGAGAACTGCCGCGGCAAAGCTATTGCATAGCATTTTGTTTTCAATAACATGTATTAAATTAAAAAAAAAATAACTAACATAATTTTTTTTAATTAATAGAAAAGGCTATAGCCTTTTCTTTTGGAGCGTTACTGATACGCCAATAAAAAAAAGACATGTGGCACTCGAGAACTGCCGCGGCAAAGCTATTGCATAGCATTTTGTTTTCAATAAAATGTATTTAATTAAAAAAAAATAACTAACATAATTTTTTTTTAATTAATAGAAAAGGCTATAGCCTTTTCTTTTGGAGCGTTACTGATACGCCAATAAAAAAAGACATGTGGCACTCGAGAACTGCCGCGGCAAATCTATTGCATAGCATTTTGTTTTCAATAAAATGTATTTAATTAAAAAAAAATAACTAACATAATTTTTTTTTAATTAATAGAAAAGGCTATAGCCTTTTCTTTTGGAGCGTTACTGATACGCCAATAAAAAAAGACATGTGGCACTCGAGAACTGCCGCGGCAAAGCTATTGCATAGCATTTTGTTTTCAATAAAATGTATTTAATTAAAAAAAAATAACTAACATAATTTTTTTTTAATTAATAGAAAAGGCTATAGCCTTTTCTTTTGGAGCGTTACTGATACGCCAATAAAAAAAGACATGTGGCACTCGAGAACTGCCGCGGCAAAGCTATTGCATAGCATTTTGTTTTCAATAAAATGTATTTAATTAAAAAAAAATAACTAACATAATTTTTTTTTAATTAATAGAAAAGGCTATAGCCTTTTCTTTTGCAGCGTTACTGATAGCCCAATAAAAAAAGACATGTGGCACTCGAGAACTGCCGCGGCAAAGCTATTGCATAGCATTTTGTTTTCAATAAAATGTATTAAATTAAAAAAAAATAACTAACATAATTTTTTTTAATTAATAGAAAAGGCTATAGCCTTTTCTTTTGGAGCGTTACTGATACGCCAATAAAAAAAGACATGTGGCACTCGAGAACTGCCGCGGCAAAGCTATTGCATACCATTTTGTTTTCAACAAAATGTATTAAATTAAAAAAAAATAACTAACATAATTTTTTTTAATTAATAGAAAAGGCTATAGCCTTTTCTTTTGGAGCGTTACTGATACGCCAATAAAAAAAGGCATGTGGCACTCGAGAACTGCCGCGGCAAAGCTATTGCATAGCATTTTGTTTTCAATAAAATGTATTAAATTAAAAAAAAATAACTAACATAATTTTTTTTAATTAATAGAAAAGGCTATAGCCTTTTCTTTTGGAGCGTTACTGATACGCCAATAAAAAAAGACATGTGGCACTCGAGAACTGCCGCGGCAAAGCTATTGCATACCATTTTGTTTTCAATAAAATGTATTAAATTAAAAAAAAATAACTAACATAATTTTTTTTAATTAATAGAAAAGGCTATAGCCTTTTCTTTTGGAGCGTTACTGATACGCCAATAAAAAAAGGCATGTGGCACTCGAGAACTGCCGCGGCAAAGCTATTGCATACCATTTTGTTTTCAATAAAATGTATTAAATTAAAAAAAAATAACTAACATAATTTTTTTTAATTAATAGAAAAGGCTATAGCCTTTTCTTTTGGAGCGTTACTGATACGCCAATAAAAAAAGACATGTGGCACTCGAGAACTGCCGCGGCAAATCTATTGCATACCATTTTGTTTTCAATAAAATGTATTAAATTAAAAAAAAATAACTAACATAATTTTTTTTAATTAATAGAAAAGGCTATAGCCTTTTCTTTTGGAGCGTTACTGATACGCCAATAAAAAAAGACATGTGGCACTCGAAAACTGCCGCGGCAAAGCTATTGCATACCATTTTGTTTTCAATAAAATGTATTAAATTAAAAATAAATAACTAACATAATTTTTTTTAATTAATAGAAAAGGCTATAGCCTTTTCTTTTGGAGCGTTACTGATACGCCAATAAAAAAAGACATGTGGCACTCGAGAACTGCCGCGGCAAAGCTATTGCATAGCATTTTGTTTTCAATAAAATGTATTTAATTAAAAAAAAATAACTAACATAATTTTTTTTTAATTAATAGAAAAGGCTATAGCCTTTTCTTTTGGAGCGTTACTGATACGCCAATAAAAAAAGACATGTGGCACTCGAGAACTGCCGCGGCAAAGCTATTGCATAGCATTTTGTTTTCAATAACATGTATTAAATTAAAAAAAAAATAACTAACATAATTTTTTTTAATTAATAGAAAAGGCTATAGCCTTTTCTTTTGGAGCGTTACTGATACGCCAATAAAAAAAAGACATGTGGCACTCGAGAACTGCCGCGGCAAAGCTATTGCATAGCATTTTGTTTTCAATAACATGTATTAAATTAAAAAAAAAATAACTAACATAATTTTTTTTAATTAATAGAAAAGGCTATAGCCTTTTCTTTTGGAGCGTTACTGATACGCCAATAAAAAAAGACATGTGGCACTCGAGAACTGCCGCGGCAAAGCTATTGCATAGCATTTTGTTTTCAATAAAATGTATTTAATTAAAAAAAAATAACTAACATAATTTTTTTTTAATTAATAGAAAAGGCTATTATAGCCTTTTCTTTTGGAGCGTTACTGATACGCCAATAAAAAAAGACATGTGGCACTCGAGAACTGCCGCGGCAAAGCTATTGCATAGCATTTTGTTTTCAATAAAATGTATTTAATTAAAAAAAAATAACTAACATAATTTTTTTTTAATTAATAGAAAAGGCTATTATAGCCTTTTCTTTTGGAGCGTTACTGATACGCCAATAAAAAAAGACATGTGGCACTCGAGAACTGCCGCGGCAAATCTATTGCATAGCATTTTGTTTTCAATAAAATGTATTTAATTAAAAAAAAATAACTAACATAATTTTTTTTTAATTAATAGAAAAGGCTATAGCCTTTTCTTTTGGAGCGTTACTGATACGCCAATAAAAAAAGACATGTGGCACTCGAGAACTGCCGCGGCAAAGCTATTGCATAGCATTTTGTTTTCAATAAAATGTATTTAATTAAAAAAAAATAACTAACATAATTTTTTTTTAATTAATAGAAAAGGCTATAGCCTTTTCTTTTGGAGCGTTACTGATACGCCAATAAAAAAAGACATGTGGCACTCGAGAACTGCCGCGGCAAAGCTATTGCATAGCATTTTGTTTTCAATAAAATGTATTTAATTAAAAAAAAATAACTAACATAATTTTTTTTTAATTAATAGAAAAGGCTATAGCCTTTTCTTTTGGAGCGTTACTGATACGCCAATAAAAAAAGACATGTGGCACTCGAGAACTGCCGCGGCAAAGCTATTGCATAGCATTTTGTTTTCAATAACATGTATTAAATTAAAAAAAAAATAACTAACATAATTTTTTTTAATTAATAGAAAAGGCTATAGCCTTTTCTTTTGGAGCGTTACTGATACGCCAATAAAAAAAGACATGTGGCACTCGAGAACTGCCGCGGCAAAGCTATTGCATAGCATTTTGTTTTCAATAAAATGTATTTAATTAAAAAAAAATAACTAACATAATTTTTTTTTAATTAATAGAAAAGGCTATTATAGCCTTTTCTTTTGGAGCGTTACTGATACGCCAATAAAAAAAGACATGTGGCACTCGAGAACTGCCGCGGCAAAGCTATTGCATAGCATTTTGTTTTCAATAAAATGTATTTAATTAAAAAAAAATAACTAACATAATTTTTTTTTAATTAATAGAAAAGGCTATTATAGCCTTTTCTTTTGGAGCGTTACTGATACGCCAATAAAAAAAGACATGTGGCACTCGAGAACTGCCGCGGCAAATCTATTGCATAGCATTTTGTTTTCAATAAAATGTATTTAATTAAAAAAAAATAACTAACATAATTTTTTTTTAATTAATAGAAAAGGCTATAGCCTTTTCTTTTGGAGCGTTACTGATACGCCAATAAAAAAAGACATGTGGCACTCGAGAACTGCCGCGGCAAAGCTATTGCATAGCATTTTGTTTTCAATAAAATGTATTTAATTAAAAAAAAATAACTAACATAATTTTTTTTTAATTAATAGAAAAGGCTATAGCCTTTTCTTTTGGAGCGTTACTGATACGCCAATAAAAAAAGACATGTGGCACTCGAGAACTGCCGCGGCAAAGCTATTGCATAGCATTTTGTTTTCAATAAAATGTATTTAATTAAAAAAAAATAACTAACATAATTTTTTTTTAATTAATAGAAAAGGCTATAGCCTTTTCTTTTGGAGCGTTACTGATACGCCAATAAAAAAAGACATGTGGCACTCGAGAACTGCCGCGGCAAAGCTATTGCATAGCATTTTGTTTTCAATAAAATGTATTTAATTAAAAAAAAATAACTAACATAATTTTTTTTTAATTAATAGAAAAGGCTATAGCCTTTTCTTTTGGAGCGTTACTGATACGCCAATAAAAAAAGACATGTGGCACTCGAGAACTGCCGCGGCAAAGCTATTGCATAGCATTTTGTTTTCAATAACATGTATTAAATTAAAAAAAAAATAACTAACATAATTTTTTTTTAATTAATAGAAAAGGCTATAGCCTTTTCTTTTGGAGCGTTACTGATACGCCAATAAAAAAAAGACATGTGGCACTCGAGAACTGCCGCGGCAAAGCTATTGCATAGCATTTTGTTTTCAATAACATGTATTAAATTAAAAAAAAAATAACTAACATAATTTTTTTTAATTAATAGAAAAGGCTATAGCCTTTTCTTTTGGAGCGTTACTGATACGCCAATAAAAAAAAGACATGTGGCACTCGAGAACTGCCGCGGCAAAGCTATTGCATAGCATTTTGTTTTCAATAACATGTATTAAATTAAAAAAAAATAACTAACATAATTTTTTTTTAATTAATAGAAAAGGCTATAGCCTTTTCTTTTGGAGCGTTACTGATACGCCAATAAAAAAAGACATGTGGCACTCGAGAACTGCCGCGGCAAAGCTATTGCATAGCATTTTGTTTTCAATAACATGTATTAAATTAAAAAAAAAATAACTAACATAATTTTTTTTAATTAATAGAAAAGGCTATAGCCTTTTCTTTTGGAGCGTTACTGATACGCCAATAAAAAAAGACATGTGGCACTCGAGAACTGCCGCGGCAAAGCTATTGCATAGCATTTTGTTTTCAATAAAATGTATTTAATTAAAAAAAAATAACTAACATAATTTTTTTTTAATTAATAGAAAAGGCTATAGCCTTTTCTTTTGGAGCGTTACTGATACGCCAATAAAAAAAGACATGTGGCACTCGAGAACTGCCGCGGCAAAGCTATTGCATAGCATTTTGTTTTCAATAACATGTATTAAATTAAAAAAAAAATAACTAACATAATTTTTTTTAATTAATAGAAAAGGCTATAGCCTTTTCTTTTGGAGCGTTACTGATACGCCAATAAAAAAAAGACATGTGGCACTCGAGAACTGCCGCGGCAAAGCTATTGCATAGCATTTTGTTTTCAATAACATGTATTAAATTAAAAAAAAAATAACTAACATAATTTTTTTTAATTAATAGAAAAGGCTATAGCCTTTTCTTTTGGAGCGTTACTGATACGCCAATAAAAAAAGACATGTGGCACTCGAGAACTGCCGCGGCAAAGCTATTGCATAGCATTTTGTTTTCAATAACATGTATTAAATTAAAAAAAAATAACTAACATAATTTTTTTTTAATTAATAGAAAAGGCTATAGCCTTTTCTTTTGGAGCGTTACTGATACGCCAATAAAAAAAGACATGTGGCACTCGAGAACTGCCGCGGCAAAGCTATTGCATAGCATTTTGTTTTCAATAACATGTATTAAATTAAAAAAAAAATAACTAACATAATTTTTTTTAATTAATAGAAAAGGCTATAGCCTTTTCTTTTGGAGCGTTACTGATACGCCAATAAAAAAAAGACATGTGGCACTCGAGAACTGCCGCGGCAAAGCTATTGCATAGCATTTTGTTTTCAATAAAATGTATTTAATTAAAAAAAAATAACTAACATAATTTTTTTTTAATTAATAGAAAAGGCTATAGCCTTTTCTTTTGGAGCGTTACTGATACGCCAATAAAAAAAGACATGTGGCACTCGAGAACTGCCGCGGCAAAGCTATTGCATAGCATTTTGTTTTCAATAACATGTATTAAATTAAAAAAAAAATAACTAACATAATTTTTTTTAATTAATAGAAAAGGCTATAGCCTTTTCTTTTGGAGCGTTACTGATACGCCAATAAAAAAAAGACATGTGGCACTCGAGAACTGCCGCGGCAAAGCTATTGCATAGCATTTTGTTTTCAATAACATGTATTAAATTAAAAAAAAAATAACTAACATAATTTTTTTTAATTAATAGAAAAGGCTATAGCCTTTTCTTTTGGAGCGTTACTGATACGCCAATAAAAAAAGACATGTGGCACTCGAGAACTGCCGCGGCAAAGCTATTGCATAGCATTTTGTTTTCAATAACATGTATTAAATTAAAAAAAAATAACTAACATAATTTTTTTTTAATTAATAGAAAAGGCTATAGCCTTTTCTTTTGGAGCGTTACTGATACGCCAATAAAAAAAGACATGTGGCACTCGAGAACTGCCGCGGCAAAGCTATTGCATAGCATTTTGTTTTCAATAACATGTATTAAATTAAAAAAAAAATAACTAACATAATTTTTTTTAATTAATAGAAAAGGCTATAGCCTTTTCTTTTGGAGCGTTACTGATACGCCAATAAAAAAAGACATGTGGCACTCGAGAACTGCCGCGGCAAAGCTATTGCATAGCATTTTGTTTTCAATAAAATGTATTTAATTAAAAAAAAATAACTAACATAATTTTTTTTTAATTAATAGAAAAGGCTATAGCCTTTTCTTTTGGAGCGTTACTGATACGCCAATAAAAAAAGACATGTGGCACTCGAGAACTGCCGCGGCAAAGCTATTGCATAGCATTTTGTTTTCAATAACATGTATTAAATTAAAAAAAAAATAACTAACATAATTTTTTTTAATTAATAGAAAAGGCTATAGCCTTTTCTTTTGGAGCGTTACTGATACGCCAATAAAAAAAAGACATGTGGCACTCGAGAACTGCCGCGGCAAAGCTATTGCATAGCATTTTGTTTTCAATAACATGTATTAAATTAAAAAAAAAATAACTAACATAATTTTTTTTAATTAATAGAAAAGGCTATAGCCTTTTCTTTTGGAGCGTTACTGATACGCCAATAAAAAAAAGACATGTGGCACTCGAGAACTGCCGCGGCAAAGCTATTGCATAGCATTTTGTTTTCAATAACATGTATTAAATTAAAAAAAAATAACTAACATAATTTTTTTTAATTAATAGAAAAGGCTATAGCCTTTTCTTTTGGAGCGTTACTGATACGCCAATAAAAAAAGACATGTGGCACTCGAGAACTGCCGCGGCAAAGCTATTGCATAGCATTTTGTTTTCAATAAAATGTATTTAATTAAAAAAAAATAACTAACATAATTTTTTTTTAATTAATAGAAAAGGCTATAGCCTTTTCTTTTGGAGCGTTACTGATACGCCAATAAAAAAAGACATGTGGCACTCGAGAACTGCCGCGGCAAAGCTATTGCATAGCATTTTGTTTTCAATAAAATGTATTTAATTAAAAAAAAATAACTAACATAATTTTTTTTTAATTAATAGAAAAGGCTATAGCCTTTTCTTTTGGAGCGTTACTGATACGCCAATAAAAAAAGACATGTGGCACTCGAGAACTGCCGCGGCAAATCTATTGCATAGCATTTTGTTTTCAATAAAATGTATTTAATTAAAAAAAAATAACTAACATAATTTTTTTTTAATTAATAGAAAAGGCTATAGCCTTTTCTTTTGGAGCGTTACTGATACGCCAATAAAAAAAGACATGTGGCACTCGAGAACTGCCGCGGCAAAGCTATTGCATAGCATTTTGTTTTCAATAAAATGTATTTAATTAAAAAAAAATAACTAACATAATTTTTTTTAATTAATAGAAAAGGCTATAGCCTTTTCTTTTGGAGCGTTACTGATACGCCAATAAAAAAAGACATGTGGCACTCGAGAACTGCCGCGGCAAAGCTATTGCATAGCATTTTGTTTTCAATAAAATGTATTTAATTAAAAAAAAATAACTAACATAATTTTTTTTAATTAATAGAAAAGGCTATAGCCTTTTCTTTTGGAGCGTTACTGATACGCCAATAAAAAAAGACATGTGGCACTCGAGAACTGCCGCGGCAAATCTATTGCATAGCATTTTGTTTTCAATAAAATGTATTTAATTAAAAAAAAATAACTAACATAATTTTTTTTTAATTAATAGAAAAGGCTATAGCCTTTTCTTTTGGAGCGTTACTGATACGCCAATAAAAAAAGACATGTGGCACTCGAGAACTGCCGCGGCAAAGCTATTGCATAGCATTTTGTTTTCAATAAAATGTATTAAATTAAAAAAAAATAACTAACATAATTTTTTTTAATTAATAGAAAAGGCTATATATAGCCTTTTCTTTTGGAGCGTTACTGATACGCCAATGAAAAAAGACATGTGGCACTCGAGAACTGCCGCGGCAAAGCTATTGCATAGCATTTTGTTTTCAATAAAATGTATTAAATTAAAAAAAAAATAACTAACATAATTTTTTTTAATTAATAGAAAAGGCCTTTTCTTTTGGAGCGTTACTGATACGCCAATAAAAAAAGACATGTGGCACTCGAGAACTGCCGCGGCAAAGCTATTGCATAGCATTTTGTTTTCAACAAAATGTATTAAAGTAAAAAAAAATAACTAACATAATTTTTTTTAATTAATAGAAAAGGCTATAGCCTTTTCTTTTGGAGCGTTACTGATACGCCAATAAAAAAAGGCATGTGGCACTCGAGAACTGCCGCGACAAAGCTATTGCATAGCATTTTGTTTTCAATAAAATGTATTAAATTAAAAAAAAATAACTAACATAATTTTTTTTAATTAATAGAAAAGGCTATAGCCTTTTCTTTTGGAGCGTTACTGATACGCCAATAAAAAAAGGCATGTGGCACTCGAGAACTGCCGCGGCAAAGCTATTGCATAGCATTTTGTTTTCAATAAAATGTATTAAATTAAAAAAAAATAACTAACATAATTTTTTTTAATTAATAGAAAAGGCTATAGCCTTTTCTTTTGGAGCGTTACTGATACGCCAATAAAAAAAGGCATGTGGCACTCGAGAACTGCCGCGGCAAAGCTATTGCATAGCATTTTGTTTTCAATAAAATGTATTAAATTAAAAAAAAATAACTAACATAATTTTTTTTAATTAATAGAAAAGGCTATAGCCTTTTCTTTTGGAGCGTTACTGATACGCCAATAAAAAAAGACATGTGGCACTCGAGAACTGCCGCGGCAAAGCTATTGCATACCATTTTGTTTTCATCAAAATGTATTAAATTAAAAAAAAATAACTAACATAATTTTTTTTAATTAATAGAAAAGGCTATAGCCTTTTCTTTTGGAGCGTTACTGATACGCCAATAAAAAAAGGCATGTGGCACTCGAGAACTGCCGCGGCAAAGCTATTGCATAGCATTTTGTTTTCAATAAAATGTATTAAATTAAAAAAAAATAACTAACATAATTTTTTTTAATTAATAGAAAAGGCTATAGCCTTTTCTTTTGGAGCGTTACTGATACGCCAATAAAAAAAGACATGTGGCACTCGAGAACTGCCGCGGCAAAGCTATTGCATACCATTTTGTTTTCAATAAAATGTATTAAATTAAAAAAAAATAACTAACATAATTTTTTTTAATTAATAGAAAAGGCTATAGCCTTTTCTTTTGGAGCGTTACTGATACGCCAATAAAAAAAGGCATGTGGCACTCGAGAACTGCCGCGGCAAAGCTATTGCATACCATTTTGTTTTCAATAAAATGTATTAAATTAAAAAAAAATAACTAACATAATTTTTTTTAATTAATAGAAAAGGCTATAGCCTTTTCTTTTGGAGCGTTACTGATACGCCAATAAAAAAAGACATGTGGCACTCGAGAACTGCCGCGGCAAATCTATTGCATACCATTTTGTTTTCAATAAAATGTATTAAATTAAAAAAAAATAACTAACATAATTTTTTTTAATTAATAGAAAAGGCTATAGCCTTTTCTTTTGGAGCGTTACTGATACGCCAATAAAAAAAGACATGTGGCACTCGAAAACTGCCGCGGCAAAGCTATTGCATAGCATTTTGTTTTCAATAAAATGTATTAAATTAAAAAAAAATAACTAACATAATTTTTTTTAATTAATAGAAAAGGCCTTTTCTTTTGGAGCGTTACTGATACGCCAATAAAAAAAGACATGTGGCACTCGAGAACTGCCGCGGCAAAGCTATTGCATAGCATTTTGTTTTCAACAAAATGTATTAAAGTAAAAAAAAATAACTAACATAATTTTTTTTAATTAATATAAAAGGCTATAGCCTTTTCTTTTGGAGCGTTACTGATACGCCAATAAAAAAAGGCATGTGGCACTCGAGAACTGCCGCGGCAAAGCTATTGCATAGCATTTTGTTTTCAATAAAATGTATTAAATTAAAAAAAAATAACTAACATAATTTTTTTTAATTAATAGAAAAGGCTATAGCCTTTTCTTTTGGAGCGTTACTGATACGCCAATAAAAAAAGACATGTGGCACTCGAGAACTGCCGCGGCAAAGCTATTGCATAGCATTTTGTTTTCAATAAAATGTATTAAAGTAAAAAAAAATAACTAACATAATTTTTTTTAATTAATAGAAAAGGCTATAGCCTTTTCTTTTGGAGCGTTACTGATACGCCAATAAAAAAAGACATGTGGCACTCGAGAACTGCCGCGGCAAAGCTATTGCATACCATTTTGTTTTCAATAAAATGTATTAAATTAAAAAAAAATAACTAACATAATTTTTTTTAATTAATAGAAAAGGCTATAGCCTTTTCTTTTGGAGCGTTACTGATACGCCAATAAAAAAAGACATGTGGCACTCGAGAACTGCCGCGGCAAAGCTATTGCATAGCATTTTGTTTTCAATAAAATGTATTAAATTAAAAAAAAATAACTAACATAATTTTTTTTAATTAATAGAAAAGGCTATAGCCTTTTCTTTTGGAGCGTTACTGATACGCCAATAAAAAAAGACATGTGGCACTCGAGAACTGCCGCGGCAAAGCTATTGCATACCATTTTGTTTTCAATAAAATGTATTAAATTAAAAAAAATAACTAACATAATTTTTTTTAATTAATAGAAAAGGCTATAGCCTTTTCTTTTGGAGCGTTACTGATACGCCAATAAAAAAAGACATGTGGCACTCGAGAACTGCCGCGGCAAAGCTATTGCATAGCATTTTGTTTTCAATAAAATGTATTAAATTAAAAAAAAATAACTAACATAATTTTTTTTAATTAATAGAAAAGGCTATAGCCTGTGGCACTCGAGAACTGCCGCGGCAAAGCTATTGCATACCATTTTGTTTTCAATAAAATCTATTAAATTAAAAAAAAGAACTAACATATTTTTTTTAAATTAATAGAAAAGGCTATAATAGCCTTTTCTTTTGGAGCGTTACTGATACGCCAATAAAAAAAAGACATGTGGCACTCGAGAACAGCTGCCATTTTGTTTTCAATAAAATGTATTAAATTAAAAAAAAAACTAACATAATTTTTTTTAATTAATAGAAAAGGCTATAGCCTTTTCTTTTGGAGCGTTACTGATACGCCAATAAAAAAAGACATGTGGCACTCAAGAACTGCCGCGGCAAAGCTATTGCATACCATTTTGTTTTCAATAAAATGTATTAAATTAAAAAAAAAACTAACATAATTTTTTTTAATTAATAGAAAAGGCTATAGCCTTTTCTTTTGGAGCGTTACTGATACGCCAATAAAAAAAGACATGTGGCACTCGAGAACTGCCGCGGCAAAGCTATTGCATACCATTTTGTTTTCAATAAAATGTATTAAATTAAAAAAAAATAACTAACATAATTTTTTTTAATTAATAGAAAAGGCTATAGCCTTTTCTTTTGGAGCGTTACTGATACGCCAATAAAAAAAGACATGTGGCACTCGAGAACTGCCGCGGCAAAGCTATTGCATACCATTTTGTTTTCAATAAAATGTATTAAATTAAAAAAAAAACTAACATAATTTTTTTTAATTAATAGAAAAGGCTATAGCCTTTTCTTTTGGAGCGTTACTGATACGCCAATAAAAAAAGACATGTGGCACTCGAGAACTGCCGCGGCAAAGCTATTGCATACCATTTTGTTTTCAATAAAATGTATTAATATAAAAAAAAACTAACATAATTTTTTTTAATTAATAGAAAAGGCTATAGCCTTTTCTTTTGGAGCGTTACTGATACGCCAATAAAAAAGACATGTGGCACTCGAGAACTGCCGCGGCAAAGCTATTGCATACCATTTTGTTTTCAATAAAATCTATTAAATTAAAAAAAAGAACTAACATATTTTTTTTTAATTAATAGAAAAGGCTATAATAGCCTTTTCTTTTGGAGCGTTACTGATACGCCAATAAAAAAAAGACATGTGGCACTCGAGAACTGCTGCCATTTTGTTTTCAATAAAATGTATTAAATTAAAAAAAAAAACTAACATAATTTTTTTTAATTAATAGAAAAGGCTATAGCCTTTTCTTTTGGAGCGTTACTGATACGCCAATAAAAAAAGACATGTGGCACTCGAGAACTGCCGCGGCAAAGCTATTGCATACCATTTTGTTTTCAATAAAATGTATTAAATTAAAAAAAAATAACTAACATAATTTTTTTTAATTAATAGAAAAGGCTATAGCCTTTTCTTTTGGAGCGTTACTGATACGCCAATAAAAAAAGACATGTGGCACTCGAGAACTGCCGCGTCAAAGCTATTGCATAGCATTTTGTTTTCAATAAAATGTATTAAATTAAAAAAAAATAACTAACATAATTTTTTTTAATTAATAGAAAAGGCTATATATAGCCTTTTCTTTTGGAGCGTTACTGATACGCCAATAAAAAAAGACATGTGGCACTCGAGAACTGCCGCGGCAAAGCTATTGCATAGCATTTTGTTTTCAATAAAATGTATTAAATTAAAAAAAAATAACTAACATAATTTTTTTTAATTAATAGAAAAGGCTATATATAGCCTTTTCTTTTGGAGCGTTACTGATACGCCAATGAAAAAAGACATGTGGCACTCGAGAACTGCCGCGGCAAAGCTATTGCATAGCATTTTGTTTTCAATAAAATGTATTAAATTAAAAAAAAATAACTAACATAATTTTTTTTAATTAATAGAAAAGGCCTTTTCTTTTGGAGCGTTACTGATACGCCAATAAAAAAAGACATGTGGCACTCGAGAACTGCCGCGGCAAAGCTATTGCATAGCATTTTGTTTTCAACAAAATGTATTAAAGTAAAAAAAAATAACTAACATAATTTTTTTTAATTAATAGAAAAGGCTATAGCCTTTTCTTTTGGAGCGTTACTGATACGCCAATAAAAAAAGGCATGTGGCACTCGAGAACTGCCGCGACAAAGCTATTGCATAGCATTTTGTTTTCAATAAAATGTATTAAATTAAAAAAAAATAACTAACATAATTTTTTTTAATTAATAGAAAAGGCTATAGCCTTTTCTTTTGGAGCGTTACTGATACGCCAATAAAAAAAGACATGTGGCACTCGAGAACTGCCGCGGCAAAGCTATTGCATAGCATTTTGTTTTCAATAAAATGTATTAAAGTAAAAAAAAATAACTAACATAATTTTTTTTAATTAATAGAAAAGGCTATAGCCTTTTCTTTTGGAGCGTTACTGATACGCCAATAAAAAAAGACATGTGGCACTCGAGAACTGCCGCGGCAAAGCTATTGCATACCATTTTGTTTTCAATAAAATGTATTAAATTAAAAAAAAATAACTAACATAATTTTTTTTAATTAATAGAAAAGGCTATAGCCTTTTCTTTTGGAGCGTTACTGATACGCCAATAAAAAAAGACATGTGGCACTCGAGAACTGCCGCGGCAAAGCTATTGCATAGCATTTTGTTTTCAATAAAATGTATTAAATTAAAAAAAAATAACTAACATAATTTTTTTTAATTAATAGAAAAGGCTATAGCCTTTTCTTTTGGAGCGTTACTGATACGCCAATAAAAAAAGACATGTGGCACTCGAGAACTGCCGCGGCAAAGCTATTGCATACCATTTTGTTTTCAATAAAATGTATTAAATTAAAAAAAAATAACTAACATAATTTTTTTTAATTAATAGAAAAGGCTATAGCCTTTTCTTTTGGAGCGTTACTGATACGCCAATAAAAAAAGACATGTGGCACTCGAGAACTGCCGCGGCAAAGCTATTGCATAGCATTTTGTTTTCAATAAAATGTATTAAATTAAAAAAAAATAACTAACATAATTTTTTTTAATTAATAGAAAAGGCTATAGCCTTTTCTTTTGGAGCGTTACTGATACGCCAATAAAAAAAAGATATGTGGCACTCGAGAACTGCCGCGGCAAAGCTATTGCATACCATTTTGTTTTCAATAAAATGTATTAAATTAAAAAAAAATAACTAACATAATTTTTTTTAATTAATAGAAAAGGCTATAGCCTTTTCTTTTGGAGCGTTACTGATACGCCAATAAAAAAAAGACATGTGGCACTCGAGAACTGCCGCGGCAAAGCTATTGCATACCATTTTGTTTTCAATAAAATGTATTAAATTAAAAAAAATAACTAACATAATTTTTTTTAATTAATAGAAAAGGCTATAGCCTTTTCTTTTGGAGCGTTACTGATACGCCAATAAAAAAAAGACATGTGGCACTCGAGAACTGCCGCGGCAAAGCTATTGCATACCATTTTGTTTTCAATAAAATGTATTAAATTAAAAAAAAGAACTAACATATTTTTTTTTAATTAATAGAAAAGGCTATAATAGCCTTTTCTTTTGGAGCGTTACTGATACGCCAATAAAAAAAAGACATGTGGCACTCGAGAACAGCTGCCATTTTGTTTTCAATAAAATGTATTAAATTAAAAAAAAAACTAACATAATTTTTTTTAATTAATAGAAAAGGCTATAGCCTTTTCTTTTGGAGCGTTACTGATACGCCAATAAAAAAAGACATGTGGCACTCAAGAACTGCCGCGGCAAAGCTATTGCATACCATTTTGTTTTCAATAAAATGTATTAAATTAAAAAAAAAACTAACATAATTTTTTTTAATTAATAGAAAAGGCTATAGCCTTTTCTTTTGGAGCGTTACTGATACGCCAATAAAAAAAGACATGTGGCACTCGAGAACTGCCGCGGCAAAGCTATTGCATACCATTTTGTTTTCAATAAAATGTATTAAATTAAAAAAAAATAACTAACATAATTTTTTTTAATTAATAGAAAAGGCTATAGCCTTTTCTTTTGGAGCGTTACTGATACGCCAATAAAAAAAGACATGTGGCACTCGAGAACTGCCGCGGCAAAGCTATTGCATAGCATTTTGTTTTCAATAAAATGTATTAAATTAAAAAAAAATAACTAACATAATTTTTTTTAATTAATAGAAAAGGCTATAGCCTTTTCTTTTGGAGCGTTACTGATACGTCAATAAAAAAAGACATGTGGCACTCGAGAACTGCCGCGGCAAAGCTATTGCATAGCATTTTGTTTTCAATAAAATGTATTAAATTAAAAAAAAATAACTAACATAATTTTTTTTAATTAATAGAAAAGGCTATAGCCTTTTCTTTTGGAGCGTTACTGATACGCCAATAAAAAAAGACATGTGGCACTCGAGAACTGCCGCGGCAAAGCTATTGCATACCATTTTGTTTTCAATAAAATGTATTAATATAAAAAAAAACTAACATAATTTTTTTTAATTAATAGAAAAGGCTATAGCCTTTTCTTTTGGAGCGTTACTGATACGCCAATAAAAAAGACATGTGGCACTCGAGAACTGCCGCGGCAAAGCTATTGCATACCATTTTGTTTTCAATAAAATCTATTAAATTAAAAAAAAGAACTAACATATTTTTTTTAATTAATAGAAAAGGCTATAATAGCCTTTTCTTTTGGAGCGTTACTGATACGCCAATAAAAAAAAGACATGTGGCACTCGAGAACTGCTGCCATTTTGTTTTCAATAAAATGTATTAAATTAAAAAAAAAACTAACATAATTTTTTTTAATTAATAGAAAAGGCTATAGCCTTTTCTTTTGGAGCGTTACTGATACGCCAATAAAAAAAGACATGTGGCACTCGAGAACTGCCGCGGCAAAGCTATTGCATACCATTTTGTTTTCAATAAAATGTATTAAATTAAAAAAAAATAACTAACATAATTTTTTTTAATTAATAGAAAAGGCTATAGCCTTTTCTTTTGGAGCGTTACTGATACGCCAATAAAAAAAGACATGTGGCACTCGAGAACTGCCGCGGCAAAGCTATTGCATACCATTTTGTTTTCAATAAAATGTATTAAATTAAAAAAAAAACTAACATAATTTTTTTTAATTAATAGAAAAGGCTATAGCCTTTTCTTTTGGAGCGTTACTGATACCCCAATAAAAAAAGACATGTGGCACTCGAGAACTGCCGCGGCAAAGCTATTGCATAGCATTTTGTTTTCAATAAAATCTATTAAATTAAAAAAAAGAACTAACATATTTTTTTTAATTAATAGAAAAGGCTATAATAGCCTTTTCTTTTGGAGCGTTACTGATTCGCCAATAAAAAAAGACATGTGGCACTCGAGAACTGCTGCCATTTTGTTGTCAATAAAATGTATTAAATTAAAAAAAAAAACTAACATAATTTTTTTTAATTAATAGAAAAGGCAATATCCTTTTCTTTTGGAGCGTTACTGATTCGCCAATAAAAAAAGACATGTGGCACTCGAGAACTGCCGCGGCAAAGCTATTGCATACCATTTTGTTTTCAATAAAATGTATTAAATTAAAAAAAAAACTAACATAATTTTTTTTAATTAATAGAAAAGGCTATAGCCTTTTCTTTTGGAGCGTTACTGATACGCCAATAAAAAAAGACATGTGGCACTCGAGAACTGCCGCGGAAAAGCTATTGCATACCATTTTGTTTTCAATAAAATGTATTAAATTAAAAAAAAATAACTAACATAATTTTTTTTAATTAATAGAAAAGGCTATAGCCTTTTCTTTTGGAGCGTTACTGATACGCCAATAAAAAAAGACATGTGGCACTCGAGAACTGCCGCGGAAGAGCTATTGCATACCATTTTGTTTTCAATAAAATGAATTAAATTAAAAAAAAAACTAACATAATTTTTTTTAATTAATAGAAAAGGCAATATCCTTTTCTTTTGGAGCGTTACTGATTCGCCAATAAAAAAAGACATGTGGCACTCGAGAACTGCCGCGGCAAAGCTATTGCATACCATTTTGTTTTCAATAAAATGTATTAAATTAAAAAAAAAAACTAACATAATTTTTTTTAATTAATAGAAAAGGCTATAGCCTTTTCTTTTGGAGCGTTACTGATACGCCAATAAAAAAAGACATGTGGCACTCGAGAACTGCCGCGGCAAAGCTATTGCATACCATTTTGTTTTCAATAAAATGTATTAAATTAAAAAAAAAACTAACATAATTTTTTTTAATTAATAGAAAAGGCTATAGCCTTTTCTTTTGGAGCGTTACTGATACGCCAATAAAAAAAAGACATGTGGCACTCGAGAACAGCTGCCATTTTGTTTTCAATAAAATGTATTAAATTAAAAAAAAAACTAACATAATTTTTTTTAATTAATAGAAAAGGCTATAGCCTTTTCTTTTGGAGCGTTACTGATACGCCAATAAAAAAAGACATGTGGCACTCAAGAACTGCCGCGGCAAAGCTATTGCATACCATTTTGTTTTCAATAAAATGTATTAAATTAAAAAAAAAACTAACATAATTTTTTTTAATTAATAGAAAAGGCTATAGCCTTTTCTTTTGGAGCGTTACTGATACGCCAATAAAAAAAGACATGTGGCACTCGAGAACTGCCGCGGAAAAGCTATTGCATACCATTTTGTTTTCAATAAAATGTATTAAATTAAAAAAAAATAACTAACATAATTTTTTTTAATTAATAGAAAAGGCTATAGCCTTTTCTTTTGGAGCGTTACTGATACGCCAATAAAAAAAGACATGTGGCACTCAAGAACTGCCGCGGCAAAGCTATTGCATACCATTTTGTTTTCAATAAAATGTATTAAATTAAAAAAAAAACTAACATAATTTTTTTTAATTAATAGAAAAGGCTATAGCCTTTTCTTTTGGAGCGTTACTGATACGCCAATAAAAAAAGACATGTGGCACTCAAGAACTGCCGCGGCAAAGCTATTGCATACCATTTTGTTTTCAATAAAATGTATTAAATTAAAAAAAAAACTAACATAATTTTTTTTAATTAATAGAAAAGGCTATAGCCTTTTCTTTTGGAGCGTTACTGATACGCCAATAAAAAAAGACATGTGGCACTCAAGAACTGCCGCGGCAAAGCTATTGCATACCATTTTGTTTTCAATAAAATGTATTAAATTAAAAAAAAAACTAACATAATTTTTTTTAATTAATAGAAAAGGCTATAGCCTTTTCTTTTGGAGCGTTACTGATACGCCAATAAAAAAAGACATGTGGCACTCGAGAACTGCCGCGGAAAAGCTATTGCATACCATTTTGTTTTCAATAAAATGTATTAAATTAAAAAAAAAACTAACATAATTTTTTTTAATTAATAGAAAAGGCTATAGCCTTTTCTTTTGGAGCGTTACTGATACGCCAATAAAAAAAGACATGTGGCACTCGAGAACTGCCGCGGAAAAGCTATTGCATACCATTTTGTTTTCAATAAAATGTATTAAATTAAAAAAAAATAACTAACATAATTTTTTTTAATTAATAGAAAAGGCTATAGCCTTTTCTTTTGGAGCGTTACTGATACGCCAATAAAAAAAGACATGTGGCACTCGAGAACTGCCGCGGAAGAGCTATTGCATACCATTTTGTTTTCAATAAAATGAATTAAATTAAAAAAAAAACTAACATAATTTTTTTTAATTAATAGAAAAGGCAATATCCTTTTCTTTTGGAGCGTTACTGATTCGCCAATAAAAAAAGACATGTGGCACTCGAGAACTGCCGCGGCAAAGCTATTGCATACCATTTTGTTTTCAATAAAATGTATTAAATTAAAAAAAAAAACTAACATAATTTTTTTTAATTAATAGAAAAGGCTATAGCCTTTTCTTTTGGAGCGTTACTGATACGCCAATAAAAAAAGACATGTGGCACTCGAGAACTGCCGCGGCAAAGCTATTGCATACCATTTTGTTTTCAATAAAATGTATTAAATTAAAAAAAAAACTAACATAATTTTTTTTAATTAATAGAAAAGGCTATAGCCTTTTCTTTTGGAGCGTTACTGATACGCCAATAAAAAAAAGACATGTGGCACTCGAGAACAGCTGCCATTTTGTTTTCAATAAAATGTATTAAATTAAAAAAAAAACTAACATAATTTTTTTTAATTAATAGAAAAGGCTATAGCCTTTTCTTTTGGAGCGTTACTGATACGCCAATAAAAAAAGACATGTGGCACTCAAGAACTGCCGCGGCAAAGCTATTGCATACCATTTTGTTTTCAATAAAATGTATTAAATTAAAAAAAAAACTAACATAATTTTTTTTAATTAATAGAAAAGGCTATAGCCTTTTCTTTTGGAGCGTTACTGATACGCCAATAAAAAAAGACATGTGGCACTCGAGAACTGCCGCGGCAAAGCTATTGCATAGCATTTTGTTTTCAATAAAATGTATTAAATTAAAAAAAAATAACTAACATAATTTTTTTTAATTAATAGAAAAGGCTATAGCCTTTTCTTTTGGAGCGTTACTGATACGTCAATAAAAAAAGACATGTGGCACTCGAGAACTGCCGCGGCAAAGCTATTGCATACCATTTTGTTTTCAATAAAATCTATTAAATTAAAAAAAAGAACTAACATATTTTTTTTAATTAATAGAAAAGGCTA
Source organism: Gymnocheta viridis (assembly GCA_956483585.1). Lineage (NCBI taxonomy): Eukaryota > Metazoa > Arthropoda > Insecta > Diptera > Tachinidae > Gymnocheta > Gymnocheta viridis. The sequence goes on along the minus strand of OY101444.1, from coordinate 21,297,955 downwards.
TAATAGCCTTTTCTTTTGGAGCGTTACTGATACGCCAATAAAAAAAAGACATGTGGCACTCGAGAACTGCTGCCATTTTGTTTTCAATAAAATGTATTAAATTAAAAAAAAAACTAACATAATTTTTTTTAATTAATAGAAAAGGCTATAGCCTTTTCTTTTGGAGCGTTACTGATACGCCAATAAAAAAAGACATGTGGCACTCGAGAACTGCCGCGGCAAAGCTATTGCATACCATTTTGTTTTCAATAAAATGTATTAAATTAAAAAAAAATAACTAACATAATTTTTTTTAATTAATAGAAAAGGCTATAGCCTTTTCTTTTGGAGCGTTACTGATACGCCAATAAAAAAAGACATGTGGCACTCGAGAACTGCCGCGGCAAAGCTATTGCATACCATTTTGTTTTCAATAAAATGTATTAAATTAAAAAAAAAACTAACATAATTTTTTTTAATTAATAGAAAAGGCTATAGCCTTTTCTTTTGGAGCGTTACTGATAGCCCAATAAAAAAAGGCATGTGGCACTCGAGAACTGCCGCGGCAAAGCTATTGCATAGCATTTTGTTTTCAATAAAATCTATTAAATTAAAAAAAAGAACTAACATATTTTTTTTTAATTAATAGAAAAGGCTATAATAGCCTTTTCTTTTGGAGCGTTACTGATTCGCCAATAAAAAAAGACATGTGGCACTCGAGAACTGCTGCCATTTTGTTGTCAATAAAATGTATTAAATTAAAAAAAAAAACTAACATAATTTTTTTTAATTAATAGAAAAGGCAATATCCTTTTCTTTTGGAGCGTTACTGATTCGCCAATAAAAAAAGACATGTGGCACTCGAGAACTGCCGCGGCAAAGCTATTGCATACCATTTTGTTTTCAATAAAATGTATTAAATTAAAAAAAAAACTAACATAATTTTTTTTAATTAATAGAAAAGGCTATAGCCTTTTCTTTTGGAGCGTTACTGATACGCCAATAAAAAAAGACATGTGGCACTCGAGAACTGCCGCGGAAAAGCTATTGCATACCATTTTGTTTTCAATAAAATGTATTAAATTAAAAAAAAATAACTAACATAATTTTTTTTAATTAATAGAAAAGGCTATAGCCTTTTCTTTTGGAGCGTTACTGATACGCCAATAAAAAAAGACATGTGGTACTCGAGAACTGCCGCGGAAGAGCTATTGCATACCATTTTGTTTTCAATAAAATGAATTAAATTAAAAAAAAAACTAACATAATTTTTTTTAATTAATAGAAAAGGCAATATCCTTTTCTTTTGGAGCGTTACTGATTCGCCAATAAAAAAAGACATGTGGCACTCGAGAACTGCCGCGGCAAAGCTATTGCATACCATTTTGTTTTCAATAAAATGTATTAAATTAAAAAAAAAAACTAACATAATTTTTTTTAATTAATAGAAAAGGCTATAGCCTTTTCTTTTGGAGCGTTACTGATACGCCAATAAAAAAAGACATGTGGCACTCGAGAACTGCCGCGGCAAAGCTATTGCATACCATTTTGTTTTCAATAAAATGTATTAAATTAAAAAAAAAAACTAACATAATTTTTTTTAATTAATAGAAAAGGCTATAGCCTTTTCTTTTGGAGCGTTACTGATACGCCAATAAAAAAAAGACATGTGGCACTCGAGAACAGCTGCCATTTTGTTTTCAATAAAATGTATTAAATTAAAAAAAAAACTAACATAATTTTTTTTAATTAATAGAAAAGGCTATAGCCTTTTCTTTTGGAGCGTTACTGATACGCCAATAAAAAAAGACATGTGGCACTCAAGAACTGCCGCGGCAAAGCTATTGCATACCATTTTGTTTTCAATAAAATGTATTAAATTAAAAAAAAAACTAACATAATTTTTTTTAATTAATAGAAAAGGCTATAGCCTTTTCTTTTGGAGCGTTACTGATACGCCAATAAAAAAAGACATGTGGCACTCGAGAACTGCCGCGGCAAAGCTATTGCATACCATTTTGTTTTCAATAAAATGTATTAAATTAAAAAAAAATAACTAACATAATTTTTTTTAATTAATAGAAAAGGCTATAGCCTTTTCTTTTGGAGCGTTACTGATACGCCAATAAAAAAAGACATGTGGCACTCGAGAACTGCCGCGGCAAAGCTATTGCATAGCATTTTGTTTTCAATAAAATGTATTAAATTAAAAAAAAATAACTAACATAATTTTTTTTAATTAATAGAAAAGGCTATAGCCTTTTCTTTTGGAGCGTTACTGATACGTCAATAAAAAAAGACATGTGGCACTCGAGAACTGCCGCGGCAAAGCTATTGCATAGCATTTTGTTTTCAATAAAATGTATTAAATTAAAAAAAAATAACTAACATAATTTTTTTTAATTAATAGAAAAGGCTATAGCCTTTTCTTTTGGAGCGTTACTGATACGCCAATAAAAAAAGACATGTGGCACTCGAGAACTGCCGCGGCAAAGCTATTGCATACCATTTTGTTTTCAATAAAATGTATTAATATAAAAAAAAAACTAACATAATTTTTTTTAATTAATAGAAAAGGCTATAGCCTTTTCTTTTGGAGCGTTACTGATACGCCAATAAAAAAGACATGTGGCACTCGAGAACTGCCGCGGCAAAGCTATTGCATACCATTTTGTTTTCAATAAAATCTATTAAATTAAAAAAAAGAACTAACATATTTTTTTTTAATTAATAGAAAAGGCTATAATAGCCTTTTCTTTTGGAGCGTTACTGATACGCCAATAAAAAAAAGACATGTGGCACTCGAGAACTGCTGCCATTTTGTTTTCAATAAAATGTATTAAATTAAAAAAAAAAACTAACATAATTTTTTTTAATTAATAGAAAAGGCTATAGCCTTTTCTTTTGGAGCGTTACTGATACGCCAATAAAAAAAGACATGTGGCACTCGAGAACTGCCGCGGCAAAGCTATTGCATACCATTTTGTTTTCAATAAAATGTATTAAATTAAAAAAAAATAACTAACATAATTTTTTTTAATTAATAGAAAAGGCTATAGCCTTTTCTTTTGGAGCGTTACTGATACGCCAATAAAAAAAGACATGTGGCACTCGAGAACTGCCGCGGCAAAGCTATTGCATACCATTTTGTTTTCAATAAAATGTATTAAATTAAAAAAAAAACTAACATAATTTTTTTTAATTAATAGAAAAGGCTATAGCCTTTTCTTTTGGAGCGTTACTGATACGCCAATAAAAAAAGACATGTGGCACTCGAGAACTGCCGCGGAAAAGCTATTGCATACCATTTTGTTTTCAATAAAATGTATTAAATTAAAAAAAAATAACTAACATAATTTTTTTTAATTAATAGAAAAGGCTATAGCCTTTTCTTTTGGAGCGTTACTGATACGCCAATAAAAAAAGACATGTGGCACTCGAGAACTGCCGCGGAAGAGCTATTGCATACCATTTTGTTTTCAATAAAATGAATTAAATTAAAAAAAAAACTAACATAATTTTTTTTAATTAATAGAAAAGGCAATATCCTTTTCTTTTGGAGCGTTACTGATTCGCCAATAAAAAAAGACATGTGGCACTCGAGAACTGCCGCGGCAAAGCTATTGCATACCATTTTGTTTTCAATAAAATGTATTAAATTAAAAAAAAAAACTAACATAATTTTTTTTAATTAATAGAAAAGGCTATAGCCTTTTCTTTTGGAGCGTTACTGATACGCCAATAAAAAAAGACATGTGGCACTCGAGAACTGCCGCGGAAAAGCTATTGCATACCATTTTGTTTTCAATAAAATGTATTAAATTAAAAAAAAAAACTAACATAATTTTTTTTAATTAATAGAAAAGGCTATAGCCTTTTCTTTTGGAGCGTTACTGATACGCCAATAAAAAAAGACATGTGGCACTCGAGAACTGCCGCGGAAAAGCTATTGCATACCATTTTGTTTTCAATAAAATGTATTAAATTAAAAAAAAATAACTAACATAATTTTTTTTAATTAATAGAAAAGGCTATAGCCTTTTCTTTTGGAGCGTTACTGATTCGCCAATAAAAAAAGACATGTGGCACTCGAGAACTGCCGCGGAAGAGCTATTGCATACCATTTTGTTTTCAATAAAATGTATTAAATTAAAAAAAAAACTAACATAATTTTTTTTAATTAATAGAAAAGGCAATATCCTTTTCTTTTGGAGCGTTACTGATTCGCCAATAAAAAAAGACATGTGGCACTCGAGAACTGCCGCGGAAAAGCTATTGCATACCATTTTGTTTTCAATAAAATGTATTAAATTAAAAAAAAATAACTAACATAATTTTTTTTAATTAATAGAAAAGGCTATAGCCTTTTCTTTTGGAGCGTTACTGATACGCCAATAAAAAAAGACATGTGGCACTCGAGAACTGCCGCGGAAAAGCTATTGCATACCATTTTGTTTTCAATAAAATGTATTAAATTAAAAAAAAATAACTAACATAATTTTTTTTAATTAATAGAAAAGGCTATAGCCTTTTCTTTTGGAGCGTTACTGATTCGCCAATAAAAAAAGACATGTGGCACTCGAGAACTGCCGCGGGAAAGCTATTGCATACCATTTTGTTTTCAATAAAATGTATTAAATTAAAAAAAAATAACTAACATAATTTTTTTTAATTAATAGAAAAGGCTATAGCCTTTTCTTTTGGAGCGTTACTGATACGCCAATAAAAAAAGACATGTGGCACTCGAGAACTGCCGCGGAAGAGCTATTGCATACCATTTTGTTTTCAATAAAATGTATTAAATTAAAAAAAAAACTAACATAATTTTTTTTAATTAATAGAAAAGGCAATATCCTTTTCTTTTGGAGCGTTACTGATTCGCCAATAAAAAAAGACATGTGGCACTCGAGAACTGCCGCGGAAAAGCTATTGCATACCATTTTGTTTTCAATAAAATGTATTAAATTAAAAAAAAATAACTAACATAATTTTTTTTAATTAATAGAAAAGGCTATAGCCTTTTCTTTTGGAGCGTTACTGATACGCCAATAAAAAAAGACATGTGGCACTCGAGAACTGCCGCGGAAGAGCTATTGCATACCATTTTGTTTTCAATAAAATGTATTAAATTAAAAAAAAAACTAACATAATTTTTTTTAATTAATAGAAAAGGCAATATCCTTTTCTTTTGGAGCGTTACTGATTCGCCAATAAAAAAAGACATGTGGCACTCGAGAACTGCCGCGGAAGAGCTATTGCATAGCATTTTGTTTTCAATAAAATGTATTAAATTAAAAAAAAATAACTAACATAATTTTTTTTAATTAATAGAAAAGGCTATAGCCTTTTCTTTTGGAGCGTTACTGATACGCCAATAAAAAAAGACATGTGGCACTCGAGAACTGCCGCGGAAGAGCTATTGCATACCATTTTGTTTTCAATAAAATGTATTAAATTAAAAAAAAAACTAACATAATTTTTTTTAATTAATAGAAAAGGCAATATCCTTTTCTTTTGGAGCGTTACTGATTCGCCAATAAAAAAAAGACATGTGGCACTCGAGAACTGCTGCCATTTTGTTTTCAATAAAATGTATTAAATTAAAAAAAAACTAACATAATTTTTTTTAATTAATAGAAAAGGCTATAGCCTTTTCTTTTGGAGCGTTACTGATACCCCAATAAAAAAAGACATGTGGCACTCGAGAACTGCCGCGGCAAAGCTATTGCATAGCATTTTGTTTTCAATAAAATCTATTAAATTAAAAAAAAGAACTAACATATTTTTTTTTAATTAATAGAAAAGGCTATAATAGCCTTTTCTTTTGGAGCGTTACTGATTCGCCAATAAAAAAAGACATGTGGCACTCGAGAACTGCTGCCATTTTGTTGTCAATAAAATGTATTAAATTAAAAAAAAAGAACTAACATATTTTTTTTTAATTAATAGAAAAGGCTATAGCCTTTTCTTTTGGAGCGTTACTGATACGCCAATAAAAAAAGACATGTGGCACTCGAGAACTGCCGCGGAAGAGCTATTGCATACCATTTTGTTTTCAATAAAATGTATTAAATTAAAAAAAAAAACTAACATAATTTTTTTTAATTAATAGAAAAGGCAATATCCTTTTCTTTTGGAGCGTTACTGATTCGCCAATAAAAAAAGACATGTGGCACTCGAGAACTGCCGCGGAAGAGCTATTGCATAGCATTTTGTTTTCAATAAAATGTATTAAATTAAAAAAAAATAACTAACATAATTTTTTTTAATTAATAGAAAAGGCTATAGCCTTTTCTTTTGGAGCGTTACTGATACGCCAATAAAAAAAGACATGTGGCACTCGAGAACTGCCGCGGAAGAGCTATTGCATACCATTTTGTTTTCAATAAAATGTATTAAATTAAAAAAAAAAACTAACATAATTTTTTTTAATTAATAGAAAAGGCAATATCCTTTTCTTTTGGAGCGTTACTGATTCGCCAATAAAAAAAGACATGTGGCACTCGAGAACTGCCGCGGCAAAGCTATTGCATACCATTTTGTTTTCAATAAAATGTATTAAATTAAAAAAAAAACTAACATAATTTTTTTTAATTAATAGAAAAGGCTATAGCCTTTTCTTTTGGAGCGTTACTGATACGCCAATAAAAAAAGACATGTGGCACTCGAGAACTGCCGCGGAAAAGCTATTGCATACCATTTTGTTTTCAATAAAATGTATTAAATTAAAAAAAAAACTAACATAATTTTTTTTAATTAATAGAAAAGGCAATATCCTTTTCTTTTGGAGCGTTACTGATTCGCCAATAAAAAAAGACATGTGGCACTCGAGAACTGCCGCGGCAAAGCTATTGCATACCATTTTGTTTTCAATAAAATGTATTAATATAAAAAAAAACTAACATAATTTTTTTTAATTAATAGAAAAGGCTATAGCCTTTTCTTTTGGAGCGTTACTGATACGCCAATAAAAAAAGACATGTGGCACTCGAGAACTGCCGCGGCAAAGCTATTGCATACCATTTTGTTTTCAATAAAATCTATTAAATTAAAAAAAAGAACTAACATATTTTTTTTTAATTAATAGAAAAGGCTATAATAGCCTTTTCTTTTGGAGCGTTACTGATACGCCAATAAAAAAAAGACATGTGGCACTCGAGAACTGCTGCCATTTTGTTTTCAATAAAATGTATTAAATTAAAAAAAAAAACTAACATAATTTTTTTTAATTAATAGAAAAGGCTTTGGAGCGTTACTGATACGCCAATAAAAAAAGACATGTGGCACTCGAGAACTGCCGCGGCAAAGCTATTGCATACCATTTTGTTTTCAATAAAATGTATTAAATTAAAAAAAAATAACTAACATAATTTTTTTTAATTAATAGAAAAGGCTATAGCCTTTTCTTTTGGAGCGTTACTGATACGCCAATAAAAAAAGACATGTGGCACTCGAGAACTGCCGCGGCAAAGCTATTGCATACCATTTTGTTTTCAATAAAATGTATTAAATTAAAAAAAAACTAACATAATTTTTTTTAATTAATAGAAAAGGCTATAGCCTTTTCTTTTGGAGCGTTACTGATTCGCCAATAAAAAAAGACATGTGGCACTCGAGAACTGCCGCGGCAAAGCTATTGCATACCATTTTGTTTTCAATAAAATGTATTAATATAAAAAAAAAACTAACATAATTTTTTTTAATTAATAGAAAAGGCTATAGCCTTTTCTTTTGGAGCGTTACTGATACGCCAATAAAAAAAGACATGTGGCACTCGAGAACTGCCGCGGCAAAGCTATTGCATACCATTTTGTTTTCAATAAAATCTATTAAATTAAAAAAAAGAACTAACATATTTTTTTTTAATTAATAGAAAAGGCTATAATAGCCTTTTCTTTTGGAGCGTTACTGATACGCCAATAAAAAAAAGACATGTGGCACTCGAGAACTGCTGCCATTTTGTTTTCAATAAAATGTATTAAATTAAAAAAAAACTAACATAATTTTTTTTAATTAATAGAAAAGGCTATAGCCTTTTCTTTTGGAGCGTTACTGATACCCCAATAAAAAAAGACATGTGGCACTCGAGAACTGCCGCGGCAAAGCTATTGCATAGCATTTTGTTTTCAATAAAATCTATTAAATTAAAAAAAAGAACTAACATATTTTTTTTTAATTAATAGAAAAGGCTATAATAGCCTTTTCTTTTGGAGCGTTACTGATTCGCCAATAAAAAAAGACATGTGGCACTCGAGAACTGCTGCCATTTTGTTGTCAATAAAATGTATTAAATTAAAAAAAAAAACTAACATAATTTTTTTTAATTAATAGAAAAGGCAATATCCTTTTCTTTTGGAGCGTTACTGATTCGCCAATAAAAAAAGACATGTGGCCCTCGAGAACTGCCGCGGCAAAGCTATTGCATACCATTTTGTTTTCAATAAAATGTATTAAATTAAAAAAAAAAATAACATAATTTTTTTTAATTAATAGAAAAGGCTATAGCCTTTTCTTTTGGAGCGTTACTGATACGCCAATAAAAAAAGACATGTGGCACTCGAGAACTGCCGCGGAAAAGCTATTGCATACCATTTTGTTTTCAATAAAATGTATTAAATTAAAAAAAAATAACTAACATAATTTTTTTTAATTAATAGAAAAGGCTATAGCCTTTTCTTTTGGAGCGTTACTGATTCGCCAATAAAAAAAGACATGTGGCACTCGAGAACTGCCGCGGCAAAGCTATTGCATACCATTTTGTTTTCAATAAAATGTATTAAATTAAAAAAAAAAACTAACATAATTTTTTTTAATTAATAGAAAAGGCTATAGCCTTTTCTTTTGGAGCGTTACTGATACGCCAATAAAAAAAGACATGTGGCACTCGAGAACTGCAGCGGAAAAGCTATTGCATACCATTTTGTTTTCAATAAAATGTATTAAATTAAAAAAAAATAACTAACATAATTTTTTTTAATTAATAGAAAAGGCAATATCCTTTTCTTTTGGAGCGTTACTGATTCGCCAATAAAAAAAGACATGTGGCACTCGAGAACTGCCGCGGCAAAGCTATTGCATACCATTTTGTTTTCAATAAAATGTATTAAATTAAAAAAAAAAACTAACATAATTTTTTTTAATTAATAGAAAAGGCTATAGCCTTTTCTTTTGGAGCGTTACTGATACGCCAATAAAAAAAGACATGTGGCACTCGAGAACTGCAGCGGAAAAGCTATTGCATACCATTTTGTTTTCAATAAAATGTATTAAATTAAAAAAAAATAACTAACATAATTTTTTTTAATTAATAGAAAAGGCTATTATAGCCTTTTCTTTTGGAGCGTTACTGATACGCCAATAAAAAAAGACATGTGGCACTCGAGAACTGCCGCGGAAGAGCTATTGCATACCATTTTGTTTTCAATAAAATGTATTAAATTAAAAAAAAAACTAACATAATTTTTTTTAATTAATAGAAAAGGCAATATCCTTTTCTTTTGGGGCGTTACTGATTCGCCAATAAAAAAAGACATGTGGCACTCGAGAACTGCCGCGGAAGAGCTATTGCATAGCATTTTGTTTTCAATAAAATGTATTTAATTAAAAAAAATAACTAACATAATTTTTTTTAATTAATAGAAAAGGCTATTATAGCCTTTTCTTTTGGAGCGTTACTGATACGCCAATAAAAAAGACATGTGGCACTCGAGAACTGCCGCGGCAAAGCTATTGCATACCATTTTGTTTTCAATAAAATGTATTAAATTAAAAAAAAATAACTAACATAATTTTTTTTAATTAATAGAAAAGGCAATATCCTTTTCTTTTGGAGCGTTACTGATACGCCAATAAAAAAGACATGTGGCACTCGAGAACTGCCGCGGCAAAGCTATTGCATACCATTTTGTTTTCAATAAAATGTATTAAATTAAAAAAAAAAACTAACATAATTTTTTTTAATTAATAGAAAAGGCTATAGCCTTTTCTTTTGGAGCGTTACTGATACGCCAATAAAAAAAGTCATGTGGCACTCGAGAACTGCCGCGGAAAAGCTATTGCATACCAGTTTGTTTTCAATAAAATGTATTAAATTAAAAAAAAATAACTAACATAATTTTTTTTAATTAATAGAAAAGGCTATAGCCTTTTCTTTTGGAGCGTTACTGATTCGCCAATAAAAAAGACATGTGGCACTCGAGAACTGCCGCGGCAAAGCTATTGCATAGCATTTTGTTTTCATTAAAATGTATTAAATTAAAAAAAAATAACAACATAATTTTTTTTAATTAATAGAAGAGGCTATAGCCTTTTCTTTTGGAGCGTTACTGATACCCCAATAAAAAAAGACATGTGGCACTCGAGAACTGCCGAGGCAAAGCTATTGCATAGCATTTTGTTTTCTACAAAATGTATTAAATTAAAAAAAAATAACTAACATAATTTTTTTTAATTAATAGAAAAGGCAATATCCTTTTCTTTTGGAGCGTTACTGATTCGCCAATAAAAAAAGACATGTGGCACTCGAGAACTGCAGCGGCAAAGCTATTGCATAGCATTTTGTTTTCATTAAAATGTATTAAATTAAAAAAAAATAACAACATAATTTTACGCCAATAAAAAAAGACATGTGGCACTCGAGAACTGCCGCGGCAAAGCTATTGCATAGCATTTTGTTTTCATTAAAATGTATTAAATTAAAAAAAAATAACAACATAATTTTTTTTAATTAATAGAAGAGGCTATAGCCTTTTCTTTTGGAGCGTTACTGATACCCCAATAAAAAAAGACATGTGGCACTCGAGAACTGCCGCGGCAAAGCTATTGCATAGCATTTTGTTTTCTACAAAATGTATTAAATTAAAAAAAAATAACTAACATAATTTGTTTTAATTAATAGAAAAGGCAATATCCTTTTCTTTTGGAGCGTTACTGATTCGCCAATAAAAAAAGACATGTGGCACTCGAGAACTGCAGCGGCAAAGCTATTGCATAGCATTTTGTTTTCATTAAAATGTATTAAATTAAAAAAAAATAACAACATAATTTTTTTTAATTAATAGAAAAGGCAATATCCTTTTCTTTTGGAGCGTTACTGATTCGCCAATAAAAAAAGACATGTGGCACTCGAGAACTGCAGCGGCAAAGCTATTGCATAGCATTTTGTTTTCATTAAAATGTATTAAATTAAAAAAAAATAACAACATAATTTGTTTTAATTAATAGAAAAGGCAATATCCTTTTCTTTTGGAGCGTTACTGATTCGCCAATAAAAAAAGACATGTGGCACTCGAGAACTGCCGCGGCAAAGCTATTGCATAGCATTTTGTTTTCATTAAAATGTATTAAATTAAAAAAAAATAACAACATAATTTTTTTTAATTAATAGAAAAGGCAATATCCTTTTCTTTTGGAGCGTTACTGATACGCCAATAAAAAAAGACATGTGGCACTCGAGAACTGCCGCGGCAAAGCTATTGCATACCATTTTGTTTTCAATAAAATGTATTAAATTAAAAAAAAATAACTAACATAATTTTTTTTAATTAATAGAAAAGGCAATATCCTTTTCTTTTGGAGCGTTACTGATTCGCCAATAAAAAAAGACATGTGGCACTCGAGAACTGCCGCGGCAAAGCTATTGCATAGCATTTTGTTTTCATTAAAATGTATTAAATTAAAAAAAAATAACAACATAATTTTTTTTAATTAATAGAAAAGGCAATATCCTTTTCTTTTGGAGCGTTACTGATACGCCAATAAAAAAAGACATGTGGCACTCGAGAACTGCCGCGGCAAAGCTATTGCATACCATTTTGTTTTCAATAAAATGTATTAAATTAAAAAAAAATAACTAACATAATTTTTTTTAATTAATAGAAGAGCGTTACTGATACCCCAATAAAAAAAGACATGTGGCACTCGAGAACTGCCGCGGCAAAGCTATTGCATAGCATTTTGTTTTCTACAAAATGTATTAAATTAAAAAAAAATAACTAACATAATTTGTTTTAATTAATAGAAAAGGCAATATCCTTTTCTTTTGGAGCGTTACTGATTCGCCAATAAAAAAAGACATGTGGCACTCGAGAACTGCAGCGGCAAAGCTATTGCATAGCATTTTGTTTTCATTAAAATGTATTAAATTAAAAAAAAATAACAACATAATTTTTTTTAATTAATAGAAAAGGCTATAGCCTTTTCTTTTGGAGCGTTACTGATACGCCAATAAAAAAAGACATGTGGCACTCGAGAACTGCCGCGGCAAAGCTATTGCATACCATTTTGTTTTCAATAAAATGTATTAAATTAAAAAAAAATAACTAACATAATTTTTTTTAATTAATAGAAGAGCGTTACTGATACCCCAATAAAAAAAGACATGTGGCACTCGAGAACTGCCGCGGCAAAGCTATTGCATAGCATTTTGTTTTCTACAAAATGTATTAAATTAAAAAAAAATAACTAACATAATTTTTTTTAATTAATAGAAGAGGCTATAGCCTTTTCTTTTGGAGCGTTACTGATACCCCAATAAAAAAAGACATGTGGCACTCGAGAACTGCCGCGGCAAAGCTATTGCATAGCATTTTGTTTTCTACAAAATGTATTAAATTAAAAAAAAAATAACTAACATAATTTGTTTTAATTAATAGAAAAGGCAATATCCTTTTCTTTTGGAGCGTTACTGATTCGCCAATAAAAAAAGACATGTGGCACTCGAGAACTGCCGCGGCAAAGCTATTGCATAGCATTTTGTTTTCTACAAAATGTATTAAATTAAAAAAAAAATAACTAACATAATTTGTTTTAATTAATAGAAAAGGCAATATCCTTTTCTTTTGGAGCGTTACTGATTCGCCAATAAAAAAAGACATGTGGCACTCGAGAACTGCCGCGGCAAAGCTATTGCATAGCATTTTGTTTTCTACAAAATGTATTAAATTAAAAAAAAATAACTAACATAATTTGTTTTAATTAATAGAAAAGGCAATATCCTTTTCTTTTGGAGCGTTACTGATTCGCCAATAAAAAAAGACATGTGGCACTCGAGAACTGCCGCGGCAAAGCTATTGCATAGCATTTTGTTTTCATTAAAATGTATTAAATTAAAAAAAAATAACAACATAATTTGTTTTAATTAATAGAAAAGGCTATAATAGCCTTTTCTTTTGGAGCGTTACTGATACCTATTCTAGGAACTTGAAGCTTTGCGTTACATATTTGAATATTTTTTTTAATAGGATTAAATGTACTACAAACGATTTTTGACTGCTTTGGAAATATTCGATGTTTCAGCTTAATTTTCCGATACTCTTCTCTACCTATTTAATAATCCGAAAATATTCTCCTAAAATATTCTTTAATTTTTTTACATCATTTGGTAGAGTTAGTCGAAGAATGCCATCATACATAACATTCCAGAGCATAGGGCCAAGAACCGAGCCCTGTGGCACTCCACCTGAGATTTCATAGCGCCGTAGCCCCTCGTCAGTGCCATATATCAGAATTCTTTCCCTGAAATAATCCTTTACGATGGCCAACAAGTACCGAGGGACATTCATGCTTGTAAGGCAGTTTACTGTTTTTTCCCAGCTTGCTGAGTTAAACGCATTTTTTACGTTAAGAGTTACCACCACGCAGTACTCCTTCGTTCCGTTTTTCCATATTTTACCTTCGATCGCCTCAGATGCTGTATTTACAACCACACTTATGGCATCTACGGTTGATCTACCTTTCCGGAACCCAAACTGGCTATCAGACAGACCTCCAACTGTCTCAATGTACTGCTCCAATCTCCTGCAAACTAGGCTTTCCAATAGTTTACCAAACGTATCAATCATACATAGCGGCCGGTAGGATGAGGGATTTTCCACCGGCTTACCATCCTTAGGTAGTAGCACAAGCCTTTGCCTCTTCCACATTGTTGGAAATGATCCATGACGCAAGCATGAACTCATTAGCTGAATTATTTGGTTGGGGCACCCATCCAAGCCAGGAGCCTTCTTGTCTTGTTTTTACAAGAAAAATTTTTACTTGCAATAATTATTCAAGCATCTGTTTTGCGTTTGTGTTTACAAACTATTTCTAAACTAAGTTGAAAATAAAAATATTTTGGAAAATTTAAGAAATTGTAAGTAAATGTAAGCTTTTAAAACGATAAAAAGTATTAAAAAGATAACAAATTTATTTTTGTGTAACTTAGGAACAACAGAAGCAAAATAAGATGTCTAATGGAATTGAACTAAGCAAGACAGTATCTGGTACATCAGTGGCAAAGGATGTTCCGGCAAACAGAGTGACCAGGGGACAAATTACTGCATTCGATATCGAACGAAATCCCATACAAAATTTGTATGGAAATTTCATTCGATATCGAATTCCGTAATTTGCCCCCAGCTGTTATTTTTTGTGTTGTAAATATTATGAGTACCTAGCTACTCGGTAATTTACACCGATCGTTAAAGTAAAAATGCTATGTGCAGGCAGGCTGTTATAACGTATAAAATAATTAAAAATATATATTTTATTCATTCATTTTATTCAAAAGTAGCTAATCACCCTTATCGTGTTTAGCGTATTTCGACTGCGCCTAGTACTAGATTAAATAAAATTGCAAAACTTATCATTATTCTACTACAAGCCGTACTCGAAAAACGCCAGTCACGACAATGCTCAATATAAATGACCATAATCACATTATTTTTATAATAATATACATATATGTAGATATAATTTGTCCAAAAAATGTAGGAGTAGTTATTGATTACTCATATATACCAATACATTACAACACTACTTTAACTTACAGATTTTAGCTAGTAAAGTGTTTATTTACTTTTTCACATTTTTGAGTGTAATTTTGGAAAATTTCTTGTTACTCTTTACTAGTAAAGTAAATGAACACAATTATAAGCTTATTAAAATGCAAAATGGTAGCAGTTTTCAAATTGTGGTTTAAAAATGCTTCACAAGACAATAGTTTTTAGAATAAAACTTACTTTATACTTAACAAATATGTATGATTTCAAATGACTTATGCTCGCTATAGTTTTGTAAGTTTTTTTGAGAATGATGTTCAGTTATTTGACAGCAGTGAAGAGGAGTGCGTAGAGCCTATAAGAAGAAAAGTATTTCATATATTGTATTCTTTAACATACATACGAGTATGTATTCATTTAGTTTTCCATTTTTACAGATGCTGCAATTTCTATTGGAGTGGGAGAGGACGAATTTGTAAAAAACTCAAAATCTTTCTTTCACTTTGTCAAAAACAAGAGTCCCGCAAGAAATATGTGGAAAAACAAAAAAATAATAATTTATATATGTATGTATATTTTATGAAAAAACAAATAAAATTCTAATGAAAAAATTTACTACAGTTTTTCAAATATTATTTGGTTATATTCTTAAGCTTAATAAAATATTACGAAGGTAAGCTTATTATAAACATGAATAAAAAAGTATTTTTCTGTAAGTTTATTCAATAATTAGACTAGTAAAGACTTTGAATATTAAACAATTGTTAATAAGCCTTTTATAATAGTAATCACAATACTTTTCTAAACTTAAGGCTTATGTTAGTAAGTTTGCTACAAGTTATTTCTAAATCGTTTTGGTTTGTTGGGATATGTAGTGCAGAATCCCTGCAGGAAATGTCAATAGTGAATCTGTACTTACTATTGACACAGTCAGCAGTACTAGTGAATTATAATACCCCAGACAATGCTATTTACTATAGACATATAACATGTGCGTGTCATTGAATATTCACTACTGACATTGGTACTATAGTAGTTCTTTTGGGACCATATGTAGACATTGGAACCAGTGATTTACTAGTACGTTTTAGTAATTCTAGTGTACAAGTTGGGTACTTTTCTGAAGTATATGTCAATAATGAAAATTTAAATTTTATTAAAAAAATTAAAAGACTAAAAGGCATAACAGTCGTTTGAAAAATATAGTTAATACAAATAAGGTACTAACTCATTTCAGTCTTTTTAAAGTTTTCTTATAGTGACAATGACGCCAAATAGTCACCAAAATAGTAGACAGAACTGGTGACTTGGGGACACATGGGCCCACGTTTCCTTCAGGGATATTTATTAAATTGTTTATATGTATTTATATGTACATACATACATATGTACTTATATATGTAGGTATCATGATAGATTTTTAATATTTTCTTGATAGCACACACCTTTCATATAATTTTGCGATAAAAATATGATCTTTTTGCGGCATCACAAGATTGGCATACAAAACGAAATTAACGTTATTAGCAGGGAAAGTTTTTCATGCTTTTTGCATGAAAAGTATACATTTGCAGATTTTTTAAATTTTTCCCAAAAAACATTTTTAATATAACTTGCATAATACGCAAATTAGCAGCTCTTTTTAACAAAAATTGCTTATAATAACTGACGCAGCTCCATATATGGTCTCCACAATTATGTGCCCAAGCCCTGTTCCACTAGATGAGGATCTTGGCTAAAGGCTGCTATATATTATTCCGACAGCTTAATAGAAATAAGGAGCGTTTTAAATGAGCTTTCTGATGATGAGGCAGAGTCGATATGCAATGCTAAGGCTTCATTTAAGAATTCATTGGCGAAAACCGATTTAGGATACATTAAAGATAATTTTAAATGTATTTGCCTCAGTTAAAATCAAATTGGAAACCAAAGGACTTTTTTTACATGAAAGGTTATCCGTCCTAGAAGATGTAAATGAAAAACTTTAAAATACATATTAAGATTAAAATATTTATTGAAAAACAAAGTATTTAATCGAAATGTTGGCCTTCAAATATTGACCAAGTTTAAAAACATCATATTACAGTAACATCGACTGATGTTGAACGTATATTTTCAATATATTCGATCATTTTGTGCGACAATCGAATGTCCTTTCGATTTCAGAACTTGAAAAAATATAATTATACTTTGTAATAAACATTTGTTTAAAGAAAACTGATTAAAAGTTATTATAGTCTGTGTTTTTTTCGGGTGCATATTTTAAAGTTTTTGTAGAAATTATTTTATGTATATTTTAATAATTTTTGTGCATATTTAAAATTGCCTTGGAGGCAAATTACGGCATTCGATATCGAACGGCATTTCTGGTTATTAGTGTTTGTTAATAGAATTCAATAATGTGCTATTCGATCACGTATTT
This sequence comes from Gymnocheta viridis, assembly GCA_956483585.1. Lineage (NCBI taxonomy): Eukaryota > Metazoa > Arthropoda > Insecta > Diptera > Tachinidae > Gymnocheta > Gymnocheta viridis. The sequence continues at coordinate 21,280,795 of OY101444.1, read as the reverse complement.
TACGATTCGATCACGTCTTTACAATGTAAACAGATTGTTCTATAGCAAATGCTATTAAAAATACGTAATCGAAAGCGGCGATAAGAGCCCTGAAATTTATTTATAAAATCAGTTTAATTTCAACAGCTCGAAATATTTTAAGCACTGGAGAACACTGAACTTCCACTCTATTATAAATATGTATATACAAGAGCGTCAGCAATATGTTGTCTAAAGAAAGAAAAGTAGTGTCCGACCGAACGTTCGGATGGATTCGGTGGCGGAGTTCGCCAAAAAGCGATGTTCGAACAACGAATTTTGCCTACATTTTTTTATATATTTTCATTTATTAACAAAAGAAAATTTTGTATAATGTCTAAAAATTTGTGATTAAAAAATACATACATATGTATGTATATGTATGTAGTATATAAATTTTATAAAATACTTTTCATACAACTGGAAGTTGTTTTAGTGCTGTGCAAAATGTTTAACTCTTGCTAGTCATGGCATTGATCATGGTAATAATTGTACCATGCATAAAGGAGGGTATACGGAAATATTCAAATTTTTTGGAGAATTTACTTCAATTAGATGATGTTAAGACATGTCAGGTTTTAGTGTGCTGTGCTCATGGAAAATTCATAAAAATAAAAAAAAGTTTTTAGTCAATAAAAAAATCAAAGTAATAAAATGTCTTCATGAAAGAATTTCAAAAAACTTTTGTTTGTTGAGGTTTTTTTTTAGGTAGTCTATACACAAACAAAAGTTTTATGAAAATCTTTGAAAAAAGATTAATAAATTTAATAATTACGTCTTCATAAAAATTATAATAAAATGAAATAAACATTATTTTCATAAAAAAATAATATGAATATAAATAAAATAAACACTAAAAAAATCACAATTCCACCACCCTCTGTTTCCGCCCGGGTTCGAACCGGGGACCTTGTGCGTGTGAAGCACACGTGATAACCACTACACTACGGAAACTTGTTAAGCCACTTTAGATAAATGATTAATATAGTTGTTATTGTAATCAATTTCACAGAAGAAATCATGTTAGCATCCCTGTGCCTACATCTCAACGTACACTTTCCGACATAATGACTCTGTTTTAGTAGTACCGCAAACAAAAACAGCTGTCAAAAATTAATAAAAGCCGTTTGATAGCAAGTTACTTAATCGAAATTAATTATAATTACAAGCGCCCAAATTGTTAAAATAGTAATATTGAAATGTTATTTAATAAATTTACTAAAGTGCCTAACAAAAACAGTTTTGCATATATTTTATATATTTGTAATGGTAACAAAATGTTAAAAAATGTTCGCTTACTATCCACAGAGTCAAATAAAAATATTCTGGATTTTCATAATGAAAGATTACAAAACTATTTGGAATCTTTACGCAAAGAATTTTATTTATTGCGTACAAACACCTCCAGCGGCGAGGAAGAATTTAGAAGAATGACACAATTATCGGGTATAGTAAAAATGTTAGAACAACATCGTGCCTTAAAAGGTAACATGCCATCACAGGAAGATATTGAAGCAGAAAAAGATGAGGATATGAAACAATTAATAAAAGAAGAAGCTGATGTATATACGCAATTAATGGAAAAAACAGCAGCAGAGCTATTGGAAAACATGCTTACGCTAGCAGATGCTGAGTATTATCCTTCTTTAATATTTGAAATTAACGCTGGAGCTGGCGGACAAGAAGCAATGTTGTTTGCTAAGGAGCTTTATGATATGTATATAAATTTCTTTGATAACAACAACTATGACTATGAAATTTTAACTGAGGATTTAACAGATATTGGTGGCTTAAGGTATGCCAATGTTATTGTAAATGATGCGAATTCCTATGAACGATTGCGTTATGAAGCTGGAGTACATCGAGTACAAAGAGTGCCGACAACTGAAAAATCTGGACGTATGCAAACGAGCACAGCTTCAGTGGCTGTAATACCAAGACCCGCAGATGTAAATGTTGTTATATCTGATAAGGACTTAAAAATTGAAACGAAAAGAGCAAGTGGTGCAGGTGGACAACATGTAAACACCACAGATTCTGCGGTACGTATAGTTCATGTTCCTACCGGTATAGCTATTGAGAGTCAATCAGAAAGATCCCAAATAAAAAATAAGGAAATTGCCTTAAGAAAGCTTCAAGCAAAACTGGTGCAAATACAATTGGAATCCTCTGAAGCGAGTACCAAAGCGACCCGCAAAGCACAGCAAGGAAACTTAGGTCGTAATGAAAAAATTCGTACTTATAACTTTGTGCAAGATCGTATAACTGATCATCGCATACAGGGTGGTACTGTACACAATCTTAAAGGATTTTTACAGGGAGGCGAACATCTGAATTCTCTTATGCAAAAAATAGCAATAGAATTTCGGAGAAAACGGTTAGCTGAAATTGTAGAAAATTGGAAAGAGGAAACTATTTCTATTACTGATAAATAAATATTTAGTTGTATACACTAAAAAGTAAAAACTGATTTTTTTTCTTTTAATATGTAAATAAAACAAGGAATTTTAGATTTATATTACTTATGTTTGTTTATTTAGCTATGTTACTCCAATCACCGGCTGAACCCATTTGCATTAAATGCTTACGCACCGCGTTTTCCATTATTGCCTGAATTTCTCGGCAACCTGCCAAGGCCTGCTCCATTACTTTTTGCAAATTGTCTAAGTGAAAACGTTGTGACATTTCCATAAAAGCAATCTTATTAGATGTGGGCAAAGACGCAACAGTTAATGTGGGGCCACCCGAAACTTCTTCGAAATGGCAAACATCAGTCAACGGTATATTATTCTTGCTTAGAGAAGCAGTGCAAGCCACCACATACTCCTTGAGGCAAATACCAGCATCAACTAAAGCTAATGTGGCTGCGTTCAGGCCCACGGCATAATTTGCACCATCAGCCTGTAAAACTTCTACGTAAACATCAATCTGTGAACGAGGATACAATTCCGTTTTAATTGCGGCCCTTAGGGCCTGTCTTAGATAAATAGTTATTTCTTGTGATTTACGATCACCACGGGGACGATTTTTTCTTTCAGCTGTGGAAAATGTGGCCATGCTATATTGACAATTAATGACAACTTCATTTAGATCCAATTTTTTACTGGTAGCTTGGTGAGGGCCATAAACAGCAGCCAACACTTTGGTATTGCCTTGTTCTAAATAAGCACTACCATCTGGTTGCTCAAATACACCCAATTTGCATTTAATTCTCCGTAGCTCGTGCGGCCTGCGACCGTCCAATCGGAGTCCTTGGTCACTTAATAATTCAAATTGAGACATTTTAATAACAAATAAATATAAGACCGCGTGTTGTCAAAAAATAACATCAAAATAACTTTGTTTACATTCTTACTAAATCAACAAAGCATAGACTATCCATGGTAAATATTACAGGTAGTGTTGAAGCATTAACGGACTTCATTGGGTTTCAGTCTGTCAAAATTTTATTATGTCTTACTAACCGATACCCACACTACTAAAAAAACACACTTTAACATTTGTTTCTATATATAACAGTCTATATAGAACAGAAAATGCAACCATTTTGCCATTTTTCTTTTGTGCTTTTTGATTGATTCGAACCTAAAAGCAGTGCTGTTGTAGCTTCGACACTACCTGCATTAAAATACTAAAATAATACAGGTGGTGTCGAAGCTGCAACAAACTGCTTTTAGGATGGAAGCTGTCAAGCAGTACAAAAGAAAAATGGAATAATGGTTGCATTTTCTGTTCTATTTTTTTCTTTAATTTAATTTTGTTTCCTTTTCTTATTTGCATTTAAAATGCGATATTTTTAACAGAAACTCCGAAACTACACAAACAAAAATGACTGTTATTCTTGTAATGCTGTAATTGTTTTCCTAATGCATATGTAGTGCCACCTACTTAATTTTGCATCAATTTGCGGCATATGAGAAGGTACTTTAAATTTGGTGCCACCAATTCTACAGCAACACAAAAAATTTCCTTTTTGATAACAGCAATGACTGGAAAAGTTGTCTTCATTTTTCGAATATAATATATATTATTTTCTTTACAATTTTTTCAGTTGGTAAAAGTAAGAAAGCTTAATGTGAAGTAGGCGCATTAAAAGTGTCACGCTGTGTGCCATTTTTTTATTAATTATTTTACAATACCGACGAAGGAGAGCGATGTAATACACGCCAGCATACACCAGTATCAATTACTGCCAGTAATGTTCAGTAACCAGTGCTATGCCTTCATCACTTAAACAGTCCAATGACAACAAATCCAATGGAATACTAAAGCACATCTGAAAAAAATGCTGGATGTTATGACTTGCTTGCAACTGGGTTCGTCCCCACATTCTTAGACATTATTTGCTTTGTAGTCAATCAACGCGCCAACAGCACCCTCACTTTATTTCTAAGAGACCCTTATCACAAAGCAGTTTGTGCCCTTATGTTTTTGGATAAGTCAACGATTGACATTCTGAGCCCATTAGAACATAAAAATGGCTGATTTCAAATTACGAAAGATCAAGGGAGTTCAACAAGGTAGTTTCGAGAGCGCAGCTGATTAACCTGACTAGATCTCAATTGTGTAAAATATACTCATAACAACTTGGTTGATGTCAAACTGCCAAAAACCAAACCTTTTAAATGATGTTTGACATTTGTTAGCGGTCCAACTGTACTAACTGTGCCACCCGGTTTTTCCTAAAATTTTGACATTTAGTCAGGTCCTTTTATATCAATTATATGATTATTTTTGTTCCTTGCATTATGTTTGTCAAAATTTGTTTGTATATGATATATATATATATATATGTTTGACGTTTTCCTTGCAATTGGTTTTGATAAAGAAAGCAGGTTTTTTAAAAGCGAATTGAGGGCAGTCTACCTGTTATGAATTTGCCTTGGCAATATGTTGGCTATAAATCCAAGCAAATTCATAACAGGAAGACTCGCCTTAATTCGCTTTGAAAAATACCTGCTATCTTTGTCAAAATCTAACGTCAAACACTATATGTAAATCATATATAAAAAAATTTAACAAACAAAACAGATCAATATGTAAGGAGAGTCAAGGAGTATAATATAATCACCTGAGCTGTCAAGACCACATGTTATGAATTCGCCTTTGCTATAACCAGCCACACAAATATAAAACTTTGATATAATAATGGGTACATTTGCTTTGACTCTGTCATGTGCCAGCTGTTGTAAATTGTCAAACTCAATTATTTTCCTAAGTGTAGGACGCTTTTTAGATAAATTGTTTGAAACCATTTTATGGACAAAATGGAATATAAATTGATTGAATATATAAAAAATAATCCTGTGCTATATGAAAAACAATATCGTACCATAAAATACTTGGATGAGAAGAAAGCGAAATGGCAGGAAATCGGAAGAATTTTGAGAAAGGATCGTAAGTTTTTTTGTGGTGTGTTCTTGTTGGTGGAATTATTTGTTTTAATTGATGAAAATGCAAGCTTTGGAATAACTTTTGTGTTTCTTTTAGCTGCTGTAGTGCGACAGAAATGGAAACATTTACGGGATACATATTTGCGTTCTTACAAACAGAAAATGAAAAAGGGAGATGATGGCGATGTATTAAGTACTAGAACCTGGCAATATTATAATTCAATGTCGTTTTTAAATAATCAATTTGACGAGTAAGTACATATATGTATGTACATACATATGTATTAAATAACTAGAGTCGTAAAGCAGCTCAGTACCTCTATTGGATTGAAGTTGGCATCAGTTAATTGTACCAAGTTACGTTTTCTTGTTGGCCAATAATCACATTCAGAAGCTTTTTAATTACCTCTATGAAAGTGTATTTTCTTATATGGTGAAGTACCAATCAAAAGTTAATAGATTAGAAACAGGAGTTCGTTTCGGAAGTTCTAGCTTCCTATTCGACGATATAGGTCGATTATAGGGTCTTGAATGAGACCCCTTTTCTTAGCCGCGTAAGCTCGTGTGTATTGATGTCGAATTAGTTTTATAAACTGGCCAAATAATTCTTCCTCTTCACGTTCTGTAGATTAAGTAACTGAATATAATTTAAAAAAATAATTAAATGTGGTGGCTACATAGCTGAGGGATTAACACGTATTAGAGACCTGCATAGATCGCACTAACACAAAAAATTTGTGCATTCACAACTAGTGAAAAAGTAAAATTAGCTTTGACTACTTAAGTGCTGTTCACATTTTGCTTAGCGTAATTTTTACTTTTCAAGACCCCTTTACACATTTTTTACCCCATTCCTTCCTCTGAATACGTTACGTAATGTGTTAATAGGATATTATTACTTACTTCAATAATAGAACCAAAAATAATTTTAAAAATGTTCAATATTTGTTCAATATTAATTCATACCTAATTCGATATTTGCAATAAAAAAATTATTTATGCTAATATATAATGATGATACATTCGGAATTGCAATAACTTTAACACAAATTTCTAAAATTTTATTAAACTTTGTTTCTAATTCTCGTTGCAAAAAAAAAAAGAATATTAAAATGATTTGAATGTGAAATACAAGAATTGTATTATCCAAAAATATATTCTTGTTCCATTTTCGCATAATTCATGCTTTTAACATATATGTATATATATTTTTTAATGATTTAAAAAACTTTTGTTTGTTGAGGGTTTTTAGCTAGTCTATATACATGCATTTCATTGGTGCTAAAGCCAAATCATCAGTAGACCTTAAACCTAATTTTTAAATGTTTCAAACCTCTTTACTTATACAAAAACTTTTAAAAACTAAATGAGAGTTATAAAAATTACAATAGTATAAGCATAGTAGGCTTTGAAACTTATTCAAAAATCCCAACAAACAAATTATTATATTCGATATGAATCTATTTTATTTTCTTTACAACCTTTTGAATAAGTTTCAAAGCCTACTATGCTTATACTATTGTAATTTTTATAACTCTCATTGAGTTTTTAAAAGTTTTTGTATAAGTAAAGAGGTTTGAAACATTTAAAAATTAGGTTTAAGGTCTACTGATGATTTGGCTTTAACACCAATGAAATGCATGTATATAGACTAGCTAAAAACCCTCAACAAACAAAAGTTTTTTAAATCTTTGAAAAAAGATATCGAGGCAATCTCGATTAATATAAATTTATATATTTTAATTTTTAAAATACTACATGATTCCCGGTTTATGAAATAACAACATCTACAATTATAACAATTTTTATATTTATAAAACCGTTAAAGCAATATAACAATACATCCCTTTAAAAGAACACAAGAATCATTCGTTTACATTAAGTATATATTCCATTCGGAAATGAGTTTAAATGTTTCTCTGCACTGAGAAAGTTCTATGATAGCTAAAACGAATCAGTTGTTGAACAGTTTTGAAAAATATAATACATGGTAATTCGTAAATGCAGTAATTGTGCATTAATGATTATTTAGTATTCGAAAAGCACCCAATTCTAGAACTTCGTCATTTATTTTTCGGAAAATTTTAATTCTTTCAGCAATTCTATGTTCAAAGTAGAAGAAAATTATGACGATGAAACTGAAGGCGCGACGAGTCATTTGAATCAAACGGATTCGGAGGCTCAACAGTTTGATGTTTCGATTTACAATGAGCAGGAACTTTCCAATGATGCAGATTTCGAGATAGAAAATTTTGATTTAAATGATTATGTTAAGAAAATAGATCCACCGACTACTGCTAATACCAACACCGCAAATCCTAATGTAACAATCACACCCAATAATAATGTCAACCCTTATCGACTGGACAACGAACAAAATAGAAAGAAAAAATATGATAAAGAAGCGTTAATACATCAGGCATGTCAGGAAATGACAAACCTATTACAAAATGCCAAAAAACATTTTACTCCTCCCTCCTCAAATCAAGTATTCTTCAACAGTTTAGCTCTACAAGTTGAAGAAGCCAATTTGCCAGCTTTAACACAAATGCGTTTGCAGCAAAGGATTCTAGAAATCGTGACAATGGAAATCGTTAGTCATCAGCAGAATAATAATGTGCAACAAATATAACATATTTATTTAAGTTACTCGTAAATACCTATAATTTTTTATTGATTAGCTTGTTTATTATATAAATAATCTTTTAATAAATCTCGATTAGTAAATGCTTGCTCTTTAGCATTAGTGTCATAAAATATTTTTGAATGAGTTATGCCGAAATCTTGTTGTCGCCATAAACCTGGCACAAGTTCCATAGTAGTGTCGTCATAATGATCAACATATTTCTTATGAAAATAAGTAGCGTCATGTTGCATGGCGAAATTATGCAATATCATGGTAGCCTTCACAATGTGTTCAACGCCCGTATCCATGCGGCATGTGAATTTGTTCTGCAACACTTTCCATTTCCATATCCATAAACCTAAAGTATTTTCTAACGTTGTGGAGCCCACCTTTATATGCTCATTCAAGTTATGCTTTTCTGGCGTTAAAATTTTTCCAGGGTAGGATTTAATAACGTTGTCAACTAATGGAAAATTTGAAGGCGTTATAAAGTACGGAGCGAGCAGTAAACCGGAGTCGGGCATAACCAAATCATTTGGCATTGGTAATTTCTTCTGGATTAGCTTATTTACGAAACTATCCTTTTCTTTGACCTCTTTTGACAGGGCCACATCTGCATGGGTAAATAGGTATCTTGCACTACAGGCTGTCATTACTATTATGGGCGAATAACATTTCTTATCGTGTTGAAATTCGATCGCGCCCAGACAGCCAATACAATTTGGCAAACCCAGTTCTTTTTCAAAGTCTTCTGCTAAGCCAAAATATTCATCAGCTGTACAGGTTTTCATGTAAGAAGGCCCTAGTGTTTCGCATATTACATGACAAGTGTCCAAAATAATTTCTCTTACTGTCGATTTGCCCATTCGAAAAGCTAATGATAATAAAGTTTTAGCAGAATCGTGAGCTAAATAGCTGAAAAACAAATGGAGAAAACTTTGGATAAAGCAGACATGAAACAAGGTTTCTAAATGATATACTTACTTATGTATGTGCATACATACATATGTATGTATATAACAATGCATCGAGCAAATTAGAAAAGGTGAATGAAATTGAAATTCCATATTGATATTAAAGGTTCGCAAGTTTTTAAACTTTGAATTACCGTTATAAACAAACATACATGCATTAATTAAGTGTACTTACATTAATGTTAACAAAAGCCTGCATTCAGGTGGTATTGGTTTTCGCAATGAATATTTGCATAGCCTCTTTTTTAATATTCTTATTAGGTATTTATATGTTGATACATTTAAGCGTGTAAATTTTCGAAATTCACGATTATTATGTTGCTTTATTAAATCCAAAAGGTCATTGTAGAGACTATATAATTCGCGTTCATTCTGGCGGAACTCTTCACGCGTCCACAATGTACGATTATGATTTGGCACAACGACGTCGATGAAGTTAACAAAAGCCAAATAGAATTTAAATATTTCTATAAAACTTTCAACATAATCGTACTTCATTAAAAGCATATTGACATATTTCTCTGTTGTATAAATCTGAAATTAGTTGTTTAGCGTAACAAAATCTATTTACGTTTTTCTAAAATGCTGACGGTCCAGGAATTTGCAGCTGTCAATGTGTTTATACAATGAAGTTTGTGAGGATGCCAGACTAAGCGAAATTTGAAAGTTAGTTATAGTCAACGCAAAACGCCATTTATATATTTATGTATTTGCAGTACAAGAAACGTTCAAGATAAAAGCGTATTACCAAAATATTGTAAATTCTTAATTTTGAGCTTATTTATTTGTAGATATCTTATAATTTTGTTAATAAGCTAAACCTATTACAAATGATCTGAATTATAAATTCACACAGGGATAAAGTTAGTCCACATATATTAATATCGACTTCCATTATTTACCTGTTTAAATCAGCATGGATAGAACAGTGGGCAAATTTATCCATGCCAAAAATATATATTGTGCCAAAGAAACAAATATTATTGTTTTGTGCTGCTAAAAATCCCTATCAAATATTTTTTTTCTGTTTTTGACTTTGTGCCAGCCAGTCGATGTTTGCTTTAACATTAACATAACCTGTAAGATTATGTCAACTTGGGTACACTCACAAATCTCCTACCCCTGTATTTTATTGTATAGATGCAATATATTTGACAAAATCGCTGCATTGAACATCTGCATGTTTTGGGACTATTTGACAGCTAGTTTGTTTTTTTTTCTTTTTGACATGGCGACCCCTGAATAATAATTTGTGGAGAATATATTTTTAGGGAAAAAATATATTTATTTGAGAAATAAATATCAAATAATAGGAAATACTATTGCAATTGAAAATGTCTACTACCACAGCTGGTGAGTACATAAAATGTTATTAAATATTTAATTTATGTTGTATCTTCTGCGTGTTTTAGGAACATATGTACATAAATATAGCTAATATTTATATAAAATTCAACTTTACATAAAATACTTTTATTAAGTATGATAATTTAATGTTAATAAATGCAAGTTTATGTTTTTATCTAGGTCAATGGGTAAAATTTTTTAATGCTTCCGGCATACCCTCGCCGGCTGCTGCCACTTATGCTCACATCTTTGTGGAAAATCGGATACAGGTTGACATGTTAAGTGATTTAAACAAGGAATATTTAAGGGAAATGGGAATAACATTAATGGGTGATATTATAGCCATACTAAGGTAAATAAAATATATTTCATAAAATAAAAATAACAACAAATAAATCACAGGCATGCCAAAACCGTGTGCGATCAAACGGCGCGAGAAAAAGTTTTAAGTTCAGAAACCCATGTACCCATAGCAGCCGTGCCGGCAAATCCTATAACTCCTTTAGAGAAGACGAAAATTCGTCTAAAATGTAAGTTTTTTTGTTTAAATTTTTTTTAATACTAAGAGATCCTATACCTACAAACTGTTTTTTTGGTGCAGCAACTGTGACATCATCAGCTGTAGTTGTTCCTCCTTTAACTGCTGTTAAACCTCGCCGTGTCTTACCTGAACATGAGGGTAAATACAAAATTAAACTTCCTTCCGGTACCACAGAGAGAAGTAAACAAATTTTGGCCAAACAAGCTAAATGTAAGTTATTTCATGGATGTTTTTTTTACAATTGTTTTAAATTCTAATTTATTTGTAGTATATTCTGACAGAGAGGCTTCTAACGAAAAATCCGATATTTTTCAAAGACTAGCCAAAAACTCCAAAGATTCTATTCAATTTGAAGATACTAATGAGTCATCGTCAGAAAGTACTGATAATGTAAGAATGAGAATAACCGGTGTAGGGAACAAAACCTTCCAGACATCAGCTTCTATATTTTCTAGACTTGGCGGAAAGTCAAGCGATGATACGGTAACAAAACATATTAAGCCCATATTGAAAAATACAGCAAAAAATGTAAGCCGATTAATGAAAATAATCATCAATTTGACCCACATACTATTTTAAAAATTATCTAACGTTTTTCTTAGCGTCTGTCAACTATTGTTAAAGCCAAAACTGCTGCTCCTACAATTGTCAAACCAATCAAGCAAAAAGTTATTTTGGTAAAAAAAGTTCCCCTTAAAAAAGAGAGTGATGATGAAAGTATGGGACCATCAGATGATGATATGTTTGATGATACGGATATTTCAGGCGTTAGTGAAAAATTTGTCAAATTTGCCTCAACAGCTGAAGTAAGGGAAATCGCACCTCGTAGACACAGTTCCCCTACAAGAAAATCTTTTAAAGCTAGGCAAGATGTCTTAAAATCAGGAACTGTTAAATCTCGGTTGGGTTTAAGTAAGTATTTTTTTTTATAAAATGTACATTTTATTAATCAAACATGTTTCTTCAGATTCTAAACTTCATGCTACAAAAAAAGCTATTAATCTTAAAACTTCGCCACACTCAAAATTGAAAACAATATCAAAAATGAAAGCCGACGAGTTACTAAACCGTCATGATTTACCTGTACACAAACGTTTGGGTAAACCCTCATCTTCGGCGTCCACTTCTAATTATATTGATTCGACAATATCAAAACGGTTGGGTCGGGTTAATATTGAAAAAACCTCCAATAAGAACTCAAAGTCTAGTTCAGTTTTCGATAGATTAGGCTACAATAGTTAAACATGACATCATTGCAACAAGTTTATTTCGTATTTAATGCTCGTCATAACAAATAATTTCTTCTACCTACGTTTCTTAATTTTTTCTTAAGTTTTTTTTTTAAATACCTTCAATTTTAAGGTGAGATTATATTTATTTTTTTACGTTTTTTTTCTCATTCAAATAGTTTTAAAAAATATTTTTAATAACGTAATTAAAAGAAAATTAACAAGAAGAATATGTAAACAATTTAGCAATAAACTAAATAATACATATTTTTGTTATTTTATTTCGTTGTAGATTTGAAAAGAAATCATTCTAAAAATCAACATCAATTTCACACATTATTAAATTATGTGTAAAACAACATCCTTAGTTTCAAACAATTCTTAAGTTCATATCATCTTTGCAAAGCTCTATATATTAAATATTTCATGGCTAAAAATCATCTATCAATAAATGACGAAGGTAAGAACATATTTTACGTTTTTCTTTTTATAAACCATTTGTATGTCGGAGTAAAACGAATACTAATCTATCAAGTATGTGAAAAGAACGTGTAATAAATTTTTTTAACCTTGTAAGGCTTTTGACAAAAATTAATGAAACATTAATGTTGAAATTACTCAATCAGCCGTTGAATTAGTTTAGTAGGTGTCAAATTAAAATTATAGACCGCTTAGTAATGGAACTATTAAAGTATTATTTGTATACAATATATATTTTTTTAATATTTAAAATTAGGCAACGATTCTTACAATCGACTATTGAAGCGCCAAAATTAAAAATATAAAAAATTTAATCCTTTTTATAATAAAAATGAAAGGAGTTGTCGACAAATTTGGCTCCCGAAAATTCATGAATCCACACATGAAAAAAAAATTGAAAAACTAAATTTTTTTCTTATTAAAAATGTTTAAGTTTATAACTTAAGTTTTAAGATAAATAATTTAAATTTTTATTTGTGCTCAATTTAATTAAGTCGAATAGTACATATATATAATTTAAAAAACTTGTTTGTTGAGGGTTTTTAGCTAGTCTATATACATGCATTTCATTGGTGCTTAAGCCAAATCATCAGCAGACCTTAAACCTAATTTTTAAATGTTTCAAACATCTTTACTTATACAAAAACCTTTAAAAACTCAATGAGAGTTATAAAAATTACAATAGTATAAGCATAGTAGGCTTTGAAACTTATTCAAAAATCCCAACAAACAAATTATTATATTCGATATGAATCTATTTTATTTTCTTTACAACCTTTTTTACAATTAGACGCCCTTTGGGTGACAATAAAAGTATTTAAGGCAAAACGGAAAATAAAATGTTAACTAGGTAATTATGAAATTTATATTAATCGAGATTGCCTCGATATCTTTTTTCAAAGATTTAAAAAACTTTTGTTTGTTGAGGGTTTTTAGCTAGTCTATATACATGCATTTCATTGGTGCTTAAGCCAAATCATCGGTAGACCTTAAACCTAATTTTTAAATGTTTCAAACCTCTTTACTTATACAAAAACCTTTAAAAACTCAATGAGAGTTATAAAAATTACAATAGTATAAGCATAGTATGCTTTGAAACTTATTCAAAAATCCCAACAAACAAATTATTTTATTCGATATGAATCCATTTTATTTTCTTTACAACCTTTTTTACAATTAGACGCCCTTTGGGTGACAATAAAAGTATTTAAGGCAAAACGGAAAATAAAATGTTAACTAGGTAATTAATTAATTATATTAGTTAATTAATTAATTAATTGTAAAAAAGGTTGTAAAGAAAATAAAATAGATTCATATCGAATATAATAATTTGTTTGTTGGGATTTTTGAATAAGTTTCAAAGCATACTATGCTTATACTATTGTAATTTTTATAACTCTCATTGAGTTTTTAAAGGTTTTTGTATAAGTAAAGAGGTTTGAAACATTTAAATATTAGGTTTAAGGTCTACTGATGATTTGGCTTAAGCACCAATGAAATGCATGTATATAGACTAGCTAAAAACCCTCAACAAACAAAAGTTTTTTAAATCTTTGAAAAAAGATATCGAGGCAATCTCGATTAATATAAATTACATATATATAATAAAATATATCACTATGGTTCACTTTTAATTCAAAAAGTATTTCAAATACTTTGACAAAAATTCTAAAAGGTTCATTTATAGCTTAACTTTATATGTAATATATAGTATATATATAATTTCAAGTAAATAATATATAATCTTTTCCTTCCTCAAATTGCAAACTTTGTAAATTTTTTTCAAAATCGCCATTGGTTAAATCTAATTTCATGCATATCACTACTGGTGGCTGAACTAGCGAAAAATGAAGTATTGGTATCGAAAATGTGGTCTGTCGTAATGCACTATCGTAATATTTATACAATTTATTAATTTTATCTGCAATAGTTAATAAAACATCTAAAAATATATTTTCTTTTTAAAAAATCCAACATACTTTTATCGACATCACAAAAAGTTATTACTTTCTTCTTTTGCTCTTCGGGCAAATCACGAAAGAACTTTTTACCTTGTTTCCCGGCATTCCATATTGAAAATCCTTTACACCAGGGCGGTTTCTTCAATACATTGTCCAATAAATGTTTAAGTCTTATTTGCCATATAGTTTTCGCTTGTATGGTAAATGTAGTTGCCTCCGAGTGATAACGATATTTTAGCAAACATTCCTCTGCACGTTTCACTAGACCTTGATTGTCCAAGTGCTTGTAAAAAAATATTAAATCCTCGGGACAACCTTTACCTTCTTCAGAAAATCCTCCTGCAATGTTATCATATACTTGACGATGACACAGCCAAGTGGGCATAACTATAGTGGGACCATTTGATGTATAGATTTGTAGTATTAATTTGTCCGTGTGCAAATCATTGGCCCATCGTGCAAAGCGACACGTTGAATTATTAGGAGTGCGTATAAATTTCGAACCAATTATCTGAAAATAAAACGATGTAGGATAATTAAAATTTATCTCATATAATATCGTTAGCTTAGCGGTATTTATTTGTTATTGTGTATTGCATCAAAATACAGCATCATATTTGGGCTGGTGGTAAATTTCCATCGATTTGATTTAGTTATGAAAATACAACTCTGAGGGTATCGAGCAACTACTTCTGAATAATGAGTACCAGCAAATTCTAGAAAATAATGGGTAATCGGTATTCTCTAATTTCTATTCATAATGTTCTATGTTGTATTAAGCGCGTGCTAAGTTTCTTAAGACTGGTTTACGTAGTAGTTTAAAAATATGTACTTAAAATGGTGGTGGCGTTGTCCACTCTTCTAATCGAGATGTTCGATTGTATCAGTTAAATAGAAGTAGTTGGAAAAGGCAATAAGTATGTATACTTTCTGTGGGAACATGCCAGAATAATAAAGGTGCATGCATCTCTATAACAAAAACGTTAACATTTCGAGAATGTCAAAATAACTGCATACATTAAAAAAGTTTGGTTAATTTTTTTATATAAAGTATGACAAACTCACGATAAAGTACAAACTAGTGCACCCAGCGGTCGACTCAATCGACCGCATTCTAGAAATTAACATTAAACATTATTACATACATAATACATATGATAAAATACAAAAACAAAAAATATTCTAAATAAACAACTTGAAACTCTGTCTAATTTCTATGCACAATTTGTTTATTTTTCAAGTTGAAGCTGATACATGCATGTGTGATAAGTGTACGTGTGTTAGTAGCAACTTTAAACGCTTATAGCTCCCTAAATATCAAACCGATTTAGATAAAATTAATATTGTGCACATCTCTGTATGTAAAAACCAGTTTAAAAATAAATAAATCTTTCCAAAATCGACTTAGAATTACGGCCGTAAAAGGGATCTAAAAAACGTGTTTGTTAATAATAATATAGATAGATGATCAACGTCTGACTTGCATAGAGCTAAATAATCGGCGATTGCAAGATTTGATTATAAGAACGCAGACGAAAGAAAGGGAAACTAAATAAATGGTTTTAATTAAAAATGAAATATAATTCTGGTAGTCTTTTCTCATGTATGTGTAAATAGAACTTTAATTTACTTACAATCAGCCAACACCACATAAAAAGTAGTAAATGCACGTGAACGCTGACGAGAAGGCGTTGCGGCCACCGAAAACAACATTCTACCATACAGGTTGGAATTATTAAACTCATTCTATGAAATATTGTCTCATGTTCAATTCTTTCCGAATTCTTTCTTTAAAGTGAAGCAAACAGATGATTTTTAAATGATTTTTTACAGTTTTTCTGCTCTATTTTTAAATTGGAAATAAGAGAAGATATTTTGCGAAAAACCACAGGGAGTTTACTCTGTATTGCGATGCGAAAACAATTTCAATATAAAAATAGTTTTATTTTGTATCATTTTTCTTTCGCATCGCAATAGACAGTAACCTCCAGGTTTATGTTTGTATAATCAAAACCCGAGAATTCTGGTCTAGATTAAAAAATATATATGTATGTATATCGTCATATGATTTCAATAAAGCCCTAAGTTACAAAAAAATCAAAAACGACTTCTTGGTAGATTTCGATCCACCATATTTATTAAAATTGTACTAATTCGTTAATAAGAAATAAGCTTAAACTAAAAAAATGTTGAAAAATGTTGCTTAAATTTTCATATTAGAGAGTTTTTTGCTTGTCCTTTAAAATTGTTTCAATGTAACTTAGGGCTTTTATGAATTCATATGACGATATGTGTATAAATATTACCGCATTTTTATATTGTTTTGCTAATTGATACTGCTGCCATACACGTTCCGGCAACATTTCATCATCCACATCTTGAAAACACAAAAAGTTGCCTCTAGAAGCCTCTATTGCTCTATTACGTCCATAACCAACTGAAAATTCAATTCAACAATTTTAAGAAAGAACAATTTGATATCTATTCTTCCGCATTCACCTCCTTTTGATTTACCCGTTGCATTCTTTACAATGTGCATAACAATATTGAAATGTTCAATCAAAAAAGTCTTCCATTTGTTGAGTATTTTGAGAGTGTTATCACTACTACAATCATCAAAGACACAAACCTCTATCCTGGGCATTAAAGTTTGTAAGTGACTTGTTGCTAAATCATTTGTTATTGCCGCTCTTGTTGCTGGTACTGTTAAAGCTGGTGAGATGGTCATGGTTGGCATAAATGGATTTTGCGCTTTAAAATGCTGCAGTTTTTGTGCATCTGTCTGTTGATGTTGGTGGTAATACGGTTCTTTCTGCAACTCATGTCTAGGTGGTTGTACAGCTGTTTGTTTAATAATCGATTCCATACAATTATCTATCCACTGGCCACCATTTAAAATCGTAATAATCACAGACTTTTAATTATGTAAATCAAAAATAGTGTTTATCTTTATTTCTGAATACTTACTATGAAGTCATTAGTTTTATCCATTTCCGGCATTATTTGTTTATAGTTTTTTCGCTTTAATTTATTTGAAATATCTATGTAAATGTATTTTTGTTAATTGAAAATTTTGCCGGCTATAATCATGTAATATTATGTTCTGCGTTAGCTTCTGATGTGTGTTTGTGTATGTATGTAAGTAGTTGTGCTGTCATGTTTGTTCTTGCTCTAATATTTGTCACTTTGTTGTAATGTTTTCTTTTCATTTGTAGTCTCGCTCATTTATTGAAATAGTTACTCTTTTTCTGTTGTTGTGGGTTGATGGGTTGCTTAACTAAATATTGGGTTCAGCAGATGTTGCTGTTTTTGTACCCTTCACCTGGCCTAGAAATTTCTCATTCCTTTTGTAATATTCACATGCGACACCATAAAGTATAAAACAAGTATTTACATCTCTGAAGTAGCTTGCAAATTGATATGTCATGTATGCTTTCAATAGCCCTATTCACAATCTTGTGCATTTCAGATTGCATATTTTTACAATTGTAAACATTTTCCAGCAATCGTAAACGGCCTTGTTGATTTACTTTGGAATACTTTTTTGCAGAATAGGAAATTCACACTCAGCTGGGAGAAACGATTTTTTTACTTATTTACATTTACACATGCACATGCATAAATGAGAGGCGAGAGAACATTTTGTTATTCTGGTTTGCTATTAAATGATGAAACAGAACAAATCTGCAACTTCAGGAACAAACGCTGATGGCCCATAATAAAATCGACGGCAGTAATATCAAATTTTCTCTTAATTTTCTTTTGTTTGCTTTTTTTGTATGAAAAATGTACATATGTGATTTCATGAAAACACGGTAACATTGTTGAGAGAATGAGTGTCTAAAATTGAGAGTATAAGAAAAAACGCTGTAAAAATAAAATAGATTCTATTTCACGACCGCATTCTCCGGCATAATTTTATGTAAAATTGTATGGAAAACAAACGTCAGCCCCAGTTCTGTTTCATTATTAAGTGTTGCATACGTAGAGTGCTTATTTATACAAGAGTAGCAAGAGCATATCTTTGTATTTTGTTAGTGTACATTAAAAATATGCTACACCACTGCAAATGCTACGATGCAAGACCATTTGAAAAAGATTGTGAATCGGGCTAATATGGTTGCGATCCATGAATAGAAAAAAATGTTCGCCCTCAGCCATACAAAAAAATTTTCTACTGCGCAGCTACGTCATCATAGAATACAACTGAATGTTTGTTGTTAAAAGCGTAAGAGATTTTTGGCGCAAAACTGAAAATAACTACATAACTTTTAAACGGGTGCATCGATTTGAACAAAATTTTAAATGAGCTGGACAAACATGCAGTCACCTAAAACTTTTGAGTTTGGGCTTGAAGCTAGATATTTGAAGAAGAGCTTCCTCGGGCTCTCAAATTTTTACATTTCGGCTTATTTTCCATACACAAAATGTAGTTTCTTTACAACACATATTCTATGTCTATGTCACAACACAACAAAATAACGGACCTGCGCAATCCGCAATCTTGATTTTTTGATTCATGGTTGCGATCGGTGTTCATACATGCATACATACACACACACACAAATACGTACATACATAAATTCTTACGAACTTCATCGTAAAAAATAGTAAACGTCGAGATTTACTGAAAACTCGATTTTCCTATTTTTGAAAGTGGGAAGTTAAAAATCAGTAAGGATGATATTTCGTAAAAAGTAATTACAATTTGAAAAAATTCGTAAAATAGCGTAACTTGCAATTAGCCGCCAAATTTTGAAACAACTTATTCTATGCAATAAAAGGCGAAAATTCGGAAAAACTTGCTCAAATCGTAATACATTTGAAAAGGTGTTTTATATAAATTCTAAACTCGAGGAATAAATTTCAAACAAATTTGGATTTTAAATAAAGATTTAAAGTTAATGGACACAAAACGAATACTTTTGTAAAATGAAGTGCTATTTACTGTTGAAATTAAATGAGAATTACCGAGTTGCTAGCACATTACTCGAAAATTAAAATAACGGAAACGGAACTTTCGGGAATCCTCTACAAACTTTGACGAAAGCTTTCCAGATTATCTGAGAATCGAACCGCTGCCGTTGTGCTGGCAAATCTGTTAAAGTACAAAGTAGTCAATTCAACATTTTTTTTAGCCCAGCAATAAAAAATAATTTCTGCCTTAGCAGAGTATGTGAAAATCGGCATGGCCCTTGTTTTTTTGTTAAATTTTTTGTTGTTGGTTTGATAATTTTATCTCTATGTTCTTGGCCTCTTCTAAAATAGTTTCTGTTATTTAGTTTTTAGAAATGTACATATACATACATACATATGTATGTATGTAAATAAGTATGTGTGTTTAAGATAAACACTTGAAATTCTTCAGCGCACTTCTTTTATCAATGCTTTTGCTGATTTGTAATTTTCCGTTAAAAGATTTTTTTGTTTGTTTTTAACGAACCTAATTGTTGTCAAGCCTGTTCGTTAAAACGAATTGTTCGTTATATCCAGTTCTAAATTAAAAATTAATTGCGTGGTCTATTGGATTCATAACTATAAATATATATAGTCTTTTTTTATAATTTATTAAAATTATAGTAATTTGAAATAAACATTTCTTTAAAAATATGTTTAAGGAAAGGAAAAATGCATAAAAACACCGAAATACAAAAATAATTTATTTAAAAAATTTGTTAAACACAGTCTGTTTATTGGAAAGGATACCATTTTTTTAATGGCATCTTTTCAAAAGCATTAAATTTGTGTTACTAACATTGTTTTGCTGAGCCCATTTAGTACAAATTTTGAAGTGCTTGATGAAATTTTCGTGTTTTACTTTGGGCTTTAGAATTTCAGTGTCATCAAGCTCTTCATAATTTTCGTTTTGTTTTATATTTGTTCGTTAAACCGAGTACAAAATAAAATTTTTATTCGTAATATAAGAAACTTACTTAAGGCAGTGATTCACTATCCCAGCTAGCATTTTCGATCGTAGAAGAATCTTCCACGATCGGAGCGGGCGATTAAGTTAATCTACCGCGATGTATTCCGATCGCGCAAGTTCAGTCAAGACGGTGATTGTTCCATATGAGTCGTCTACGATGCGCCTAATAGAATCGTGTAAGACTCTTTTATTCTTACTTAAAACGAGCCTTGAATAAATCGACGTCATGAGTCTTCTACGATGCGCGGAAAAGACTTTTAAATAGAACGTATTTTATTGTGTTTCACATTTTTTAAGAATAAATAATAATAAATAACTATGTATTTTAATTAAAAAATCACATGAATTAAAAAAAACACTTCAATTTAAAGAAAACGGTTTAATTAAACGAACACTTTTTATTATAACTTTACACGCCCAACTATCTCCAGAATGCGTAAACGGCGATTTCGAAGTAACATAAACAACAGAAAAACAAAAAACTTGTAAAACATAATCACCCTTATTCCAGTTGGCGACATCGACATCGACGTCACGTCAACACAATACCATAAAATTGGGGCTTGTCTACCCATTTTCTAAAACTACTGACAGGCTTTTTCTGGACCTTAGAGAACATAAATAGACTGGCAATAGCACAAAATTGATTTCGAGAGCGAGTGGACAAGCTCCAATTTTTTGATATTGTATTAACGTGACGTCAATGTCGCCAACTGGAATAAGGGGGACTACACAAAAGTATTATACGATTGCTGTGAAATAAAAATCGTTCAATGGTCGTCAGAATATTTAAACGACGATTGTGGAATAACATAAAAAAACACACGTCTAAACAATCATCAAAATCATCGCCAATATGCGTAAACGGCTATTAACTCGCCTAACAATCGTCAGAATGACTCGCAAAAGCATCAATTGGGAGAGTAAAAGGTAATTTTACTCCAACAATCGTCTGGACGATTAAAAACAGAGTCGCGAAATGATCGCCCTCGTCAAATAATCTTCCAAATGCTAGCTGGGATCCTACATAATCGCACGATCTGCCAAATATGGCATGTGCGCTAAAAAAGTATGTTAGTGTGGACTAAAAATGAAACTGAGTGACAGATTTCTTGGCAGGTCGTGCGATTTGGTAAATTTTATGAAAATTTTCATAAAGTGATAGTTTTTATGCGACCAGAGTATTTAATATTTTAAGTTTTACTTTATTCGTTAACATTTTATATTCACTTTTCCTATTTTTAAAACAACGAATGCAAAATATTTTTTTAAAATAATAGATTGCATGTGTATACACAAAAAACAAACAGATGTGCATAATTTTTGTTTAATAGTGTGGCACCTAAAAACGCCATTTCGAAGCGATTTTTTAAAGTCGGTCAGGTCAGACTTATGTAAAATTTTTCTGTGAATGAATCGTGCGATCATGTAGGATAGTGAATCAGGGCCTTTAGTAGAAATAAAACTTTGGGTATTCGTTAAATGCGATGTTCATTAGATCCAATGTTCGTTAAATCGGAATAATACTGTATTTGAAATAATTAGTTTGTAAAAGTCATTTACTACATACATACTTTATACCGATACGAGGCATAATTTAACGAACATAAGTTATAGATAATAATCAATAGCTTTGTCACTGAAGGATTTTGCTAGTAAGAAAGAAAGTGTTATTTCAAAGAGTGTTCCAGGAGTTTTACAAAAATTGTGATTCTGTTACTGTTGTACGTCAAAGGCAATACAATATTAGAAGTTTTCGCCAAGAATTTTCCTCTCTTTCCATAAAGGGGACAAATCGAAAATGAGTAAGTACATATTTTACATTTGCATATATAGATCGATCATCTTTACACCGCATTTTGCACAAAAACCTAAAGAAAATATCTGACACGAAATGGCAGTCATCACGAAATGTATCTGTATAATTTTAACTCTTCTATTAAATGAGGGCGATATTTTTAGGAAAAATTCCCAAGTTCATTAAAAAAAAGTTTCAACAAACGTGGCGCCTACTCTCAAAGTAGGCTCGAATACGCAGAGATTAAGTTTGAACTTAAGTAAAAAATAAAGAAGAAAGGCAAAATAATATTAAGTAAAATCAATGTTTAGCCAGAGGTAAAAGTTAGATAATGATAGTAAATTAGAGTTTTTTTTCAAGTTAATTGAAAACTTTTATGTGTTGGAATAGTAATAATTCTCGAATTCTTTTTTCATATATGATTTGTATGAATCAGGCTTTAGTTTACATATGACGATAAATGGCTACTCGATATAACATTTATATCCAATTTCCAAACACCTCTGGTACATAACAAATAAAAACGCTCCATTTTTAATAAATATTTCATTAAACAAATGTATTTCTATACACATGTATTTTTATAATAATTTTCTAATAATTGTATACAGTTGCATAAAATATTATTTATAGCTAAACTTAAAAAATTAATTAAGTAAATGATGAATAAACTTGTGTTGGAATTTTAATTCTCAATATTTTTTTTTGTTTCAATAAAAATGATCTTTCATACTAATTATTTTTAAAATTTTAATTTTAATTATGAAATACAATACTCTTTAAAATAATTTTGTTTTGTTAAATACAAATTCAAAATATATATTTTTTTATTATAATAAGTCTTTCCATTAACTACAAACAAGTTTTCCAATATGGAAAATATAAGGAAAATGTACATATTTTATAAATTCTATTTTGATTTGATTATATGAAAAATAATGTGATTTACGATGGATGACACTTAATACAAAACATTTACGCATGATCAGTCTTTTTTTCAAAAAAATATTTTTTGCAATGCTTTATTACAGCAAAATTTAGATGTGCAAAAAATTCCTTGTGTTGCAAGTATATTGTTTATTGTAAACTAATTCAAAAAAATTTATAAGTTCATCCATGCCTTTGAGTAAACCCTCTTCATGGTTTCCAGGCACCCACTCAGATCTGTGGTTGACAGTAACATGCTCTAACAAAGGTCTAGACTTGACAAAATCTATTAGCCAGCAGCCGACTTTTGATTCATCGTAAACAATAAAAATACTGGAACCCACTATTTCATGAGTGCGGAAAAACTTTGACTTTTCCATAACACTACGCATGTGCTTTAAACGTTTTAATAAATCCTTTTGAACCAGCTTTTTGTTCTTAACAAACTCCTCTATAGTTTGGGCAATTTGTTCATTTGTTCTAACAGTTTTTAAATCTTTGATAGGAGGTTTGCCTTTTAGTCTTAAGGCTTCTATGCGGAAACCTTTCGATTGTGAAGAGGACATGGCTTCACGGAACAGCATATAACGTAACTTGGTTATGGCCTTTTGTTGATCTTCTTCTGCGGTGGGCGCTAAAGGATCTACTTTTATCATTTTCTGATAAAGATCTGGCCTTAGCGTCTTGTTACCTACTTCAGATTCCAAAAAGGTACGGCAACCTATTTTTATGTCCATAACACAAGGGTCTTTAAAGCCCTTAAGCAAATCTTGTAATTCAATGAACATTTCTCCTGACTCTAATTGAATGCAACCATAAAATTCGGGCACAATCTTAGCGGTCTGTGGCTCCTGTGACAACTGCTGATAGGCCAAAACTTCATAGTCGCTAAAACTGGCCACTCGCTTGCGTACCACACCGCTTGAACAGGGTACTATACTTTCCGGATGTCCTGAAAGCTGCAGCCAGCTAGATGATTTGTTATTTAGTTGTTTCTTCTGCTGTTGCTGTAGCAGCACCGGTGTTGCTGGGGCACTCAATTCTAAGGCGTTCTGCAATTAAAATAGAAAAAAACAAGTGTTTAATTAGTGATAAGCTTTGAATAAAGAACAAATAGTTTGTTTCTTTTAATTTTATGGTATGCACGTTGCGGTGTTTGCTTTAAATTTAAACAAACGAACAATTAAGTACATAATCAAAAAGATCACCAAAAATATTCCATTAAAAACATAAAAAAAAAATTGTGTTGATAATAAAATCATTAAAATGATATTTTTTCGCAACAGCCAGACATGTCTAGACAGAAAACAAATTAAAGGATTATTTCAAGATTAAAAAAAGTACTTATATAAGTTAAGCTTAATACAAAGCTGCATGTTAAAGTTTAAACTAAACTTTCGAAAATGAGTTATGGCGTTTTCTTTTGTAGAAAAAGGTGTGCAACATTTTTTGCACTTCTTATTGAAAACTTGCAATATAATGAATCTTTGAAATAGTGAGTTTACTAGAATTATTGTATCATCACTTACAATGCAAACTTTTTGTCTTAAGAAAACTTTAAAAATCAATTTTTTTTTTCATAAAAAGTAAAAGAAATGTTAATTTTTTTTTAGAAGAAAACGGCATAATTTCTTCATTTTATAAAACACGACGTTTCGCAACGTTTCAAATTTGTATTCTAAGAATTCGATTAGACTTTAGTTTTTTTCAATACAAACTTCTAACATTTAGAAACTTTAAAGTTTACAAATCAAGGCCAAGGCACATCATTAAAAAGTTATTTAAAAAAACAAGCAATAAAATACCCAGATGGCCCAAATGTTATTTTGACGCTGATAGATATTTTCGGTTCGAAATATTGACTATCAGTTGGGAAATATTCGAAACTTATTATCGATTATTGAATTTGAACGAAAAATCTTATCATCCGTCTTGGCGATGTCAATAATTCGCATAGCAGCTGCGATTTGACTCTTTTCGAATTGATCTTGTGGGGTGCCGTTAAAGACCGATTCTATGCGAATAATACAGAAACGGTCCATACCGCGGCAGTCATCTGAATGAAATCGTGATCCGTAAATAATAGGAACATGTGTTATTTCTAATAAAGCGCAATAAAATATGTCAAAGTTAATTAATTTCAGTTTATTCTATTTAATTTTTAAAAATATACTTGTATTTATACCACGCGGCATAAGTATTGCTAAATTAGAACAAAGTTTGACAGCACATTATAATCGGCCTTGATTAGGCGACTAAATTCGCAGCATAATTTGTGTTATAATATTTCACTTCACATACAATTAAATTAAACTATTCTTAATTTGAATAAAATTATTTTTTAAACGAAAAAAGAAAAATAAACCACTAAGAAAAAACTTGACACAAAATCTAAGAATAAATCAATAAATGCTTCAAATTAATTGCCATTCTTTTGCTAATTATTCTAAATACTGTCGGCTTATAGCGTAAACCTGCTAAAGAACATCAATAATGTTTATCAACGCAGGCAAAGAACTTCTTATATTTTTATTTGCTGCAAAATTAATTTATTTCATAATATTCTTTAGTAATATATCATATATTTTAATATAAATATATATGAAATAAAATATTGATTTAGCAGGTTTTCGCTAATTTTTTATAAATTATTAATTATGTATGTTATACTATATTTAATTCTTTTCTTATTAGTCATAAGTCGTTCTAACAATAGCGGGGTTCAGGGTTTGCTGCAAATGCTCTTGCGAACAAAAAGTAATAAAAATTTACACTTGCAATGCCAAATGCACGCATTTCTATGAGGCAATTCACACTAGATTAATTATGCTGGCATAACATGGCAGCTTGTAGGCATTTTCGGTGAAGAGAGTCGTTTTTGGTTGGCATAATTTTTCAACCAGCTTCAACCCCGCATTAGCAGAACAAAACCAATACATATGCACTTACAAACCTCAAATGAATGAAAACAAAAACACTAACACACAAAGCCAGATGAATTAATCCAGTGTGTTTTGGAAAGAACAAAAGTTAAGTGGACTAAAAATTATCTAGTGTGAATTAGCTCAATACAATTTGACACACCTGTGGTGTTGGCAGTGCAAATTTATATATGTACATATTTTGCATATGACTTCACATCATTTGCATCAAACAATGAACTTTGTTATGTTGTTTTTCTTCTTCTTTATATACATACATGTGTATGTATATACTCGTACATAAATACATACATATGTATTTATTATGCTCATATTTTATTTATACAAATATTTAATATGTAATTAATTGTCTATACAATACAATATATCGTATTTTTGTTATCAACAGAAACAGTTTATTGTGTAAAAGATAAAACTCTAAAGAGAACGCAGCCAAAATCATCAAAATGTCTGCATAAAATTGACAAAGTAACGGCATTTTGAATTGTGTTGTTCAAGATAATTGATCTTAAAGTTTGGCCATTTAATTGACTGCTTTTAATATCGATCTATCACAAATCAAAACGAATAAACAAAAATAAATAAATATTAGCAGTTGTTAATTGATCTAGATATACACATTTGTGTATGTTTATTCCCAAAACTCCTAAAAACATGAAATTTTTAGCAAGACTCATGTTTTGTCTTGTACTGAAAATGCAACTTTGGAAACATAATGCTCCTTCTGTCACATAGCGTCACATTTAGTGCAGTTCAAAGGCAAAAGAATAACATTAACATTTGAAATGTTAAATTACATTTAAAAAATTTATTTCAAAAGACAAAAAACGGCCGCTTCACGCAAGTGTCGTGTCGTTATGCACGCGCAACGAATAATATCTTTATGTACTCGTACATACATATTTATGCATTCGGCAATATAATATTTTTGGCAAACAATTTCCAGTGAAAGCTTTCTTTCATTACATCTTCAATAACGTTCAAAATTGACAAATAAATGAATCTTAAAAAAAAAGTCAATAATTTTCTGTCCAAAAAGAGGGTGTGTCCAATTTCTAATCAAACCAATTTTGATATTTTTATTTTAAATATTTACATTACAAATCGATTTGTAAAAAGTGCAAGGTAATTTTTGACGCTTTATGCTTGGAAAGGCCCGTCTAATTTCATTTGCTTTTTATTTATTTATTATTAAGAAATACAGAATTGAAGGGGACTTTGTAATTCAAAAAGTGACTAAATGACGCAAACTGTTTGAGTGAGCGAATTTAATAGTTTATAGACGGACTTGTTTTTTTTTTGTTTTGTTGAGATAAGGTGACATTTTTTATTGTTTTTAAATACACCCGTGCATGAAAAAATATATAAAAATAATAATAAAAATGATTGCTTAAAATATAAATTTCATCAATATGAATATTTTATATTGTATATGAATATACATAAACATTTTAAATAGGACAGCTTCTTTTGAAATTGTATATATTGTTGCATCAGCACCAAAAATTTAAATTTCTCTTTATCAACAAATTTCTTTCTTTGCATTTTCTATATTTTTAGGCCACTAAAAAGTTTGACAATCGTCAAAGAATGCCAACAACAGCTTTGCTAATACCAAAGAATTTTTGTAATCAATATCTATTTGTTAAATTAATACTGCAAAACTTCCAAATCCTTTTACCTTGTTTGCAGCAGCTAGTGTCCCCCAGATCAATAGCGTAGCACACTATCCACTAGTCTAGAAAAATGGTGAAAAGCAAGTGACTTCTTCTTAACCCAAGTTTGATGGACGGGGCTGTTCATAAATTACATAAAGCTTTTACGTTTTTAATGAACCACAAGACAAACGGAAGTCGTTGAACAAAACAGTTAACAGCAGGTTTTTTGTAGAGTTTTTATTATCCAAATCCTTTTACCTTGTTTGCAGCACCTAGTGTCCCCCAGATCAATAGCGTAGCACACTATCCACTAGTCTAGAAAAATGGTGAAAAGCAAGTAGACTTCTTCTTAAACCAAGTTTGATGGACGGGGCTGTTCATAAATTACATAAAGCTTTTACGTTTTTAATGAACCACAAGACAAACGGAAGTCGTTGAACAAAACAGTTAACAGCAGGTTTTTTGTAGAGTTTTATTGGGGTTTATTGTGTTTAAATTAAACAAAGTATACCTTAGTCTATGCATTTATTATATATAAATATTTTTTTTCATCGAGATGAATTCTTGCATAAGTTTACATTTTTAGTAAAAAATAATCACCCTTATTCCAGTTGTCAACATCGACGTTACGGCAATACAATAGCAACAAATTGGGGCTGTTGACAACTGGAATAAGGGTGAATATAAGTGTTTGCAATTGTTTTAATTTGGAACGATTTTCGTCGGATGAACAAATACATCACTTATTTACAATTCTATAGTGATTTAAAGAAAATCAATAATGTCTTTAAATTACAAAAAACAATGCTCAACGTCAAAAATTCGTTGATCGCACAAACGTATAAACCATTTCTGTAACGAATGTGAGAACTTTTAGCACAGTTGATAATTTGTTATGTCATTTTGTCCAGCCGATTTATACAGCTGAATGCATAACTAATTCAATTACAAAATATTCCAAAGTGAATGTTTTTCTTGTTAATAAAACTGTACTATTTTGTCTTAGTAAATTTCTATATTTTATTTAAAAAAAAAAAACCAACTGCGTGGATTTTTTAAAATAAAATACCCAAGAACACTCAATAGTTTTTTTTTTTGGGTTACCAAGTGGATAGCCAACTCTGATTAACGGGCGTGTTGTTGGTTTTTATCACACACAACGGCCCGTTTTCACAGTTCTGAAATAATAGATATTTTGATCGCTCTGGAAGGCGAACTAGCTTTTTTTCCTCCCCATATATCCGTTCCGACTAAAGTTAAAATGTTATTGCACACATAATCAGTTTTTGGTTATTATAAGTATTATTTAATTTAAGCTAAGAGTGACCGATAAGTTAAATAACAGATAATCTCGTCTTTAACTTTTAAGATTTATGAATTTGAAGTTGACATAGTTTTACGGTATAAAATCAATGTAAACGTTTGTTTTTTTCGCGCATGTTTTATGTATAAAATATGTTTTCCCTTTTCTTTTTTCTCAAAACCTTTTATTAGATGTGCCGAAATAGTTCGGATTTGCTGCGGCCTTGTCATAATTCGAAAATTATCTTTCTTTTTCAAGAAGATTGTAATAACTAAAGTCACAAAGCATATAAAAAAATATTAATTAGCTAAACTACCTACTTTTAACTTCAAACTCTTTAATTTAAACACCATTTTCAGGAAGAATTTGATGTTTACATTTTACTAATTTTTATCCACATTAAGAAAGCAAAAGTTTCTTACTATAATATTTTGTGGTACAGAAGGCTCAACTTGTTTGTATTGTATATTAAATATTTTCTGTTTGAATTGAATTATTTCAACTCGTTTTAAGAAAAATTCCATTCATGGAAAATTTTTGGCGTTTTTTGTCTTTCTTTGGCACAGCTTTAATTGCTTGCAAATATTGTAATTTAAAATTTACACTTGATGGTGGTAAATGAAAAACAAATACATATACATACATATATATGTAAATAGTATTTTAATGTTAACAATTTCTTAATACTTACAATGGCAAGAAATTTTAACAAAGACATGCGGCTAGGTACATCAAAATCCCGTTGACCCAAGTAATCTGTTATATTTTCACATAATAAATTCTAAAAAGAAAAAGAGGAATAAAAAATAAATATTAGAAAAAAATTATTGGTATTGAAATTTGAATAATAAATATTTAAGATTTAGCTAAATTTAGTTTTTTTACTAATTTCCTGCTTGGGTTTTTTTTAACTTTAATTAATTCTATTTTTACTAAAAGTCTACTTTAGTATCCATTTTCCTTTCAGTTTTTTTATTATTTTTTTTACTTCTACTTGTTTCTACCAACAATTTTAATAACATACTAAAATTTTATAACCATTTTCAATTATACAAAAAAGATTACTTAATTTATTTTAGTGATATTTTTTAAAATATACGAGTATTCATAATGCTTTTCTATTTTTATCTGAACAAGTCATTATCACATTCACAAAACAAAAACCACTTAAATGTTTTATCATCATTAAACACAGTTTAAAATTTGTCATAAATTTTAAACAATTTCGATAAAAATATGTAAACATCTACATAATTAAAGGACTGTTCGTTGCAAATTTGGACGCATAAGCTTAATAATAATATTTTTCTTTAATTTAAAATATAAAATTATTAGTTTCTCTAGGCTTTTCTTTATGCACAACGTTTCTTTACATCTCAGCAGCATATTTAATCCACCCTTTTCTTATTGAATTCTTCTTTAAATAACATTGGCGCTCTTTTTAATTGACTTTTAACATTTCGACAATATTTTTCAATTGAACGAAGATGGGGAAAATTTTATGAATTAAAGCGTTTTGAAACAGTGTCAATATTATGACCGCCGTCATATTTAAATAATGGCAAACTTGACAGATCCGCCCAACATTTTCTGCATGCAACGCAAATGGCCGGTTTACACACGTCAGGTTTGACTCGTCAAGTCTTGAGTTTTTAGGAGAGAGAGAGGAAAAGAGAATGAAGACTTCACCGTACCATCCAGTTTTTACTTTTTTCCCTTTTCGTTTGTCCTCGGTAATATACGAAGTTGATTTTGAAACAAAAGAAAACGAAAATAGTTAAAACAGATATCTATGTGTGGACCTTAAGGCAATTTTAAAAGAAAATTGCACAAAACTGGATCAGCTAACCTTGATGTGTGCGAAGCAGGACTAAGCGTTGCGTTTTACAAAATATACAAATAAAATTAACACATAAAAACATTTTATTTTGATAACGTTGTACTTTTTGTACTCAAATATTTTACAAGGTTCCATTTTTGAGTATCTCGGATGATATGTATGCAAACATTTACAAAAAAATGTACGCAAAGTTCAGTGTTCGGCGAAAATTTTTTCGAACGCGGAACGTAGATTTTTTCCGAACTCCGACACCGAACCTGAATGTTCTGGTTACCTAATGTTTATGCATTTTTTAATTGTTTTTAATTGGTTGCTCTAAGTTAAGAGTTGCAGTGTTGTAAAACGTTTTTTTACATTTAATTATTTTCTTTTTAATTTGATCCCCATATATTTTTTAAGATAATAAATTTTGTATTTATGTTTTTTATTTCACTAGATAGGTTTTGGTTAAATCAGCACAGAGATTATTTAATCAGCGCAAAATAAATTTTAATACATTTTAACTTTCAATGCACATCCATCATCACATCGTGTTTATTTATTTTGTTTTTGGTGTACTGTCGGTTGAGCACGTTTGCATTTTTTTTAAATGTATTTTTGAGAGGAAAATCGTATTAATTGTATATTAGGCAGTGACGTCAGAACTGACCTTACTAAACTTAATCAAAATATAATTTGAAAATGTTAAACTTTTTGTGTGCATGAGTGCGACGTTAAAGGACCGTTTTTGTAATAAAATCTTAATGTTAAGACTTTTTTTAATTCGGCTATAAAATGAGTTTTATATTTTAAGCAAGCAGCCAAGTTATGATAACAATTTGTTATGCTAAATTGGTTTTATGTACGATTGACGTAGTTTTTAGTAAAAAAACTGGCATCTAAAAATATAAAACATACGTATATGTACATACATACATTAAGTAATATTGATGAATCTTTTTGACGTCACTTGCATAAATTTTTGGACATTATTTTTGTGGCTTAAAAACACAATTTTTCTCATTATTGCTATTTGTTTAAATGTTCTTATACCCTACAGGCTGTAATAAGGTTATAATTTTTTATATAACTGAATAATTATTAAATAATCGCTACAACGTGTATTCCATTAGAAAGAATATTTTTTAATGACTTACAAAAATACTTTTTCATATTTGTTCTTCTATATTTTTTTATAATCTAGTTTAGCGAAACAAAAGCTTAATGATGATTTGTACATACATATAAATTATAAGACTGAGTTAACAATAATTACATTGTGCGTCAGGTAATAATTTAATTCATACATATTGTACTTATGTATGTATTGGAAAAATAGCAGCTGTATATTTCCGGTTTCTGTTTTAAACCTTAAAACGTGTACATATTTAATTTTTTATTTAATAATTATTAATATAATTAGCTAAAACAATTATTAAATTCGTTGTGTTTGATAGTAACAATTATATTTAAATTTTGTAACATACAGTTTTTTGATATACATATTGCAAAAAGGAAAATTAATTTTCTTATGAATATTTATATTTATATGTATAAACAAGCACATGGCTTATAAAGATAACTGTGTGAGAACTCTCAAATTGTTATTGCAGTTAAATTGTTTAGGTTCATGTACATAGTAATTTTGGGAGAACGTGCTCTAACGTAATATAAGTTCTAGAAAACGTTATTCATTGACATAAATTTTAATTATGTACTTTGAAAAACTATTTTGGCAACAACTCTGCCGTTCTGTTTAGGGTTAACAAATATAATGCAGCATAAAATAAAGCTGCATAAAATGGCAAGAAATAGTTTAAAAAAGATGTAAAAAAGAAAAAAAGATTCAGAATCCACCAGAAATTATAATAAATGATATTTACTCATTTAAAAAATTATATTTATATATACATACTTATACATATCTTCTATATTATTAATAAGCAAACACGTTTGTTTAGTTCCCTTTTACTGAACCGATTTTGGAAAGATTTAAATTTTTTTAATGAGTTTGTTACATAGATCTTAATTTTATTTAAATCGGTTCGATATTTAGGCAGCTATAAGCGTTTGAAGTTGCTACTAATTCATGCATACTTATTACACATGCATGTATCAGCTTCAAGTTGAAAAATAACCCAGTGTGCATGTGTGTTTGCGCAATTTGCTTTTGCATGGAAATGAGACAGAGTTTTAATGTTTTTTGTTTTTGTATTTTATGGTATGTACGAGCATTTATGTAAATTTTTATTATTAATTTCTAGAATGCGATCGATTGACTCGACCGCTGTATACACTAGTAATAATAAATTCACAAAGATGTAAACACGCTACGTAATAAAAAGCACCCCCTAATAATATTTTAATAACAAATTAAGGTTTAAATGTTTGACTTACAATATAAATATCACCCCTCGTAATATTGTATTTTATATTTAACATCAAAATGTTATTTTTATTTTATTTTTTGTTTCTGTAGTCAAAGCCTTTCTTTTCAAAATGTGCAAATGTGTATTAGTGTGTTATTTTTCTATTTTTTTCAATATTAACATTGTTATGGCATTTCTAATGACATTATAGAAATTCATTTCATGTTTTTTAGTTGATGTATTTAATATATTTTTTTCTATATATGCGTATTAATATTCCAACAGTATAACATTAACAGGCGACGACTAGTTACAAACGTGTTAGAATTTATAATTAAAATACAAGTATGTATGTATTAATTATAAAAATAAACAATTAACATATAAATACTATAAATCTTTTAAACAAGCTAAACAAGCATCATAAAAAATCATAAATTGAAAATCTTAAGCTGTAAAATTTAAGCATCCTCTACTTATAGCCAACTGACATGTCATGACAGTTGGTTGGTCTTAAAATCAATTGGTTACTTTATAGTAACTTTGTTGTAGTGTTGTGCAAATAATAATACATTTTATCTTTGAAAAATACTAGTATTTTACATTTAATTAATATTAATTTTAAATATCTTGTTTAAAGACTCTCTGTCGTATTAAAAAAATCAATTTGTATTTAAAGTCTACTTTAAGAAAGTTTTGTAAAAAAAACTGGTATTAAAAAATACATATACATAAATATATTTTAATACGGCATTATAATCTTTGTTTTTGCATTTTACATCTTCATATTGTATTTAGAAATAATTATTTAATTAAAATTTTGAAATATTATTTATTACATAATTAATATTATTTATTACCTTTTTTTATTGTTCATAGCTGGTTTGTTTTTAAGCAAGTAATATATTTCGCATATCGTTAGCTTGAATGCAAAACCATAGATCTGTTTGCAAATGCACCACTGCTTCAGCAGATCATGAGCAAACAAATGTCATAAAAGCTAGAAAATGCAATAAAATATCGCAAAATTATCACGTATGCGTATGAGATTTAAAGCAGCGATGCAGTGATTTCAGGAAAAAACGTTCGATGTCACAGCTGAAGCGCTGATATGCAATTACGAAAAATTTTTTGTTTATTTATTTATAAATTAATGTGTATATATTACATTATATAAAAATCCAAGATCCTACAACTTTTTTAATGTCTATCATTAAAAAGCGATATTATAAACAAAAATAAAAAGAAAAAACCGTGACTGCAATAATTTTTATTATTTCTATAATTAAAAAAAATGGTTACATAGTTTTACATTTAAGCTAACGACATAAGCGAACCACCCACAGATTTATAAATTAATATTCATATTTTCCAAGAAGAAAAAAATGGAAAAATTAGTATTTGTATGATTTTAGTGTTTTTATTGCAGCTCGCTGGGAGAATTTTAACCTGCAAAATTTCTGAAAAAAAAATTTCATGACTTTGTGACGCGTCACTGTAAAAAAACGAGACGAGAGGTGCCTTGAGGACACCCGGTTAGAACCATGAACAATAAAATTAAATTTACTATTTAGCTTTTCTCCTGTAGAACATTGCAGCGTAATTGTTTACCAATTTAGCATCCTAACACTTTCATTTGGTGGCTGCAATGCTAACGAACCAATAAAATAAAAATAAACAATAAAAAAGCAATTTTTGGCGGCATGTCATAATGTTCAATTACGTCACTTTCAAAAGTGTCCTAATGTCCATAAACCTTAAGACGCGTTTTTTTAAATAGAATGTGTCTTTTTGCTATCCTGAAAACAGTGATTTTAAGACAAGTTCCTTTATGAAAGTCAGAGACTTGATTGATTAAAATTAATGCCAATGAATTATTTTCTTACTTTTATAATCTTGTTTAAAAAATGGCTTTAAATAAGAATTTATTTAGAACAAGAACCTCCTATATTTAGTTTAGAGCTCTTTTATTAAAGCTTCATAAATATTTAATCTATGACAATAACAAATATAAATTAGTGATTACTTTTGCACTTAAAAAAAAACAAAAAACAAAACAAAAGCGTATTTTAAACAGGGGTCATTCATTTCTTTTCGCAAACCTTGAGTCATTATTTTATTTTTTTCAATTAAAAAGAATTAGTCATTTTTTATTATTTATAAACCTAAACATTGCAAAGTCAAACGTTTGAAAATTGTATTATAGCTTTATAAATTTGATTTCAAATATTATGCTCAATAGAACTATAATTCTAATTGGTGGTATTTTTTTAATTAGTTTAAAACATTTCTTGAAAATATTCTCTTCGTTGAGAAAGTTGTGTTTCTCATTAAGAGTTTGATTTACATTTATTCTCAATATGAAATAAAAATTTGCGTTAAAAAAAGAGGCTCGTGTAAAGGCAGCTTTTAGATTGTCATTCCTATAGTCATAACAGTGTTGCCAAAAGGTAAAAAGACTGGTTGCTTTCTTTTTTGTTTTAGTTAGAAAACAGTGTTGTTAATATAAATATTAATAAGACAACAATACGAGTTTTATGTATTTCATAAATTGTGCAATTACTGCAATTAAAAATCTTGCATCTTCATATTTAGGAGAAAAAATTTACTACGTTTTTAATTTCGTTGTTAATTACAGCAAATTATTGGCTTTATTAAAAAAAATAACAGCAATTACAAATTATGCAGCTGTAGAAAATTTATCTACATGTTTTTTTTTCTTGTTTATTAAAAGAAATATTTGTCTTATTTTGTTTGCCTTTTATCTTCACGTAGTAAAAATGTTAATATTATTGTCCTTTTGCATTATGAAAGGGTTCGTTCTTAACATTATAACAGCTTAGTCGAGATCAAAGTACAATTTGTTATTGGTTGTTTTGTAAACTTTTTTTATCTACTACCCTATAAAAAGAAAACACTAAATAAATACTTAAGCTTTTTTACTATTTGATAATCATATTGCCTTAACAAACTGTGTTGACTTTTAGACAAGCCATTCAAATATGTTTAAAAACTTTTGTTATTATAATTTTTATAATGAAAAATATTTATAAATAATTACACATGTATTTATTAAATTAAATTAAGTCATTTTGAGACATTTCTATTCTACCACGAAAGTGAAGTTTAACTAAAAATAAAATTTAAAAAATTTCTGGGGGGTTTGTGGTTTCGATTCCCAACAATAGCTCTGATCTGCTTCACTGCAACGAATATAAATTTCAACAAAGAAATAATTAAAAAAAAATCTTAAAATTAATAACTTTGTTTATGAAAGCAAATAAATTTTCGTTGTCTTTTATTTTAACCTAAAAAGAAATAATTTCATAAAAAATTGGGTTTCAAAACCAATTTATAGCCAATTAATGAAACAATTTTCAATAGAAAATTGTGTGTGCAATAAATATTTTTTCCTTAATGAAAATAAATTTTTTTGTACAGATTTTTTTGCTTTAATAAATTTTTATTAAAACAATAGACACTATTTTAATTGACGTCATTTCATTTAGAATTGTATAAAATATTAAAATTATTGAGTTATTTTGCTACAATTAAAACACCTGTAGTTATTTGTATAAGGAATTGAATTAAACATTAGTTAAAATGAAATTCTTGAGTAAATATTTCACTTTTAACACTAATTAGTTGAAAATCTATTTTCGTATGGTATAAATTACACCAAAATTAGTCATTACGATTAGTAGATTTATGATTGGGTCTTTCCTAAACAAGTAGACTGACTTGACTATAAGAAGCTAAATTAAAACAATAAATAAATAAAAAACACACCTTACAACTGAAACAAAGTTTACATGCATATTTAGCATGATGAACTAGCGATTTATTTGCAATCTAAATGGGAATTATTTATTTTTAGTTTAAAATTGAAGTTTTGCTACATCGAAAGGTTTTATTTTTATTTTTATAGACAACAAACACATTATTTTTTAACTGCTGGCTCACTTGTTGGAAATGTTTTATATATTAAACTTTTCGCTATTGCTAAGGCCGAGGCCACGCAAGGAGCGCCAAAAAATTAAAGCATGAAGTACTACTGAAGTGGCCAAGCAATGAGCGGCATTTCTGAGCGGCTAAGCGGCGTCGCTCATAAAACTTGTTCTAATTTTTAGTTGTTTTCTGAGCGGCAAAGAATAAACATAGCAAAAGTGAATGTGGAGTTTCTAATTTTATCTGCACAAAGCCGACCGCTTTTATAGCAAGACAGATTACCAAATTTTAAAAATAAAGTTGTTGAAATATGTGGTTGCAAAGGTAGTGTTCCCAAAATCTGTCTGAAAATTTATGTAGATTTATATATACTAGAGCTCGCATAGTGTTCGGAATTCGACCGGCAGTTTAAGCATATATTTTTTTTAGTTTTATTTATTTAAAGAGAAAAAACTACCTAACTACTCGTTCCCTTCCTCATTAAAAAAAAACAAACAAAATAAATAAAATTGGAAACAAACATGCACATTTACTTTGTTAAGTTTTTAATTGAAACAATACTTACATACGTGTGTTATTTTTGCATTTGTAGTGGTGTCAACTTTAGGAGCCTTTTATTCTTTTGATACTGAACCGATTTAAATAATATATAGTCGGGTCACTAAAGCTACACAATGTTTACCTTTCGGTATAAGAATGAAGAAAAT
Organism: Gymnocheta viridis; assembly: GCA_956483585.1. Classification (NCBI taxonomy): domain Eukaryota; kingdom Metazoa; phylum Arthropoda; class Insecta; order Diptera; family Tachinidae; genus Gymnocheta; species Gymnocheta viridis. The sequence goes on along the minus strand of OY101444.1, from coordinate 21,242,829 downwards.
CGGTTGGCAAACATAGCAGAAAAAGGGATCTAAAAATTTGTCTTTTCGTATTCATATAATAGATGTGCTTGATTTTTGATCTTAAACGCATTAGATTCTTATAAATATGAATAAGATTTTGGCGTAATAACATAAAAGAAACCTCTCTTGCGAATGGCATTTCAGCAACTAACCGCTCAGAAATGACGCCCAGTAATAAACCACTTGCCGCTCAAACTCGACGCTCATTGCGTGGCTTCGGTCTAATGCATACACACACGTTTTTTGTCATAAAAATTACAAATAATTGCAAATAGGTATGTACATATGTATGTATGTATGTATGTATATTTTGTTTTTGCATTGATAAAAACTATGAACTACATATTTTTGTATATAATTTTCATATATAGTTTGCAATGCCCATCTTGAGTACCCTTGTTATTACAGATAACAAAAAATTAACCCAGCGTTTACGCGAAACAAATTAAAATTTTATTTACATTTTATTACAGATGTGCGTATAAACAAGGTAATCTTTGTACTCATTATTTTTACAATTGGGATATAACGGCAACGTATGTATGCATGTATGTATGTATATGATAGTGATGCCAACTTTTTCAAGATAAAAAATCGAAAATTGAGTATGTTATAGAATCTTAAGATGTTTTAACCTTTAACATATATGTATATACATACGTATATATATATATATATATATATATATATATATATATATATATATATATATATATATATCTATACATATATATATATATATGTATGTATTTATAGTACATATGTATGTACATAAATATCTTTTTATAAATTCCGTGCAATGCATATGTATAATACAAACAGTAGATAAATAACCTTGAGTTATATGAACTACAAACTTCTAGATCTCTAGACATCACAAAAAAAGATTTCAATATGAGATAGACCACAAGCAGCCTTGTAAAACCGCATACGTAGCAAAAATCTTGAAAAAATAATATGTATTACATACAAACATAATGTAACCGTGACTTAAATAATGATACAAAAAAAGTAAAACACGAGTTTTGTCGTCCATTACAACTACAAAAAAAAAACAGAAATTCTGCGAAGCAATAACAGGCAGAAATGTTGAAAACATCGCATTAGTTTTGGGATTCACATTTTTTTTTTGAAAAATTATAATATTGTAAAAAATCATAAATTTAAAAAGTTTTCAAGTTTTTTTTTACTGAACTTTTATTATTTTTAAAACATTATTGTGTTAGCTTGACCTTAACTGTAATTAACGTAAAAGTAAAATCTATATTGCATATTGTTTATAACATTTTGATCATATAGCGTGGGAATTATGAGTAATAAATAAATACTTTACAAATAATTAAAATTTTAGATGACGGAAATATATAATTGATAATTATTATTAATTATAATAAACTCTTTTAAAGGTTTCCCCATAAAAATCAAAACAAAAACTTAATAATCTATTTATTTCAAGTATAAGTTGAATGAACTTGATTAAGGAATCAATAACAAAGTATTGAAGGTCTGCAATAAAACGTTATAAATGTCTTTTTAACGCAAATCTGTTATATTGCATAGCTTATATCAAAATCTTACATAAAATTGCGAAAAAACGCAAACGTTATATCCTTAGGTCTTAGCGTTTTTTAAAACTACTACTGGTGCGCAGTGCATAAGAAATTTTTAATTGTTGTAGTTGTATTAGGAACGATAACCAAGATTAAGGTTAGTTTTACTCTCTAATGGCAGCTTAAAGCTTGTACTATTGCAATATTTTTGTTCTAATGTCAATAAAACTTGATTTTTTCTAGAGAAGAAGACGAATTTACAATAATTTATTATTACATAAAAGTGAAATATTTTAAATAAAGAAAAGTAGAAAAATTTTTGCAAATTTTGAATTTTACAATTGAAGTGGAATTATATTTACAAGTGCATCAGTTTTAATGTCGCTTAAACTAGGAAATAAAAGTGTGTCAACTATGCAAAAGTAAATACAAAGATTAAAGTTAATTTAATCTCTGATATACAACCAAAAAAAATGGTTCTTATGATACAATGCCACAAAGGAGATCAGAGATGACACTAGAAGGCATGCTTTTGTAATTGTAGTCATTCCTTCTCTGTCGCACGATAATCTGCTGTCACTTTCCATTTATAATCTGATTGGGGGGAGAAAAAGCTGATATCATAAAATTATTTGACTGCAAAAAATTATTTTTGTGCGGTAAAGTTTTCTCAATTAATTTGATTAAAAATATTTCCGATCACATTTCTTAAAGATTCTGTTGGTCTTTATTAAAAACAATTATCTGGGGCAAATCACGGCATTCGATATCGAGTAAAAGCCCATACAAATTTTTTTGAATTTGTATGGAAATTTCGCTCGATATCGAATGCCATGATTTGCCCCCTGATCTTAATTTAACGTTATCGTTTATTTTGTTCATCATATTCATCAGCATTACATAGAAAATTGAAATAAACAAAAGCAACAACAGATTTTAAAAGATCCTAATAAAAAGATACATTTCCAAACGGTCGCATCAAAAGCTAAATCGGCTGATAAGGCCGTGTCTGTGTAAATATAAATATGTATGTGAAAAGCACTTTGGTTATCAATGTCCAAAATTAAAACTTTGTCAAATTTACATAATATGATTTATGTATAAAAATGTAACGTTTGGTATATAATTAACAAATTCCTAAGCTTTTTTTTAAAGATTATACAAGAAACTTTGAGGCAACAAATATTTTTTTAAATTATTCATAATGTATTCTATCAACTTTATTGAAATGTAAAATTTGGCAGACCTGCAAGTCGGACAAAAAAACTTTGTAACTTGAAAATATGCCAAAAAAATTTACATTTATAAAAAGCATGCAAATTAAAATAAAAATAACTTAAGCTAAATACACACAGTCTAGTGGCGAAAACAACGGACTAAACCAAAATTAATTTCTATGTATATATGATGTGTCTCGTGTGTACTGATCTTGTTGGCTTAGTTCGTTAAATACAAGTTTGTTCTAGCTGGATCTTTTAAATTTCTTTAAGAACTTATATTTACATATTTTTTTCAAGTTTGTTATACTCTCAGTTATGTATGTCTGTTCTTTACATATTTATATGCTAATTAGCACGTTGTAAGTTAACATATTTTTTTATATGTATATATGGTTATAATGAAGTTCTAATTATTCAGGGTCTCGTTTTAGGAAGTCATTGTACATCAAAAAAAAAAAAAATACGTGATCTTATAAGCAAAAGCTTAAAAAAGCAATACATAATTCTTATCTTTTGTCAATAAGCAAATACTATACCTAAAATATATATAAAAATATATAAAAAAATACTTTGCATTTTAAATTATTTGTTTAATATTTAACAACAAATACATTTTTCACAATAATTTTAAATGATACTCGTATTGAAATAATTCACAAAAAAGTAATGCCATAAAAACTCATTAAAATATTAATCTGTACAATATTTAAAGCTAATGACTTCTTCATTGACCTCCAATAAAAATCATGAAATTTCTCATAACCTCCATCAAAATCTATATAATCTAGAAAAACTATTAAAGGTATGTAGAGATGTTTTGACAAAAAACAAAAACCTCATTTGCCAACGATCTTTACGTTTATGTGTACTTGATGTATTTAAGAATCTCATGTATATCACACATTTTGCTGGATGGAAAGACTTTAAAAAGTACTTATACATACTTATACTTAAAATAAAACCGGATTTATCTTTCAAAAATCTATTAATAAATCTATTATAACTTTATTATATTAAGCGTTTATGAATAAGGCCAACAATCTTTAAGATAGTTTTTGTATTTGACCTTATTTAAACTATGACTACATTGTATATGTACATGTATGTATTGAAATAAAAATTTTCCGATTGTAAAACATTTATTTATCTTTATTTAGACGATAAGAGTTCATGTGAATAAAATCAAACAGAAGATAAAATGGTATTCCATCTGTATGGGACAAGAATGAATTAAAAATATTATAATTTTCTATTTGGGTTTACACTATTGGTATAGAGAAAAAGGAAAGTAAGATGAAAACAGCAGTTTTGTATTTTCTTCTTTGTTAATCTAAAAATACATATTCCCTCATCTAATGAGATGCAATTGTTTTCAAATTATTTCTAAATTTTCATAGATACATTTTCATCATTGTTGAACAATTTTAATACATAATAGTGTATCCAGCGGTCGACTCAATCGACCGTATTCTAGAAATTAATATTAAAAATTTACATAAATGCTCGTACATACCATAAAATACAAAAACAAAAAACATTAAAACTCTGCCTCATATCCATGCAAAAGCAAATTGGGCAAACACACATGCACACTGGTTTATTTTTCAACTTGAAGCTGATACATGCATGTGTAATAAGTATGCATGAATTAGTAGCAACTTTAAACGCTTATAGCTGCCTAAATATCGAATCGATTCAAATAAAATCAAGATTATGCACATCTATGTAAAAACTCGTTTAAAAACATATAAATCTTTACAAAATCGGTTCAGTATTACGGCCGTAAAAGCGATCTAAAAAAAACGTGTTTGCCTATTAATAATATAGAAGATGTATGTACATATTATTGTTATATCATACTATTCGAGTATTTGTACACGACAATTTTAAATTTATTTGTTGTGTGATAATGTAAACGAACCTTTACAGTGTTTATAGAACATAATTATTGTGAAGTTGTAGCCAGTCAGCCAGTGAAGGTAACGACCAACAAACAGGTTTATTCAACTCAGTTTTACTGTCGATCTAAACCAAGGTGAATATATTTTACAAGGTATTCCCTACCCAAACAGCTGATTAATGTTTCCTTTAGTTTGTTTATGTCGGCAACCTGTCAAAAGTGTATATTATTTTTATTTATTTTCGTCGAATAAGTTAATTTTATAGGAATTACTTTATTTGTTTGTAATATTCACACAATGAGTAAATCTAAAAAATCCAACCAACCTCGTAACTCATGCAAATGAATGCTCAAAGCTGATTTAAAGTTAACAAACCTGATGAATTGCTAAACTTTCAAGTGCTTCGACATTTTCACGTGCTACTTGTTTAATTTTTTCATTATTATTGTTTTTTTTTTTAATAAAGTTAATTAAAACATTTTGGATAGCCCCAAGTAATTTTTTGTGTATGCACAACTGTATAATAAAATTGAGTTCTCTAGAATTTTTTAAACAGTTTTAGTAAAGAACATAACTAAATAGGCATACATATTGTATATTAAAATGAAATTAAATACATTTTTTCAATTTGAATTTTCTTAAATTTTTTAAAATTGTTTTGCTTAAAAAAAAATCATTCATCAGTCCACGTATTTCTTTATAATTTAATTTTATTTTGTCTTCACCACCATTATTTGGTTTCTGTTACGTTTGTGACGTCAATTGTCTGTTAATAACTTATGAGAAAAGTATAAACAACAAAATTATGTGGTTATTTTATTTATTTTTAATACGTGTTTCTTATAGACATTTAGGTTTAAAATTTCTACTATGCATGCATGTGTGTATAAATAAGTAAATACATATGTATGCATTAAAATATGAGTATGTATGGTCGGTTGGCTTGCATTATTTATTTGTTTCTTGTTGTATTTTTTAAGCCATGCTTTCAATTGTTAGTTTGCTTGGTTGGTTGGTTACACATGGCTTTGGTATGCAACGGATATCCGTGTTAATTAATAGTGGCAGCTTTTTTTCCCACTATTTATTTTTTAAAGAAAGTTTCTTTTACATGGGTATAGGTTGTGTGTGTGTGCTTATCAAGCTGTGATGATACACGTCGTTAAAATTGTTTACGCAATTAATATCCTGTGTGATTGATAAAATTTATGTCAATGCTACAATGTTGCCAGACTATATATGTACAAATTCATCTACATGTACATATATGCACAATTAGTGTAATTACTTACATATGTTTGTATATACATACATACATATTTTATTTTTTATGTTGATGACGCAAGTCACGTTTATGTTTCAGTTTTTGTTATTGCTCTGATATTAATTTATAAAAAGAGACTTGTTTTGGGGTAAATTTGTTTACACATAATAGTGTTGCCAGAATATTTTTTAAATACCTACGAGTCCGTTTTCCCCCAAACACGTTAATAAAAGTTTTCCTACGAAAATCATTACGCACTTAGTCAGTAAACGAGGAACAATAAGACACAATGCTTAAAACTGTCATTTGTGCAATTGGGCATATCTGTGAGATTTGTTTCACGAAGTCCCTTTTTGAAATGTTGTGCAGTTTTTAAGATCTAAAATCAATTTAGTCCCCCAGCTAGATTTTGTACTAAATGGAGTGTTTGTGTATCACACCAATAATGACTTCCTTTGATTCTTTCTCGCTTTATTAAGATTTTTCATATTAATTAATACATTCGGTTAATACAGATGATGGTTTTTCTTACTTAAAAAATTATCTTTTATATCTTTATATACTTTTTTATCTTTATATACTTTTTAAACTATAAAATTCAAAATTTTATGCATTTATTTGCAAAAAAACGATTTGGCAAAAAAGAAATCCATCCGACTATTAAGTTGCAAAAAAAAAGAAACTATATTTAGGGATTTCTCCCACACTGATACATACAAATTTAAATAAGAAATTTTATGTGAATGTTTTCAACACAAAAAGAAAAAGCGTAATGATTAATGACGTAAAAACGAAATAAATTGTGTTGAAGGTATGCAAATGTAATTAAAAAAAAACGAAATATTCAAAATAAAAGATAACATTTTATATCGTACCTTAAATCAACAAACTAATCATTGGAATAAAAAACTTGGGTCCTTAAATTAAAGCACAATCTGTAGAAAAACAAGCATGTCAACACTTACCTCATTATTATTATTGTTGTTAATATTTTTGCTCTTTTCATTATTTGTAGTTGCAGTTGTTTGTGTAGCTGCTGTCATTGTATTGGAAGATGTTGCTGTGGTTCTTGTTGTTGCATTTGTATCCAATGCAATTAATTTCCATAATTGTTTCAAACCAATGTTGTCAACACATGAGAATCTTAATTTGTCATGAGACCAACCCATTGTTGAAGTTTCCGCTGCGGTTTTTGTTGTTGTAGTAGGAGGTTGCAATACAGTAGAAGTCATACTTTGTATTGTAAATTGTTTATTTATTTATTTATTTATAGGAAATTAAGTAGCACTTTTTATTTTTAATATACTTCTATAAAATAATTAAGTACCTTCCGTTTTAATGCGATTGGTTTATCACTAGAGCGACATATTATTAATTTTTCTAAATGGATATTTTTAATATTTTTCACATAAAATAACAACCATCGGTTTTAACTCATAACTGCATTTATAGAATTTTTTTAATTTGATTATTTCCAACAATTTATTTTTGATTATTATTATATGTAGGTCTTCACTTAATTATTATCTAGCTTTTTTTATGTTTGCGTGTTTTAGATATTTTACATGAAACTTGTTTTTATGCAATGTATGTGTATTTTTTTCATCAACCGTTTTATACAACTTTTTGTTTTTGTAATTCTTCTACGAAAAAAATGTATAACTTTTTCGTCTGAGTGTTATGTGTTAAACAATCGCTCGTAGCAATACGACTAACTGGTTTCCGTTTATAACAGCGAGTTTTTGCTAAAAGCAGCAACACATACTCCTCACAATCGAGTCGCGTCGAATAGTATTTTAGGGATCGTTTATTAACGAAATCCCCAGTAGTAGCTCTTAAATCAAACAAACGAAGCTTTTGTGAGCAATTCTTTCGAAACGAAGAGGACACTTAACCCCCTTCACTATTCGTCTTTAATAATAACAATCAAGCTCTCTGCAATTCAATATTGATTAAGTGCTAAATGCTCTTCGATTTTCATTCAAATCTTTATGAAAAAAAGAAAACAGAATTACGACGTACCGTGGTGGTTTTGTATAATACGTGCGGTTTGACAGTCGTGTGCCTTTTTTCTTATTTGGAAAAAAATGTAGTTACATAATTGCTCCTTTTAAACAAAACTTTGCGGTTTCGATGGTGGAAACATCACAGGCGAAATGTACAAGGGTATATTTGAGAATCATTTGAAAGTTGATTACGGAGATTCTTTACCCTATGCTTAGACATTTGAGTATGACATTTACCTCTCAGCACTGCTCGAACGTAGTCAAGAACTAGATTACAGCTAATAATATTAAAATCTTACATATGTGGGACTATAAGAGCAGTAGCTGTCCGAAAACCCAAAAACAAGAACGTTTTATGGCAAATTATACAGGTAATGAATGCTAATAGCACAGCTGACTTAGTAAATTTGAGAATTCATGCGAGACACAGGCAATAGATTTTGACATAAACGTTGTACGTTACTACCAACAAAAAGCGTGTGTTTTTTGGTGTTGAAATTTGTTGTAGAATCGCTAGTACCTTTAATAATTGTGCCATAGTACAGGAGGAATAGAATAATAATAAGGCTCTCCCATTGCGCTAAGCAATAGAAGGTTTCCAACTAAATATTAGTCATATTTGAGGTAGAATTAATTAAAGATTACGTATTCTTGCGATTACTATATTTTTTCTCATATTACTTAATTAGAGGAGCACAACATATTGAAGTAAAGCATATAAAAACTAATAATTTGTTATTTTTATTTAAATCTATACAAAAAAATGCTAGTTTGAAGAAGCGTTGCCACTTTCTGTATTATAGTACAAAAATTGTACTATTTAAAAATATTTGTATTATTTTTGTACCATGAAATTTTTGAACCGGTGTTGTACTATTCTACTAATTGCAGAAAATTAAAAAAATTAAAACTGCAAGATTACCAAAGTATATTTAGATTCCCTTTCATATTTTCTTGGTGTTTTAACTAATTTCAATTTAATTGTCCAATCAGAATCTTAAATGTTATACAAACAAAAAAATAAAGTTATAAAAATGTTAAATTATATAAAAACAGATAAAATAACACAAAAAGATTTATTTCTGAATAATCATAGAAATTATTTTTTTGTATTACAAAACTAAATGTATATTGGTGTCGCTGCACAAGGGACTATTTCATTTCGTTCATAATCAGAGCCACAAAAAATGACTACCGATTTCAGAAATTTTTACATTGAAGTTATTACCCAAATTAAAAAAGATTAAATTTTAATGATGACCTTTATAGATTTATAGATATAGTAGATCCAAAATTTGCACAATCATTTGAAATGAAATCGTTATCAAATTTTAAAACCACATTTCCTTCAGTTGAAATAGATTACCAAAAATTAGAAAATGAGTGGCGCGAACATGCACTTTTGGACCACAAAGAGCTAAATCTTTCTTAGAAATTTATTGGGCAAACGTTTTTAAAATAAAGCATTGTACTGGTGAAACTCTCTTTGCAAATTTAAACAATTTTATAAAATTTCTTCTATTATAACCATTTTCTAATTCTTCCGTAGAAAGGGGTTTTAGTGAGCTTAACAATATTAAAACGGATTCTAGAAATAAATTGTCAAATGACATAATTGCATCTATTATTTTTACGAAAATGGGGGTGTCAAATTTTGAACCTACTGGAAAAAATAATTTTTACTTTTTATTTTAGAACAAAAATCTATTGATATTTTGACGGTACAAAAACTCTGACCACAGAAATAAATATGTATGGATATACATATATACATAAAATAGATATATATACTTAGATAGTATATATAACGAAATAAATGGGAATATATGTATGTCTTTATATATGTTTACATTTTAAAGTACAAATATAATGATGTACTTATGATTTTTAAGTAAAAACCAAGTGTTTTGATGAAAATGGTTTTGTACTATTTTTGCCAAACTTCTGTACAATTTTAACTTTTTCTGGTGGCAACGCTGGTTTGAAGTGAATTGAAGTTCCTTTAGTTTGTTACAACCATAGTTCAATACTACAGGTATATGCATTAGTACAACAATAAAAAGAACAACGGGCATTTTATATGTGTATAAGATGTCAAAAACAGCTGACCACAGCATCAAAAAAAATGTATTCTGTATGTATATTTTTGGAGTAAACATTTCAACAAAATGAACTGAGTACATAAAAACGCAATGGCGCTCAAAACTCTAAACAACTTTTGACACCTACACGACGTTTAACGATTAAAAAACACAACGCTGCAAAGAATCAGCAGGATTATTGCATAGACCTGTTATTACTGAACTTTGGTTACAACAATGTTTGTTACTGTTAGTCCTCGTCCAGACTTGCAATTTTCGTTGCTGCAATTTTTTTAATTCTGCTATGAAATTTCATTAGTGTCCAGATTTTGAAATTCTAGTTTTGCAAATTTTGTATTTCTTATACACTCAAAATATTCTATACGTAAAATTAACTGAAAGTGTAATTTAAAATAAATGAAAGTTCACTTAAAAACCGGTCCACTCATTTTTCATTTAAATTGAACCAAAAGTTCTTTTAATTTTTAATGTTAAAAAATTAATTGACTTAATTAAGCCCGTTTGTGTAGGAGAGGAAATCTCAAACATATTAAATAAAGCAAACAAAGTAAAAGAACAGCACTTGAAAACAACGGACAATATTGAATGAAACCGAAAATCCGTATTAATAAGTCCTTAGTTTTTTGAATGAATGTTAGAATCAGTTAAAAATAAAATTGCTTACAATTTTAAATGTTTATTCTTTTAAAAATTACTGAACGGATTACATACATTCCGTTACTGTAATAATATTGTGAGTGTACATTCTTCTTGTTATACTTAAAATTTTTTTAAAGTAAAATTTAATTTCATGCAAAAATGTGTTGTATTTCTTGCATCTGAAGAAATAAAAACACTTCAAATACCTACAGCCAACTTCAAACTAATAAGTGCGAATTTCAAAGCAAAAGAGGAAATTGCAGAGCACATGAGACTGTGAACCTGTGACTTAATCAAATTTTAGTTGTTAAATACCTTTAGTGCTTAACGAAGCATATGTATATCGAGGCATATCTCGAATAATAAATTTACTAAATATTTATGGCTTTATTCACAAACGATTAATAAAGTTATAGTATGTTTAATGTTGAAATTTTATATGGGAAAACCGGTTTTAATGCACACATTAACTTTATTAATCGTTTGTGAATAAGGACATTAGTGCTTAATTATGTGTGCCCGACTGTATATAAAACTTTGAAATGTTTAGGTTTTTTTAGTCCGTGTAGCCTTCAAAATAGCTTTTTTTATAGATAGCTTTTATCAACTTGGGCTACACGTAGAGTGCGCCAATTGAAAAATATTTAATATTATTTTCTTTTTTATAACACACTGTAATCGGTGGAAATTGCAGTCATAGTGTAATACTGTAGTGGTTGCAGTCTTATTTTGTTTCATCATTAAGTTCTTTCGTTTATCTCTCTCTCTCTCTCTGTGAGTATATATCTCTCTCTTTCTTGAACTCTTTCTGTTGTATTGCATAAGTACACTTCACGTTTGGATCTAGTTTCCAGTGCTTTAATTGTTTTTCCAAGATTTTTTTTTAAGAATTTAAGAGCGCATTGATTTTAAACTTTAAAATTTAAAGCTATAAGAAACCGAAGAGCATTTTAAAATTATTATCAGTATGTATTTCAAAACGTCATTATTAAAACAACAGACAATTGAAATGAATAATACAAAATTCATACATAAGAACATACAGCGCCGGTAAAAATAATAGCACTATGGTAACAATGAGTGATTTTATTCATACGAAATTTTTATTATTCGTCTTTTATTTCTATTCGTTATACTATTATATAGTGTAACATGCATTCTTTCTGAAAAAGATTAGCTAACTCTAATAATATCTAGAGATATTTTCGTGTAGTGTGTATCGAATATTATTATCAAAATGAGTTCTTTTTATTAATACACAATGCATATAATATGTTGACTAAAATATTGAAATTACAGGTACTTACAGTACTGTACAGAAGAAAATCAACAAACCGCACGCCAAAAAACTATTTGCAATATTTCTGGTACTTTTTTATTTTAGATACTGATACTATTTTACTATTTGTTACGCATTAATGTATTTATGGAGTTGAACTTTTTTTAAAAGTGACGAGAATATTGCGCAAAAAAAAACAAAATTCTCTTCGGCCTTCAAATGAAAGCGTGCATAACAAAAGCAACATTCATAAGTTATTTAAAATTATTGTAATGTTAGTGATCATGCAGCATGTTTTATGAAATAGTGTCATATCATCGAAATTCAGCCGGCAGGTTATATTCTCATATTTCACCTAATGTTTGTTTCACACAATGAAAGTGGAGTATATTCATAGTGCTGAGTCAGCTATTCCCGCGGTTTGTATGTGCATTTCACTTATGTACATAGCTATACATAAGTCATAAAAATAAATAAACATCTGAACGTCTGAGAGAAGACACCAAACAAAATTTTTTCAATATTTTAAAAATCGTAACAATAATTTCCAAAAAATTTATTTACTAAAAAAATTTATTATTGGAAAGTTAATAATGGAGGTTTTTAGTAAAATTTAGAATTCAAAGAAAGAATTTTAAAATTAGTTTCGATTGGAGCAATTCAACAAATTAACCGATATAGAATGGCTAGAAATTATAAATGGCATGATTATAGCCCTCAATTTATCAATCAAATCAAATTTTAGACGATCGTAATAAAGAGGGAAGACAAATTTTAATTGGCAAAACATACAATATCAATAGGTCTATTATTAGTAGATTGATAAAGAAATTTAAATCTACAAACGATGTAACCGGTCATCATTTGGGTGGTCCACCACGAAAAACTACACAACGCGAAGACTGAAAAATTGTCTGCATTTTTAAAGAAAATCCTTTTGCAACCTCAAAGGATCACACCCTCCTATAAACTTAAATATTCATGATAGCATGGTTAGAAGAGGTGCAATAAAAAATAATTTAAAACGTTATAGACTATATAAAAAACCGTTGCTAACCAAAAGGCATATAAATCAAAGTTAAGACTTGATCGAATGTCTGTTCGAATTTATCTTAAAATTTTTTTTCTTTTTTTAAATGTTTTAAATTAAATTTTGCAAAAAAAAATGATTTGGACAGTACAAAAACGGAAAACCGTGTTTTTTTTTAGCGAAGAGTCAAACTTTAATTTAATCAACACAGATGGAATGTGCACAGCTCAGCGGTATCCTGGTAAACGCCTCGATCATCGGAATCGCAAACTAAATTTCAAACATGGAGGTGGCTCTGCAATGGTTCGGACCCGTTTCTCGGCAGACAAAGTTGGTCGCTTTCATCAAATTGATGGAATAATGGACTGTTAGTTAGTATAGAGATATACTAGAAACCCAAATTCTGCCGCATGCCCAATGGTATATACCACTTCGATTGGTGTTTCAACACGACAATGAGCCGAAACACATACCAAAGTTGATAAATGACTTCATAAAAGTTAATGGCCGACACAATGTCCCGACTTGAATTCGGTTGCAAACATGTTTGGGATACTAAAGAGAAGCATCGCCGGAAAACTTTTCAAGAATAGAACTGAACGTTGAAACTTCAAAATCTGAGTGGGAACCGATTCCATAATCTACAATTAACAACGTAAATTTTTATTATTCGTCTTTTATTTCTATTCTTTATACTATTATGTTGTGTTTATTATATGTATCCTTTCTGAAAATGTTATGTTGCCTCTAACAATCAGGGTTGTCATAGAATCCAATGTAGTCGGAAGTGGATTTGAAAAGACGACAAAAAAATACTTTTGTGTGATGGATTTAAAAATTATCGGTTTTATGTTCAAAAGTAATATAGTAATTTTAGATTGAACATAAAACCGAGAACATTGAAATTCAGCACACAAAAGTACTGTTGTGTCGTCTTTTCAAATCCAATTCCGACTACATTGGATTCTGTGACAACCCTGAATATCTAGCGATGTTTTCGTATAAAGCAGCTTTTTGAGTGATACGTAAAATCTAGCGGTAAGAAAAATAGTACTGATCATAATTTTCCTTAAAAACTTTATTTTTAGGTGCAAAAAAATTGTGTGTATCGAATAGTAGTAATAAAATAATAGGTCGATTATGAATAGCAACTAAACATTCAATAGCAGCCGAAATTGACTACTCTCATTGCCAGTTTCCATCCGTAGTGTCGATTTCAACAACTGGCAACGCAACTGAAGTCCGTTTGCCATCCATAATCGACCAATAAGTTATTATTCCGCCGGTGGCGAAATAGGCCAAATATTCAATTGTTCAAACGAAATTTTGAAACGAGTGGAAGAAAATCCGCAATGACCAACATATTGGTGAAGAGCTTGATTCGGGAGGCAAAAGAACTGGGTTCATGGCTCCCACGGAGCTAAAAAATTATCTGCAAATAGAAATACGTGTTGATATAGTTCGGAATCAATTGCGAAAAGACAATCTAAAAGCCTCAAACCCACGAATCTACTAGGGTTGTAAGACATGTACGCAAACGAATAATGTTCACATAACGGCAGCCAAATTGACACCTTTTAGAATATGAAGAATTTTTTATGGACGGATGTGAGCGAAATTGTCATTATTGGCGGTAAAAGTTATCTTGCGTATGCTACGTGACAAGTGAAGATGGAATATAATTCTGGACTGCAATACAAGACTACAAAGACTACTAAAGTTTAAGCATTATGTGTTGGAAATGTTTCCCATAATACTAACTTTGTCAAATTTCCTCGAAAAAAAAATTATTAATAAACAAATTTACGTTGTGTTTTGCCTTATGTGGAAGGAGAAATGTCTCTGTTCTGGGACTCCATTTATACAACCAAAATGGCTCTGGAATGACCTGAAAGCAATTCAATTACCGAATGGATTGGTTTAGCTAATCACCAGAACTAAATGAGATCGAAAATCGTTCTGGTGATATCCAAAAACATGCATCTGTTTGAAAACCGACTACCAATGAGCAACTTTGGGCTACCGTTTAAGAGTCGTGGAAAACAATTCCTAAGATTCCTTGGTAGTCCTAAGAAGACTTGGTAGTCTCAATTCCAAAGCAATGCGCTACCGTTATTGTTCACAAAGGCCATTTCACAAAATATGAATGTTTAATCGTTTTTTATTTTATTGATATACTTTTTTAAATTTATCTGAAAATGAAAGTGCAAGTTTAGAGTGCGTTTTGGTAATGACTTCCTTAAAAGTCAGAATATTTTGCAGAAACTGCTTTTGTTTAACGGGAATGTTTGTTTCATCCATAAGCGCAATACACATCCGATACTCTTATGAATACAAATTTCTCTATACTGCTATTTTTCTTAGCGCAGCTGTATGTACATATATGCATATGTATGTATATTGAAATGCTTTATGCAACACTATTAAAACAAAAACCTGGTTATATTTCTATACATTAGAAACTGGTCAAACGATCGATCTCATCTAAAAGGTGTTAAATATTTTATACGATTCAATATTTTTTACACAAAGCGAGAGTTTTATTTTTATCAAATACGAGATTAACTTGGTGTGTTTTGCTAACAGCGCAAATTTAGAAAAAAATTTTAGTAGTGCTCTTCCATGTGCAAAAGAATTTTGGAAATTGGTCCACAAATGGCGCATTTATGCTCGTTTATATTATAGAAATTTGTTAAAAACTGTGTGGAAGGAGTAACACAATTTAAAAAAGCGGGCGTAAAAGTAGGCAACCACGCCTAGCCAATATTTTATTCCAGAGTCCCACTTAAATATTGTAAAAATTTCAGGAAGACTGGTGGTACAGTGGTCTGGTCTCCTATAAGGTACAAACAAACACACATTCCGTTTTATATACATATATAGAAGATATATAATTTTATCAAATATATAAATTCATAAAGTTTACACAAAATTTACAGTATAGGGAACCTAATGAGCAGGGGAAGTTTTTCATGCTTTTTTCATGAAAAATATACATTTGCATATTTTTAAAATTTTTCCCAAAAAAAGCAATTTTTGATGCAACTTGCATAAATTTGCATACTACATTTACATGAAAGTTTATCCGTCATAGAAGATGTAAAGAAAAGTTTCAAAATATTAAGAATAAAATTATTAAATTATTGAAAGACTTAACAAAGTTTTTAATCGAAATGTTGTCCTTCAATCGTTGATCAGTAACATCGACTGATTTTGAGGTATATTCGACCGTTTTGTGCGACAACCGAAGATCATTTTAATTTGAAAATGTGAAAGATAATTTTGAATGTATTTGCCACATTATAATGAAATAGGAAACCAAAGGAATAAGATGTAAAAGAAAAACTTCAAAATATTAAGAATAACATTTTCATTGAAAAACTTAAAAAACTATTTAATAGAAATGTTGGCATTCAAACGTTGACCAAGATTAAAAACAACATATTCAGTAACATCGACTGATCTTGAACGTATATTTACAATATATTCGACCGTTTCGTGCGATAATCGAAGATCCTTTCAATTTGAAAACTTTAAAAAGATATGATTATAATTTCTAATAAACATTTGTGTAAATAAAACAGATTAAAAATTATTAGTCTGTGTTTTTTCGGGTGCATATTTTTGTGCATATTTCAAATTTTTTGTTGGACTGTTTGCATGCATATTTAAAATTTTTTTGTGCATATTTAAACTTGCCCTGCTAATGACGTTTTGAAACATATTAAGTAAGGAAGCGAAAAGGGATTGATTTTTGCGAATTCCGCGAAGTGTGCACTGGTAGGCGTGTTGCTCAGCCTCCGGTTCGAAGTTCAATTCCTGCCTAATGTAACTGTTGTCGGTTAAAATTAAGTTATATAGGGGTACTCGCATGATACAATAAAAAAAGGTAAGCCCATTAAATCAACTGATCGCTTATGATATATTTCCTGAATCTCAAACTCAGTAAGAAAAATCGTAAACAAAATTTTTTATTTTTATTTTCCTCTTAAACCTTTGAGATAGAAGAGGTTGAAGAGTTTAATACCTTTAACAATGGCAAAGCTATCGTTTAACATAACAAATAATTATCGAGGTCTTGAGGAAGCTTTCGAAAATATTTGCGCTGCTAGTTATGATTTAGTGACAATTCCAGCTGAGCCGAGTATTCTCATGGATGAAGAAGAAATTGATGAAGATAACGTTAAAAAAATCGTGACATCTGCGTGACATCCCAGTGACACACAGAGGAGTATTTGGCCCGAAAAACTGCCAAAAATTATTAAACATGTTTTTTTAATTAAAAGATTGAGTTTTTTGATAGTTTTAGGTATAATTTGTTATAAAAAATCTAGTGGCAGATTTTTGGTTTGTTTATAAAACTACACAGAAAGAAAAACGCCGTACTAAATTCAAGTAATTTCTACTTACTTTGAGTACGAGTCGTACTCAAAATTTTTAGTTGTAATAACCATAAAATGTACTTTTTTCAAGCCGGAAACGGGCTTACTTTAGATAACTAATACTGGAGTTTCTTGAAATGAGTACCGTACTTTAAACAGCGCTTGGGATTTATTTAAGTACGGATTGATTGATTTTTCTTTTGAGTGTACCCCGTCGCCCTCTCTGATAAAAATTTTATGCAATAACCCATATATGTATATTTATTTTTATACGCATGTATTTATGCGTTAGGAAGTGAGTAGTCTGGTTCCTGGGTGGCTCATGTATTCTTTACGTACCTAAATTTACTTTTTTTAATCAAAATTTGTGTGATTAATACTTTTAAAAATTACTTTAATTAGGTACGAGTATGAACATATATTTTTCTAACAAATAATGTTGTATAGAGCCCAGGAAAATAGAAAAAAACTGTTTTATGGGGGTGTGTGACATTTATAACTATTACTGATAATAAGCATTTTGCAAATTATTATAGGCAGGTGATAACATTGTTAAGCACTAAAAGTGATGTGATTTAAAATTAATAATCCAAAAGACACAGAAGATTATGACGTCATAAAAGTATAAGAAGTGCCTGATAAGCAAAAAAAAAAATTTTGAAAAACTTGCGCAAAAATTTTTTGGGTCTAAAATTAGAGATTCTAAATTTTATTGTGGTATAAAACATAATTTGTTCATTGGCTAACCTTCACTTTTAAAAATCTTTTCCTTTTTGTTTTTTGAAACAAAAATATAGTTTTTTATTTTCAAATGAATTGTTTCAACATTAATATTCAAGATCTTTCAGTGAAAAAAAATCAATTTAATACCTTTATTCGTTTAGCCACAAAAAATCTTGAAACCGAAAAAAAACATTAGAAGTGCATGTATTTTCTTCACTTCCCTGACTTTAGCAATGTCTCAGAGCTACAAATCGAACATTAAGTCTTCAAAATTTGCATATTAGATGTCAGTGTTACCACTTTATGCGTAATTACACATCATGTGTAATTTTTATTTTCTTGTGTAGTCCATGTGTAATTTTGGCATGTTGAATGTGTAATTTAACATTTCGTTTTTGGCAACTCTTTTAGATGTAAAATGTTTTTGTGTATCAGTGATGACAGCAGAAATTTAACAAAATCCATGCATGTCTCGAAAAAATTCCCTCTTTTTTCCTACACGCAAAAAAAAAAGTTCCCTACAATTTTCCCTACTCTAAAAATTCATTGATTTTAGGAAAAAATAACATTTTATTTAGGGTTTTAAAATTTTGTACATTTATATCGCCAGACAAAAAATTAAATAATAATAAAAATAACATAAATTTTTGATTTTAACAACCTCCTATAATCTGCCTTTGTGCCATCTTAGTCCTCAAACGACTGTACTAATTACATTTCTTCAAAAATTATTTAAGTTTTAAGAGAAGTCTTTGGATTAACTTAAGAGCTGATGCATCATTTTTTTATAATTATTCGCATTCATTGCTAATATAGATTTCTTAAATCTTTAAAATAAAGATGCGGGGATCTCAGAAGGTAATCAAAATCTTAATTCTGAATTCTTAATAAAATTTTGTCCAAGTTAAAAAGAAATGTGACCCGGAATGTAAAGAATGAAAGTATTTTTTATTTTTGTTTCTAAGAGCGTATTTGAGTATTTAAAATAGGTTAATATATATTTTTAAGAACTCTTAATTTATATAAAAACCAAAAAAAAAATTCCAACATTTTCAAATTTGTTTTAATTTTTCATACAAATTCTATTCCCAAGAAAATCGGACATTTCTTTGCCTTTCGTTGTCTCTATATATTATTTACCAAAACATGTTTTCTGTCTGTATAAAATATCTCGTGTAATACTGTAACAAAATTTGAAATTTAGATGTTTTATATGTACATAATATGTGTTATCACTTTTGCGGGGTGCTTTATGCAATTACACCGCAATATAAAAGAAAGAAAAACAAAGTTTTAAAAATTCCCTACATTTTCCTTAAAATGAGAAATCTGTCCTCTTTTTCCCTTCCCCAGAAATTTTCCAATGAATTCCCTACAAAAAGGGGAAATTCCCTACTCTTGGCATTACTGTTGTGTATGGAGCTGCGTTCTTAGTTTTTAAGATTTCTTTAAATTCATTTTTGCCTTTATGGTTAGATTTTTGGCTCAAATGCTCCTCTGTGTGATGGTTCGAATTTCCGATACTACGTCACGAGTGACCTTATGTTTCCACTTATGTCCACTACTGTATGTACGTAAATATGTATGTATGTATATGTTTATAGATCTACTAATTTGGTTAGAGGTTTTGGCGAATAATAAAAAAAAACACTTGTATTATTTTTAGATCAAGTACGTATTTCCTTAATAGCTGAACTGAATACAAACCCCAGCAGATCTCTGTGATAACAGAAATTTCAATTATTTTAACAAAATATTGTTTTTAAAACATATTTTTTTCCTCTTTTTATTTATTGTTTGATATTTAAATGTCAAGAGTTTATTTTTAAATAAATTTTTATTTTTAGCAATCAATAAATAAAACAGATAAGACGAAGTAAAGTTAAGCCAAGCTAGGTTAATCTGACTGTAAGGATGAAACATGCGGGACTTTTTTTGAATACAAACATATTTTTACAAAGAATATACTTGCATATGTACATATGTGTCGTTCATTGTAAAAGTGAATTATCTCCTTGTAATTAAATTTCGAGAAAACGAGCCTTTTGAAAATCATTGTGTAGAAAAACAATTTTTTTCAGTGTTTATTATTTCATCTACGGGGTTTTGGTGCAAATATTGGAGTTGCTTCACTGTTACTATGAAAGATATGACTAAATGTGATAATATTCTACAAAAAGATGTATTCATTAAAAATATGGAGTTACACCAGTTTTACAATAAACGACACATATTACGAATCGACGAACGATCAAAGTATATTTGAGGAGGTTCTTTTCGAAACTTGACACTTTTTGTGTTTTTGCACAATTTGAGAAAATAGTTTTTTTAGGAATGCAACTTTAATGTCTTAACCCAAACTTTTGTTGCATTATTATAGACGATAAGATTAGTCATTGATCTGTACAGGATTCCGAAGTTTAGCAATAATATATTTTGAATAAATCCAAAAATTGAAATATAATAATCTACTTTTGACGCGGCTGATTGGAATAATCAAGTTCAAGTTTTGTTATACGCTCTAGAGGAATAATCATGTTTTGATTCAAACCTGTTGATTAATCTTGTTTTGCTGAAACTAATTAGGTATCAGAAATCTTATTTTGAATTAAAATAACCTGAGGTTCACCGTTAAATAAATAAAAATAAAAAAATTCTTTAATGTATGTTTTAATTATTTTTAATTTCTTACAGCAATATTTCATGTTCAAGGCAATCACAAGCCTCTGTATGTTGATGATAATTTTCATTGTCACTTTCTACGTCATTGCTATCATTCATTATACTGACATACCACGAGAACTCCTGGTTTTTAGGCGAATCCTCACATAATTTTTCTTTTTTTAAATTCAGATGCTTTTGTATTTCAATTTCAGTTGAAGTAATATTAACTAAACTTTTTATTCGTTCTCAAAGCTTTAATTTTATATTATTTTCATCATGCGACACAAATACGTAATTTTGAAAAGTGTTGTAATGTGACATTGAAGTTTGGTTCTATTATTAGTGGTTTAAAAATGTATGTATATTTAAAATGTGTAAGACTTTTATCCTTTTTTCCCCTATTCTGCGTTTTGATTACGTTCCCGCATTCAGTTACGTTCGAATCGAAAAATGGTATTAAAAAAAACCTAATCCAGTGTGACGAATCCTGCAGCGCCGGAGGTGATATTTTGATTTTCTATACATCATTTGGAACTTCGTTCCAGAATGCCTGCACTTGGTAGCCATTAAATTTGCCAGCTTTTCATATCGCTCAGGTGTCGTTGTTTTTTCGACATGCAATAAATTAAATTAAGCTTTCAAATTTGAAAAAAATAAAGAATTTATTACAGAATAATTTTATAGCATTTATTACATTTTATTTAATTATAAACTTTTTTCAACTACAAACACAAAAATGGAAAAACTTTCCGATATTAAACAAACCACTTGCAAAAATTTAGTTACGATCGTAATTTAGAATACGTACAATCGAAAAAGAAATCAAAATGATGCGGCGAACGGAACGCAGAATACCAAATTTGCAAAACGGAGAAAATTTCGATTCGAATCGAAACGCAGAATAGGGGTGATTATAGAGTTTTTTTTTCGAAAGTTTCATTTTAATGTTACCAAACAAACAACAAATTAAAAACAATTTCTGTCGAAAGTGGAATAATTAAGTTTTGAAAAGAAGCTCCTCATTTATTTAGATACGCTTGTTTTTGCAACAACAAAAATAACAGGCATGTTGTTTTCGCTATTTCTCCTGAATTGAAAATTAAAACAACAATCAATTACTCGTATTTCAATAATGTTTCCCTATTCTATTTATTGTTTTATTTTTTACACTTAAGTAAATGAGTGTTTAGTATAATATCTTTAGTTTGTTTAAGATATATTTGGATAAGGTACCCTGATGATCTGCTTTAGCAACAGTGAAATGCGCATAGTAACTAGCTACGTTTACCTCTCCATAATCAATTTCAATGTACAGTAGTTTTCCGATTTAACGAACATTCGATTTAAAATCGTATTTAATGAACACACAAATATTTTCTACTGGGTACCTTATATTATTACGAACAAATATTTTATTTTGTACTCGGTTTAACGAACAAATGTAAAATATATCAGCTGATGATTTGAATAGATGCATTGAATATAAACCTTTACCCGATGATGAATGCGATGATAAAAATTTGAAAATGATGAACAGCTTGATAAAACAGAAATTCTAGAACCCAAAATAAAACACCAAGATATCATTAAGCACTTAGAAGTTTTTATGAAATGGGCTTAGCAAAACAATATTAGTAGCAAACATTTTATGCTTTTGAGAGAGTTTCAATAAGACATCCATTCCAAGAAAACAGACTGTGCTGAAACAATTTTTAAAATAAACTATATTTGTATTACAGTGTTTTTATGAATTTTTCATTTTCTGTATACATATTTTAATGAAATATTTATTTTATGTTACCATAATTTTAATAAAATATTAAAAAAAAAATACTGTACATATTTAGAGTTTTGAATAAACTAGACGATACTATTCATTTTTAATTCAGTACTGGATATAACGAACAATTCACTTTAACGAACAAGCCTGACAGCAATTAGGTTCGTTAAATCGAAAAACTACTGTATTTTCAAATAATATTTGGGACAATTAGTGCATATAGAACTCTAATTAAAGAAATTTAAAAAAATCCCATAAAAGTACCACATATAAACATGACGGCACTTGGACCCGTATTGCTTTACACTCTATTTATGAAAAGTTTTAGAGAAATATAAACCAGAAATTATACCAAGAAGGAAGATTTGTCAGATACGCAAGGATATTCTACAAACTATTGAATCACTAATAAAAGGAACAGACAATTATTGTTAAAGTGAAACTCAAGTTTCCACAGTTTTTCCAACAATACAAAAATGAATAATTTTAAGTTTATTTTTCTACTTTCGGAATTTTGTTATAATGAAAATGAAACATTTTGCAATATATTTTGGATTTTCTTACAAATGTATATTTGGAAATGTTTCCATTGTATTGTCGCCGTCTTTATGTAAATGATTATTTAATTAGTATTAAATTTTTATACTTAAAATTTTTTTGGGTAGACTTTTTATTTCAGATGCTAATTTTGTTACTTAACAAGAAGAATTTTTAACGCCTTTTTTATTTAAACTAAAATGATTTATTTTAATTAATTTTTATTATTATTCAAATTGATTTGTATTTGTTTGTGTTGGTTTGCTGGCCCACATCTTAATGGCATCTTTATATTTATTGCCGTGTAATAGGATACAATTGTGTTCATTTAATTATTCTATTTATTTAAAGAACTAAACAAAATTTTAAAATAAATTGAAATAATTATGTGTTTGTAACAATAGAAGCTAAATTCACGTTAAAAAAAAAATAAATAAATAAAAATATTAAAACTCGGTCTGCAGTGTTGTTTAAATTCATAATAACACGATAATTTCAATTGAAAAAATTCACAAATTGTTGAGCTTCTTTCAAAACCAAATATAAGTTGAAATGGACAATTTTTAAATTTGAAAAAAGCAACAAAAATATTTATAAAATCATATAAAAATCCTAAGGCTTATGGGAACAGTAAACTCTAAAGTAACCCTAGAGCGCTAACGATAGTCGATTCAACTGACAAAGCTCACATATGTATGTACATACATATGTACGTAACTCTGAATTTACAGATGCGAGTAGTGGCATGCAATTGTTGTATACACTTTTTATCAACGAAAAATTTTTCGAAATAGTCGAATCTGTTCCAATTAGTCGAAGTAAAGCTTGAGAAAATTTATTCAATTGCAATGCAATTTTAAAGACTGCAATGCTTCCATTTTTACTATTGTGTTTGTTTGCAAAATAGAGTTGCCGAGCACATTTTTGGGGAAACGATTAACATTTATTATTATTAGTTTGGATTATTTTAATGATATTAATGCTCTACATACAATTAAAACACTTTCGTTTTTTACGTGCACCTGAAGAAAGAAATCTTAATTAAGACTACCTAAAAGCTACCTAAACGGTATTACGAATCATTCCTAGGAAGTTCATATGTTCATAGGTACTTTTAATAGTTGATTGTTTTCTTGAATTTTTAACGGTTTGGTACCTATGGAGCTGTACAGCGGGAAAAAAGGTAAAAAAATAGATATTTTTATTTTTTTTGGCAATTTTCATCTTGAAGATGAAGATTTTTTGATTTTATATGTTCACAATTTTTGTTTTTTATAACAAGATCTACAACTTTGCTTCAAAGAGTAAATCAAAATTCCGAACGATTTGCAAGATATAAGCTTGAGAAAATGATCAGTATTATGCAAAAATGACACCGAGGCCCCAAATCTTTGGGGGCCCATAAAAAAGTGCATGCGTGACTTTAGGCAAAACTGGGATACACGGGTCTTATTTTTTTGGTATTTTATCACGTATTGGTGTCCGTAATTGGTTACTTTTTAGTGTTGCACTGTGTTACAGTCCTACAGTAATTCAGTAAATTTATATTAAGTTTTTAAACAGGGTAACATTGTTTGTCATTTTGACATTAAATGACATTCAAGTCATAAATTTTCAATTGCATGCAAAATTTCCTGCCATTCCGAAAAATGTGGGTGTACTGATAAAAAAGTGTGTGTTGAGTTTTTCGAACTGTTAGTGGCATGTGTAAACGCCACTGTTTTTATCTCAAGAAAGAGCAAAAGCGTAATCTGTTCTAAAAAGGGTAAAAAGCGTAAAAAATTAAAAAAGCGTAAAAAATCACCATAAAAAATATTTTAAAAATTTTAATTATGCCCAAAAATATTAAGCAATTTATAAAAAAGTTAAAGTAAATATCCAAAATACAATTTAAAGTTTTTGCTCCAAAATAAATAAAGAACTTGAGATCAAATAGCAGAATTTATTAATATATTAATTAAAATAAAATTCATTCATTCATTTAATAAAAGTTATAAAAACGTAGCAAAACAAAAACTGGAGTAAAAGAATAGCTAGATATACGAGTACATGGTACATAAACGTTAGGTACATATAAAAAAATAAAATAAAATAAATAAAATAGTTTGTTTAGACAAAACTTAAAAGCATATGTATGTACGAGGGCGGATTGATATTGAAGCTACCAAAGTAAGAAAAAACATTTTTTTTATAAAACCATTTATTTCTCAACATAGTCTCCTTTTAGCTCAATACACTTAATCCAACGTTTCTTCAATTTTGTATCCCTTCCAAAAAAATAGGATTTTTCGAGGTCCTTAAAATAGGCATTTGTTTGGTCAATAATTTCATCGTTGGAGCTAAATCTCTTTCCACCGAGCCATTTCTTTACGTTTGGAAATAGGAAGTAGTCACAAGGGCCTTAATCCGGAGAATATGGCGGATGAGGTACCAATTCGTAGCCCAATTCATAGAGCTTTGTCATTGAGACTGCACACGTCACACGTTTACGTTTATGGTCAATTGAGAGCAAACGCGGCACCCATCTTGCCGATAGCTTTTTCATATGCAAATGTTCATGCAAAATGTTGAACACACGTTCATATTATATGTTTACCATTTCAATAACCTCACGTAACTTGACTCGGCGATCATTCATAACGATTTGGAGGATTTTCTTGATATTTTCTTCAGTAACCACCTCTTTTGGGCTTCCTGTTGATGGTATTGTTGCAGTGCTTGTTCGGCCGCGTTTAAATTCAGCAATCCAATATTTGACCATGTAATCTGACGGAGCAGACTCACCGTCGAGCTTTTTTTTGTCTCTTTCACCGTTTTCCCTTTCAAATAAAAGTGTTTAATCACTGCACGAAATTCACTTTTTTCCATTTTTCAAGAAACACAAAGGTTGTTTTTTACTTCAAACTACTACAACAAATAAACTAATCGATAAATTTGGGTGAAATTTTAACAGCTGACGTTCGACAGATCGCAATTTCTAACAAAGAAGTTTTTGTGTTTGTGTTGCCATCTAGCTTAGGTAGCTTCAATATCAATCCGCCCTCGTATCTACAATATTCGAAAAGTGTATGACTTCTTCTATGCATAGCAATTCGATTCATGCAAATCGGTTCGGTAGTTTATGTTATGGATTTATTAATACTTTTTTAATTTCACGCCACTGTGCGTGAGCAGCACTTGCAAATTGTTAAAATCTCAAGAACACAAAAAAAAGATCAAGGAATAATAAAAAAACAATAATTTTACAAAATGGTCCTGTTAATCGGTCTCCAAGGTCGTGCGATCTAACTCCATTAAATTATTTTTTTTAAGAATATGTCAAGTCTGCGGCGATAAACCAAAGATGACAGGACATTTGAACACGACGAGTTATTGATGAAATAACTCTGAAATTGCTGCGAATTATATTCAAACATTAATTGCATAAAATTATAAATATTTTCAATAGAGCCGGTTTTATTGATATTAAAAATATTTTTATTTGTTTTATTTAAATTAAAATCTGTAAAACAAACATTCTTTACATAAAAGTGAAGATCTAAACCTAAAGGAAATGCTAGCGGTTGCTTGGGTCTCGGTGATGAGGATGAACTTAAGATTGACGGACAATATATTAAAATTTAATGATGACACATCTGATGAGGATTATAAAAATTTCCATTATAATTGACACTAGTGTTCCGTCATATTTTCTAAGAAGCACATCATCCTCATCATAATCTTTTGTCTGCACATAAATTAGAACAGAAAATAATATCATACCTTTTATCGCATCCAAATTCCAAAGTGCATTTTTCTGTTTTGAGACACAAATTTTAAAATCGAACTAATTTCATAAACTTAAAAAGCCGCTTTAGGGGAAATGTTTTAAATCATTCTTTTTATCTAAAGAACTTGATGGGGGCCTAGTGAATGAACAAATGAATGAATGAATGAATGAATGAATGTCACAGGAAAACACTAATATGTACAAATGTATGTACGTACACACTCTCTTTCACACATTCACTAATAAATAAATAAATAAATTCAGCCAGTGAAAACTACACATTCACACGCACAAATATATAGAGCGCGTATTATCTGCACCTCTGCAATAAAAGCACGTCTTAATTGAATAATAATAACAAATAAAGTAACAATAACAAATGCGCAGGCGAACAATTATTTCTTATTAGTACAAATGAGTATTATTTGTCTGTCTATTTTTCTGTCTGTCTATCCATTTAATTTCTGTTATTGTAGCAGAAAGAAAATGTAGTGAAAAAAAGTTGATGACCAAAATGACAAGATCAAGATCTGACGGCATCTTCAAATCGAACAGTTCAAATTGAGCGTTGGTCTCAAGCGGTGCAAAAAAAATATAAACGTAAATCACTAAAAATATCAAGAAAATTTCAAAAAAGAAAAGTATTTAAATTAAAAAAAAATTATTACAGAAAAAAAATATAAACAAAAGAAATGCTTTTGCTACAAAGTGTTTGTAATTTCTTAATACTAGTGTCCATTAAATCGCTGGTAACAAGTTGGGCCCATGAAATAAATATAGTCCAACATGAAGAATTGTCTAGTCGGGACTTTTACACGGTGCCGACCACAGTGAAAACCTATGAAAATGATACAGTGTTATTGCCATGTGGTTACAAGTGTAAGTTAAAAAAAATATGTAGAACAGAAAAAAAGTCTATGAAATTATTTAATTATGTAAAAACAACGCCCAAAAATTTTAGTGTCTTATTTATCGGTACGTTGGCTTAAAGATGAAGATTTTCTCTTGGAATCTCCGCAATCGGAACCAGTTTTCACCGATCGTTTTCATTTACTAGCCAATGGCAGTTTAGAAGTCATGAATGTTCAAGCCGAGGATACTGGCAAATATTATTGTGAGATTATCACCAATGCCGGCAAAGCTGTACAAATTCACGCCATAGAAGTACAATATGCACCTCGAATCTTTACAACCCCTAGTGGCTTTATAGAGCTACCGGTGGGTGCTGTTTTCGAAATTATATGTGAAGCTGAGGGTGTTCCACAGCCGGCCATCACGTGGACTCATAACAATGACACCATTATTGATTACTTGGTGGGAAACCGTCAGATTCATATAGTGGAAATAAAATCGCGAAATATGTCGGGAAATATTGTCTGCACAGGACATAATGGTGTGGGTCAGGCTGTTTCAGATGGTGTGGAGCTGTTTGTGTTGTGTAAGTATGTTCAAGTTGTATGTTTGCGGCTTTATTCACAAACGATTAATTAATACAGTTAACGCGTGCGTGCAATAAAACGAAATTTCCAGTATAAAAATCCTACAATAATTAATCCACTATAACTTTATTAAGCTTTTATGAATAAGGCCATTTTAATTAAAGTTTTTGAAAGCGCACAAAGACGAGCTGAAGATAAAATATCATTTTAGAAAATTGTGTTTAAAAACACAGGTCAACACGATTTCGAAGGCCCGTATTTTCTTAGTCAAGTTGCGTAGATAAGATACTGCGCTTCAATGCCTATAAATTACTTTTTTTCATTTGATTCTGTATCTCGAGATTTTTCGTTATATAGAAAAAATATCAGATAATTTGCACTTATTCGAGAACTAGTCCTTCGATTCAACTAAAAAAACAGAAGGATCGGAAACAATATAACCTTTAAGTTACGTCATTATTAATTTTTAACAGTTATAATTTCGGAGACATTCAGAAAGTTTTATCAAGAAAATAAATTTCAAAAAAATAAATTTCAAAAAAAATTTCAAAATTTTTTTTTACGAAAACTCATTAAAATTTTAATCTCAAGAAAATATTATATATTCGGGGTTGTCACAGAATCCCATGTTGTCGAAATTGGATTTGAAAATACGACAAAAAATACTTTTGTGTGATGAATTTCAATGTTATCGGTTTTATGTTCAAAACAAATAGTAATTCTTGATAGTAATTCCTCATACAAATTATTATTTTGTCGCCTTTTCAAATCCAATTCCGACTACATTGGATTCTGTGACTGCCCTGATTATTCTTAATTCTGGTAACTTCATATGTTGCAAATAAAATGAGCCAAATTTATTAATTTGAGAATAATATTTAAAATTTTCTTCAGTTTAAAATTTTAATGAGACTTTAAAAAAATGTTTTTAATAAAACTTTCTGAATATCTCTGAAACTATAAGATTGTTTAAAAATTAATACGGACGTAATTTGAAGGTTATTTTGTTTTCGATCCTTCGGTGTTTTTTTTTTTAATTTAATCGAAGAAGTAGTTCGCGAGAAAATGCAAAATATGTGATGCAGCATCTTATTTTTTCTATATAACTGAAAATCTCGAGATTCAGATTCAATTTATAGGCATTGGAGATCAGTAACAAGTGTAAACAAATTGACTACGAAAGCTTGGATCTTACATAAAAAAATTTCATTTTGTTGGCCTGAGAAATCATTCGAAAACATATTTTATGTATATATCATGATCCAGATTAAGGTTTTTGGGGGGAATTGCATATGAAAAAAAAATATTTTTAAATCGACGCCATAGAAATAATAGATATTTTGAGTGAAGAGTGGTAGGGAGCTGCTCTTTTTCCTTTCCCCTGGATCGGGGCGTAGTACCTATGTACATATGGTATTTTTCGTTTTTAAATCTAAACAAGACTTATTATGCTACATGGTCTTAAGTTCACATTTTAGAAATTGGAGGCAAATCGTTTAACTCCAAGGCGTGCTGCTTTAAGATTGAAGTTAACACTTTTGTAGGCTTGGCCAACATTTTTTTTATGTAAATATGAGAATTAAATATTTCTTGAGTCTTAGAATTATTATTTTATTTTATTATTAAAAAAATATGTACGGAAAATCAATTTGGGTAAAGGGGCAATTTTGAGCACTTTAACACAAAATTATTAATTTTATCAAAAATATTTCGAGAAACATTTAAAAGTAGATGATGGTACGTCAAATTTGGGGAGTTAATTTTTTTTAATTCAGAGCATTTCATAAGTGAACTTTTGACCACAACGGTGCATGGTTTACGTGAGAATACAAAATCTTTAACGTGATTTAGCATGCATGATTAGATTTTCGGCGTGATTGTTTCGTGATTTTTTTGTTTAATTGAAATTTTTTTTATATAATTTATTGATTTTTTTAAATTGTTTTATTTAATATTTCTTACGTATCTCGTGGGCGTAAGTTTTCTTGATTGTGACAAACATTTTTTTCCACTCACGTAAGCGTGCATGAACGTGAGCCAAAAATATAATGTCGTGCATAAGAGTGCATGGATCCATTTTTTTTTTTATTGTAAGTGAAAAGTCACTCACGATCCCGTCTCTTAAGCCAAGTCGCAGAATAATATTAATTCTTATGTTTTTAAATTTATTCAAAATTTATTTTTCATTGAAATCCTAATGTACGAGGGCGGATTGATATTGAAGCTAACTAAGTAGGGAAAAAATATTTTTTTCTCAAAAACCATTTATTTGTCAACAAAGTCTGCTTTTAGCCCAATACACTTAGTAAGACGATATTCCAACTTTTTTATACCATCTGAATAATACGATTTTGGGAGTACTATGAAGGGGCATTATGAAGAAAGATATGTGCCCAAATGCTTGGCCTCACCTCACATAAATGTTCGAATAATCTAAAAACTAATGTGCGTATACAAATTTTATTTTTAAATAAATCTAACCTAAGCCCGATACAAAGTCTAAATTAACAATAAAAACACTAATTTAATGGTTTTTCTGTCGGTATTGTTCAATGAATGTCCATTTTTTTTTATATAAATTTGTACTGTTTTCTTATGAAAAATAAAATTTTGAGAAACATAATTCGATATAACAAAAAGACCACAAGATACTAGATTGAGGACTGCTTTTAATCGGCTAAGAGCAACTTAATTAGTTCCCTTCTTTAAGGATGAATTATCGAGCTTTTTAAAAGCTGGCGTGCTTAGAGAGACATTTTCTATTTACGTAAATGTATGTATGTACATACATATGTATATGCGATCAATGTATGTGTGCCAATCAATTTTCGTTTGTATTTTTAAAGCGATCTAAAAGGATTTTCATGGAAATCCTTCAAATAAGTTAAAGCATATTTTGCACATTTGCTTAAAGTTCCTTCCAATAAGAATTAAAAAAAATATTCTCTAGCAGAATATGAAAACTAAATGAAAAAAACTTTGTATTAATAACGGGTGGGGCAAAAGTCCCGCGCACTTTCTTGGTTATGTGACGTTTAGATCAGAGCAGAAATAGTAAAAATAATAAATAAATAATAATATTGCGTCATGGCCAGCAAGATCTCCGGATTTAACAGTACCAGATTTTTTCTTATGGGGTTTTTTAAAATCAAGAGTTTATGTGAATAAGCCCCAAACGATTCAACATCTTAAAGACAATATTCGTCACGAAATTGAAGAAATTCAGCCCGAGATATTGCAGGATGTCATGAAAAATACCTTAAAAAGAGACGAAAGTTGCATGGCGAATCGCGGTCACCATTTAGCCGATATAATTTTCCAATCATAACGAACTTATACAAACTAACTTATCTTTTCTTTGAAAAAAAGTTATGTATAGGCAATCGAAATGGTAGCAGCGGGACTTTTGCTCTACCCTGTCGATTTTTTTCATAATGTATTTTGAAAGCAAGTGTAAGCATTTTGCTTTTTAAATGCATATTTCGCATATTTTCTGGAATAATATTTAATTTTTTGTCTTCGGGTTTTCGTGCATAAGAAAATTACAGACATTTTGAAAATGATGCTAATAATATGTCAGAGCATATTTACTGCATATTTGTTTAAACCCCCAATTAAAAAACTTTTTTTCGCATTAACATGTGCATAAGTTTTAACTTTTAAATGCATATTTTTCATATTCTCTTCACCCTTTGACACGGGAATTAATTCTGGTCATTGCAAAATTTTATATATGATTTTTATAGCCTAAAAAGGATTCAAAAAACATGTGTAAAAAATTATGGGGAGCAGTTTTTATTCTAAGGTGAGATTTGAAGATGTACATTATAATGTACATTTTTTTTAGTTATTATTAACTCAAACTTCCTGTTTTTATAAAACGTATTTTTACATTAGAAAAGTATTGAAAAAAGTAAGAAAAAAAATTACCCTTGCATGAAATACATTGAATTAAATATTTTTTTTAATTTGAAAAGACAAGACAAAATACGCTAAACTGATCTCACGTTGTTCTGAAATTTTAGAGCCCCTTAAGAATTTAAACAACAACAAAATAACGAGCCGATTACTGTAAATTAATTGCATGTTTGCTAAAATTCAAACCTATGACGGGTTGATACAATCGCCGTACATTATAATGTCAAATTATAATATTTTATATTTTGTTTTCAAGTTTCTTGTAGAAGAAAATAGCCAGTATAATTTTTTTTACCTATTAATAAAAATAATAATGAATATGCTTCGAATATGCTGAAGCATATTTTTGCATATCTGCTTAAAATTCCAAAAAATACTTATTCCATATGTAATTCGTAGATATGCTCTACATTATATAAAGTTTTTATTTCTGAGTTTTTTTTTAAAGAAATGACATAAAAATAATTAACGAATATTCGATTTAATGAACATCGCATTTAACGAATACCAAATTTTTTATTTCTACTAGAGATGGGATGGTGAGTGACTTTTCACTCAAGCTCATGCACGCTAACGATAAAAAAATTTCACTCATGCACGATCACGCACGACCTCATATTTTTGGCACACGTTCAATCACGCTCACGTGAGTGGAAAAAAAAGTTAGTCACAATCACGAAAACTCACGCTCACGAAATACTCATGAAAAAAAACAACCTATAAGTATTTACACATTAAAATTTCTGAATGCAAATAAAAATCGAATATATGTACAATTAGAAAATTCTACAATAAGAGAGGAAAATTATGTTTAACTGAGAAATATACTTTTCTAAAACAATTTCTTAATTTTGACATAAAATTTTTCAATTTTAATATATGGGCAAGTCCCAGAAACAGTCCACAAACCAAAATATTTTGAAATTGATGCAACTTATTTTTTATTTTTTTTAAGGAATATTAGACAAGTTATGTACATAATTTTATAAATAAATAAATAATAAGCAATAATAAGTTTTATAAATAAATATATGTATTTCAACGATCAATTATGCACAAATTATTATCAAATCCAACCCTACCTCAGATCTTCTAATTTCATACTAGAAATTAACACTATTCATATTATTACTTTAGTGCTATTGAAGAAGGCCCGATCGAAAGCCATGTATTTATACATTAACTGCCAGTTTACCGATATCGAAAGAAAAATTTCTTTCAAACTATTACATTTGAAACAAAAACAATTTTCAAAATTTAGTTTTTGTTTTAAATGTAAAATTATACGAAGGAAAATGTTTTTTTCGATATCGGCAAACTGGCAGTAAATTCACTTAAATTTTAGTAAAAAAAATGTTGTATTTACTATTTTCGAAACATTTGGGGTATTCACACTGTAGTCATAAGTCATATGTCATAAAATAATAGCACATCAAAATATGACAAGTGTGAACAACCCCGTCATAATTTAGTGTGCTATGTCATAATTGTGCCAGCTGATACAAAAAAAATCATTTAAAAATACAATTTCATATCAAAATGCCGAAATCAAGTGAAAAAAGTAAAATAATAGCTGGTTTGTGCGAAAATTACATGTTAAACGTGATAATGGCTACCTCAAGTAAATATGAACAAAAAAATTCATGTATGTATGTATTCAAATTTAAATGCACCCTTTTCTAGGTGATGAAGAGGAGGAAGAACAAACTAATGAGCCGAAATATTTTTTCTTACGGCGGCAAGTAGAAGAACATCCATAAGCTGCCAGGCAGATAGCTTACACAAACGCATAATTTTCATTCAAGGCGAATTAATTATAAGGTGGTTGCAGTGGCGAATTCACGTGAATTTATACATTACCTGCCCTCTCAAATTTGTTAAATATTTTCCGGCGCCATTTTAATGTAATTTTTTATGCATGGAGAATTTTGACAGCGTATATAATGAATTCACCGTTTACACAAACAAAATGCCTGTTGTTTGCTTTGTTGTTGATTTATTGTAGTCGTAATAAATTTGCCTTTTGCACGAAAATTACATTAAAATGGCGCCGGAAAATATCATGGTGTAATAATATCAGGTGTGCGCAACAAGGAATATGGTTTTTTGTAGGGTTGTGTTTTGACCGTTAAATAATCTGCAAAAAAATGGTAAGTTTCACGGTCTTGTCAAAAGTTGTTTACATTTTTGGCCGCCATTATGAATATTTTTGTTTACGGTATGCTTTTTGTTTTTGCATAACCACTAAATACATACAAACCACATTTTGTTATGTTTTGTATACAGCTTTTTTTGACAATATTGTGATAATTTTACACAAACAAAATGCATGTTGTTTTTAATTGTTGTTTGATAAGAGCACCTTATATTATTACACCATGGAAAATATGTAACAAATTTGACAGGACAGTTAATGTATAAATTCACGTGAATTCGCCACTGCAACCACCTTATAATTAATTCGCCTCCTGGTAATGAATTTGCCTTGTTTTCATTTTGTGTTATTTGTAGCGGCGGCTTGTTAATATTATTGCCGGCTCGAATAAGGAGTTACAGCTGCTCGACTAAGATTTCTACTGTTATTTTATGACAAACCAAAAACATACCTTAAAAAGTCTTATTATTTTATGACTTTTTTGCTTGAAGCACAACAACAACTTTTTTAAACCATTGTAAAATAATAAGACATTATGACAATATGACTGATATGACCACAGTGTGAACACCCCAATTGAAATTAGGTATGAAATTTCAGAATAGAAAAAATATAATGTCACTCATATATTAATATGAAAACGCGTACGAATGTAGGGTTCGTCACGCAGGATTTACACATATGTACATAATGTCGTCATATAAAATGCAAAATAACGTAACATCACATTTCATAAATGAAAGTGTTTGTGATATTGAAATATTTTCACGGTCTTTAGCGCCTTCTAGCAAATGGACAGCGTATTTTTTATGTAAATAGTTGACAACACTGATGATGATACGTTTTTTTGTTTAATAAAACCATTCACTTGGTGAAACGTTATTTTGAATTTGGGTCATAACTTTTTTGATATGCATCATTTCTCTTTCAGTCTCACCTGAAATTCATACATCACGCAAAATCTACTACTCGAAAATTGGCGGACGGTTACAATTGGATTGCTTTGTTGAATCAGCTCCCTTGGCCAAAGTACGTTGGTTTCATGCTGGCAAACCGATTACCTATGGCCCCTATTTTGGCCGTCAAGATGCTGAAGAATTACCGCACAATGTAACTCAGCAGAGTCAACGTTACTACTCCAACATGAAACATTCATTGATTTTAAAAAATGCCCATGAATCTGATATGGGAATGTATGAATGTCGCGCAGAGAATACAATTGGAACACAAAGTGCCTATATGGAAGTGACATTCCGTCCGATGCCATGTACATTTAAGATTAGCCCTGACATGCAAAGTCCCACGGCGCACATACTGGTGTGGCAAACAGAAAGTTACTCGCCAATTATTGAATTTAAACTTAAATTCAGACAAGTGTCATCTGGTAAGTTACTGAAGTGTGTATTAAGATTAATTGATTAATTGAAACGGTCACAAAATGTTTTCTTTTTTTCATTTTTCATTTTGTGTTTTGTATTCAAAGACAGCAGTTATATGTACACCACGACGACGTTGACATCGGCATATGTGGCCGAATGGACAGAACTGACAATACCCTCCTCAATATCAATAGGTAAAATATAAATTAATATATGTGCGTGGGTTTACTGAAACACAGTTTTCCTACAGTGAAGCACATAATTCGAAAATATGTTAAAAAACTGTTTTCTATTTACAATGCAAACTCTCCAAATTGTTCTCTTGCAGGTCCTATTTACACCAACACTTATACTCTGCATGGTTTACATCCAGCCAGTATTTATCAAGTGGTCGTTTTGGCACGAAACCATTATGGCTGGAGTGATAGCAGTAAGATATTACGTTTTGCTACAGGAGGAGAAGGTAATTCCTAAAATAAAATCTAAACTAAATTTCCTTATTCTATTTCCTACGATTTCCAGTTGAATTTCCCAATTATTCCACCGAATCGGATAAAATTGTTTTGGACGGCAATGATGATCTAATCAGCAGCGTTGAAAATGATCAAAATGATGTTGATAATGATCTTTTGAACAAGACAATTGATGAAATAACAGAAAATTATATAAGTCCACTGAAAGATTTAAAACTATATGCCACCATGACATTGTACCCATCAACTGGTTGTAGGTCAATCAACAATTGGTGGTGGTTGGCCAGTACTATTGTTGTCATAATTGGATATAAATTATATTAGCATTGATAGTACTATTAAGAATTAAATAATAATTGTATTTTTTTTTATTATAAAAAAGTTTTTGTTTGTGTTTTTGTTTTTTATTCTTAAGTTGTTTACATACAAAAAAAGGAAATTATTGGCTGGTTGAGAAATTTGTATAGCATCTGGATTAAGTGAGTATTAATATCGTTTATTATAAGTTAATTTTACTAAATCAGTGCCATTTTTTTAGGGAATAAGAAAAATTCTTTTCATAAATTTTAAAATAAAAATTATTTATGCGATACTTTTTCCACGTAGTTCCTTTGCTTGAATCAAAAACAAGGATTTTTGATAAGTTATTTTCGAAGTTTTATTTAACAATATTAAGCTAAGTTTAGACGATATGTTAGGTCAGCATATTTATGCTGAAAAATTTGTTACAAGTGCTTGCATTTCACCATACGTATGTTTAACAACATTTGCTAACTTTTTGTTAACAATACGTATGTTGGTAATTTTAGCATATCGTGTAAACTGCATATTATTAGTGCTTAACAAATTTCTTGCGTATGCTGGCAGATATGTTATTTGTTGAAAAGCGTATGCAAGCTTTTCACCATATAACAAATCCGTATGCATGTGCGCCTCAGCCCTAAACCCAATCATTGGGAAAATTTAAATGATTAATATAATTTAAAAGTCCATGAAACAATAAAAAATAGAAAGTCACCCACATTGCAAAAAAACGCGAAATTCCACAAAAGGTTTACAGTGTTTACGTTTTAGAGCTTTCAGATTTTGTTCACGTTTTAGAATGCTCTATGGAAAAATAAATTTCTTCACGTTTCTGAGACGTTCACACTTTCGAGTGTTCACGTTTTCGCGAGTTCACTGTATGTATGACAATTTTTGTAAATTTAAAGTCATAAATTAGGGTCGGAACTTATTGTAATTAATCTGATTTTAAAGTTCATCTTCACAGGCCATGTTTTCCGATTTCGTTTTTCTTCGTTGAGAATTTAAACAACTTTTAATACACATAAAAAAAATTAGTTATTTCTCTCTCTTAAATATAAATAAAAGCTTTATTTTTTAATGTCAATTAGACTTTAAAATAGATTTCTTTTATGTTTCGAAAAATTCAATTTGAATACGTGTTAAAAAAATATATTAATTTAAACAGTTGTGGCCAAAGATATAACACAGTGGCCTTAACTCTCAGCTGTACGGCTTCATTTCATTTTTTAATATATTTTAATAAGAAAGCTTATTTATCATTTAAAAAAAATTGTATGCGTACTATTGGTCAAAACCATTGTCAAGAAAACAATCTCCAACGTTTAAAAGTTGACTTGAGATAACTTTTTATTGTTTTTCTTGTTTTCTGAAACAAAACAAAAAATGTATGGAAAAATTACATGTCAAATTATTCCGGCTATTTCATGATGGTGTGCTATTTCTGCGCCCTTAGCTGTATATTAGAAATGAATTGCAATTAAAAATAAAAAAATAAAACTTTTTATAAATAAATCCGCCAAAAAATTGTTTAGAGAAATAACTTGAATTTTTTTATATAAAAAAAATCTTCAAAGACAATAACACAAGAAAAAGTAGAATTGAAAAAGTAGAATTGAATAACAAATACTGTACTTGCAGAGAACGCATCGTGTCTACAATAATTCTATCAATAAGCATCACCATATACGAAACAATTTTCAGAAGATTTATTCGCAAGAAAGAAAAAAAGATAGCATGAAGTTAGCTTATAGTTTGTTTATATCACATTATAATATATCCTTCCAACGAGCTGCCAAATATGCCATAAACAAAATTGAGTGCCAAAGTGCTAATATTTATAAACAAAAGACAAAAATTTGCAATTTTATCGAATAATTGTTCTAAAGAATTTTTATTTGCCTTTTTGTTCCAATTGCAAGTAAAATGTTTTTTTTTCTTTATTTGAAAATATTCGCTGTTCTGAGGTAGTTAATTGAGTATTTTATGCACGTCGGTATTGATGGTCAAATTTAATTCGAATAATTAGGCATAAAAACAAGGACTGTTTTTTGCTTCTTGTAACTACAGATGGAACGATGACAATGTTAAAATCTGAAGACTTTGAGTAGGGAAACAGTACAAACTTTAACCAAAAGTCGCTAGTTAATCAGTCATGTTCTTTAAATCGATTAATTTCATATTGACTTTTAAACTGCGTTCTTTGTGTTATTTTTAATTTTGGCGCTTAAAATATGTTATCCAAATAAAACAATTAACTGGTGCTAAAATTTTAGTATTTTAAATTTTTAATCGCACTATTTCCCATAATTAATATTTTTTTTATATGTATGTAGTAATATATTAACACTTTTATTAAAAACAAATTGAAATTGATTATTTAGGGGTATAGCTAGTTCCTATGCGCATTTCACTGTTGCTAATGCAGATCATCAGGGAACTTTACCCAAATATTTCATAGAACAACTGGAGATATATTAAACTTTCATTAAAGCAAATGAAAAGTTTAAACAATATCAAAGTTGTAACAAGAACTCAATAATCAACCAATTGTTTTTGTTTTCTTACTTTACCATTTACTACCTAGGCTGACTTTTTTTTTAACAATTTTAAAATTATTAATAATTATTTATATTTTGAAATCGCTAGATTTTAAATCATTCGATTTACAGAATACCCCCCATTATCTGGGTAGTTATACATACACAATTCTGCGCATCACATGTGGCTATTTTGACGTCTTTGCATAATTATTTGAAGAAAGGTTATAAATAAAATATATTTTTTTTAATTTTTACATTTACATAGAATCCTAAATTTTAGAGTTAATTTATTAGATAAAAGTTAGCAGACGGTTAAATATTTTTTAATCATATTTAAAAAACTATTTATGTGTGTATGTACTCGTATGTATGGATTTTGAAGTTGACAGATAATTAAAAATTTTTCCACTGTGCAAAATAAAATTTAAATCATGCCATTTGTCTACAATTATTAAATTTCTTATCAACTCAATCGCAACTAAAGTTTAATATAAACTAATTATTTAATTTAAGGACACATGTACCCATCTTAAGAAATTCTAATTGTATTTTTATTAGAAACAATATAAATATACGTAATCAGTAATTGATAACAATTGCAATTTTGTAATCAAAAGTTCACTTTAACAATTTAATTATAAAATTTTATATGCAAAATGATTTTGTCTGAAAACTTTCACAAAGAAAACGTGTTCTACGCTCATTTAAAATTCATTCATTCAAAAACATTTTTTTTATTAAACAAAAAATACTATTTTCACATAAATACATCCATACACATATATACAAACATACACATACATGCATATGTATGTATTTAAAAAAACAGATAAAAATTCTTTTGCTCCAACCATCTCCTCAGTTTTTTTTAACAAATGTTTTATGTGTGTTTTTAAATCTCATGTTTACGAGTTTAAACAAATGACGGTGGGTGACCTTTGACAAGAATATTGACTTTTATTGCAATTGAAGCCAAATTGTCTACGCAGCTTTTGTAGTCGCATTGTAAAAAGTTTCTACTAGCGCACGCGTACTGACATGTGCTCTAATCGTCTTATTCATATCTAACTTTTTTACATAAAATAGGTATTGTAAAGATTACAATAGTTTCGCCAGGCGATAGACTTCAAGCGAGTGGCATCATTCTAATTAATCACGCAATTATAACAAAGAAATATGTACACATCTATCCCCATAACAACAAAAACAATATGGCCTTTTTTCTCTCCGTCGTGCTCCACTGAATCCGTTGCAGAATTGAATAGATCACATCACAAAATATTAAAGGAAATCCTAATGATCATTAAAAAAAATTGGCCACGTGTAATTAGAACCTTTTCACAATCTCCATGAAATTTTGGAATTATTTCCATGAATTTAATAGTATTTTTCAGCAGAAATATGGAAAACCCTTACATTTTCAATACGGAATTTTCATTCTCAAGCCTCTGTGCTTAAAGCCTAAAGCAGCCCATAGACGATGCGACCGTTCGTACAACATGCGGAGGTTGTGAACAAAATTGTAACGTTTGTGTGCTGGTTGCATGAAGTTGTGTCTTGGTTTTATGAAGGATTAAAAAGTTTCTATTTTGTAATAACTTTGGCGGTGACAATGTAGCCAAAAAACATTGTGTACGAGTTTCATTTGTCATCTTTACTCAAAATGAATTGTTTGCAAAATGAAGTCGTGAATGAGATTGTACACATAATTGTATAGTTTGTGAGTAACACGACCAACTGGATTAGAAAGTGAGTTGTACCAACGGTCGCAAGGTGTATGGCTTGCATAATACTCTTTTACAATTTGCGTAAAATGTTGAGCAACATTGATAATTTCGTTTGAAAATTTTTACGATTAGCCAGTGATGACAACACTGCGATTTAGAAAAAAATTATTGATTTTATTGCCTTGAAATAAGCAACATTTTTTGTTTTATGTAAGTATGTGGTTAGACGGCTCATGTCTTATTGACATGATTCTTACTTTTTCTTCATTGAACTTTCATTGTTGTTCACACAATTCATGTCATGTTGACTACATTTCGCAAATCCCTTCAGGCTTAAAATTACGAATGAGAAAACAAAACGCAATGACAGTACAGGCATCTGAGTACTCGTTTCTTTTCCTCTCGTCACGCACACCTCACCATAATTTTATGTTATATTTACAACATTTTCCATTATTACACAGCACAACTTCAGCAGTATGATTTTGCAATCATTTCTTCTGCATTTTTTCTAATAAATATGTAAATGATTAATTTTGGGAATAAAAGAAAACTGTTGGATTTTGTAGGTTATTTTCTTAGCAAATTCATTTGCCTGGCACCCCTAGTTGTAGTTCTGCTGCTACAATTGTAGTTTAGGGTTACTACAATATACTCGTAAATAATTTTGTTTTTTGCATGCACTCATTGTCGATTACAAAACTTATGCAAATCAGATACAAACAAAAAAGTTAAAAATAGATAAAAACAACAACATCAATGTTATTCAATTTAGATTTTTTTATATAGTATTGTTTTCTATATAGACACATTTATGTACATACATATATAAATGTAACTTCATGCATTTTTTCTACGTATTTACATACATCGTTGCAATTTAAATGAAGTAGAGACAAAAAAACCTATTAATTCACACATCTCTGGTGTCAAAATCCTTTAGCTTTTTATAAAACAAAGATTTAAAACAAGTCGAGGTCAGTCAATCGTGTTAATTTCAATGAAAAATATTGACGTTTTTTGTTGTGTGTTTGGTAAAACAGATTTAACAGATGGCAGAAAGAAGAATTTGAAGTATGGAAAATGAGAATGGCCAATTTATTGTTGTTAAACAGACCGCGTCAGCATTTAGATATTTTCGATTCTAGAATATTTTTCGATCTTTTTAGATGTGTATCATTTAATCAAGGTGTTGCTTATTGAGAAAAAACCAATTCAACAGATGGGAATGTAGAAGTGTGTAAATGTGTCTGGACACTTGTTTCGTGTTTGCTTTTGCAGCTATTCAATATTTCTAGAATCTTCTTCGATCTTGTAAGTTGTTTAATATGTAATGAAAGTGTTTGGTCATGTGTTTATTCATTTACAACTTGTTGTTTGTCTGCCATGTTTACGTGAGAAATGAACCGGACTAATTGTTTGTTTAAATTATTAACATTTCTATTGCGTTCTGTATATTTCTTCTAAATATAGACATTGTTTTGCTTCAGTTATACATACATACATTTATCTTTGTTATTCTTTTTTAATATTCTTTTTTTTTATATTTAATTTTAGCAAACAGTTCAT
This sequence comes from Gymnocheta viridis, assembly GCA_956483585.1. Taxonomy (NCBI): domain Eukaryota; kingdom Metazoa; phylum Arthropoda; class Insecta; order Diptera; family Tachinidae; genus Gymnocheta; species Gymnocheta viridis. The sequence continues at coordinate 21,200,456 of OY101444.1, read as the reverse complement.
TTGCATTAATATTTTATTAAATGTTTTTCAATTCATTGTATATATTCACTGATTCCTCTAATCTGTAATCATGGCTCCGATATTTGCCAGCATCTCGCTAAGCTTTCATATCTTATGAGCTGTAAGTAGGTAGTTTCTATAACCTCCATGTCATGTCAGAAACTAAATCTTTATAGTTAACCTCACAATGATTTCCACTTAACTGTCTTTCGATATGAGGTACAAATCTACAGGTAGAAGGGCAACTAAACATAATTTTCCTTTAATGCCAATATTGAATTATTGATTGAATACAATAATGATTACTTATAAAATTTATGGCTGTTTATTATTGTATTTCAATAAGTTTAAATTTAATTTTATTCGTAACAAAAATAATTACGAAAACATTAAGAATATCAATAAGATTTTGTGTTCTTCATAGTTATAAAAATTCTATTTTCGTCTCGAGACTCTTATTAAGGCGTGTAGGAAACTACTAGCAAATTTTAAATTATAATAATAAGTTGTTGTGTACAAGAGGGGATGGTTAACTTTGATACTTGTTGATTAATTCAGTAATCTTCTTAATATTGCTAACTTTTTTTAAGCTAACAAGCATGCAGCATACAAGTTTATTGGCTATTTTAATGTCTCATTTTGTCCTGTACTCTAAAATAAAACCCCATCTGCGATTGGAGCCGCTGTCGACAAGCCATTAATCTGGTAGCGGACGGACGACAAATTGTTAATAAAAAATAGTTGGAAGGAAATATTTTTGCCATTTGGAATGAAAAAAACAAATTCATGATATCTTAATAGATATGGAATTGTTCAGAAATGCATCACTGCTGTGTATTGGTGAATTTAAATGTTTTTAAATGTATCATTAAAAACTAGTTTTTCGACCTTTTCTTAATATATGTACGTACGTAATATTCCAATTAAAATAACGAGCTTCACGAGGACACTTTTATATATAAAATGTTCTAATAAATTTATTATCAATATTTCGATACTCCGTTGTTTAGCTTCGTCAGAATAACAAAGAAATGGGCTAACAATTATGTGATATTCAAATGATAAATTTGGTATTCAGAGTGGGCAAACCAGGTAGCGGAACCGATCGTCTTTAACTTTGTAAAGTCCAGAACCAATCCTTGTTCTTGTAACCGTCTAAGAAGACTCACGACCTCCGAATCATAATGTGAGCAACGTCTTGAACCTGAGTTATGCAATCAGATTATTGCGCTCTTATGGATGGAAAGTGCAAATGGGATAATAGCGGAGGAACCATCAAAGGTCAACTGTAGCGCCGAAAATCTTTTAGGAAGATAAACACGTGCGCTTAGTCAAAGAAGGAGTGCCAGGCTCCAATGAGCTGTTCTTTGTCTTCACAAGCATTCAAGGAATCCTGACAAAATCAGTCAAACAAATAACATGAATAAAACGCCAATACGGACGATAAGTCACATACGTTTGGCGAATCCTCCCGCTTCAGCGGCAAGCTCCATGTGTCTGGCAGGGTGCAATTCATGTTCAGACAGTATTTTAGAAACCTCTCGAGGCCTTATGCTTCACAGGTAGTTAAGTGGACTGAAGAAGAAGAAGAAGAAATAATAAATTAAACAACAAAAGACGTGTGGCACTCGGGGACTGCCGTGGCGAAGCTATTGCATAGCATTTTTTATCAACTTATGTAATTATAATTATTTATTTATTTTTTATTTATATAAAACAATAAAAATAAAATAAATAAAATAAAACAATTTAAAAAAAGTTTTTTCTTTGATATTAATTCAAGTTATACTTTTTGAGCGAGTTGAACATTAAGAAAACAAATTTTTTCTTTTATTGAATAAATGAGAAGTTAATATCGTTTAAAATATTTTTATTATCTTACAATACATGTATGTAGGTTATTCAAGAATTTTTATCATTGAAACTATAGGTTTATGGTAACTAAAATAAGCAACATCAGTTTGAGACTTGATATCCTCTAAATATCTGGAAAATACCGCTTAGAAACCTACGAATAGTCTGTTTGTTTGTGTATATCATTTTTGTCAACCACGATTGCTCGTAAGTACGCTATTTTATGTTTTCCTATATGTAAAAATCTGTTCTGGCAATACTGTATGTTAATGAAATTAATAGCATACTTTAGGGGTTAACATACGCCAGGCGATTCAAATACTTAAAAAAACAAAAGACTTAAGAAACAAACTTAGTGTTAGGTTTTTTTCGTTACGGAATTTCTCGATTCGGTCGCCGCGCTCAAAGCCCGCGATAAAAGCTATGCAATAGCTTAATAATATAAATTAAAAAAAGGAAAGTAACTAATTTAGATTATTTTGTTCAATTGCTTATTTAAATAACATTCATCAAATAACATTTCTTTTACTTTTTATTAAAAAAAATGCAATTCAAAGTTTTCTTAAGACAAAAATTTGGTAGCGTAAGTGATGATACAATAATTTCTAATAAACTCTCTATTTGAAAAAGTCTTTATATTGAAAATTTTCAATAAAAAGGGCAAAAACTGTTGCACATTTTCCTAGAAAAAACCGATTTGTTTGTTGTCTTGAAGAAGCTACACAAAGTAGCGAAATATTTATAATAAATTTGTTTGGATGTTTTTTTAATATAAAAGTGACCTCAAGCTCATTGTTTGAATTGGAAAATTATTTAAATGTATCAAATACTCAATAAAAATACTAATCCCTCAATAAAAAACCAGCATTAGATTTTCATCGGCATTATAAAAAAGAAATGAACTGGCCCTAAGCAAATAAAAAATGCTAAAATATTCTACAGGTCACAAAAAAGACACTACTACAATCAGTTACCAGCATAAAATCTTTGTTCCTGATTTCTGTAAATAAATTGAGTTTGTATAAAGCTAAGTTTAGACTATATGTTGAATCAGCATATGTATGCTAACACTCATATGCTTGAAAATAATAACAAATGCCTCTATCAGCATATTCAATATGTTTGGCGTCTACATGATATGTTGAAAACAGCAAATTTTTTTATGTCAGCATATGTAAGCAAATGAAATGTCAACATAAGAGTTAGCATACGATTTTTGTGTTAATACGATATGTTGAATTTTATGTGGTGGTACATATACTGAGTCGTATAAACAATTGTTTGTGAAATTAGTGAGTTTAGTTTTTGCAATAAAATGTATTAATATAAACAAAAAAACATAAATGATGTCGTCGGAGGAAATATCACTAGCTATTGCATAACTTACCAATTACAAAAGCGACATAAATTACGATATAAACACATTCACGACATTAGGCTTCACGGGTACATGGCTACAAATTTCTCTGGCTTTTTCAAAAATTTTCAACTTTTTGTGAAGTTTCGCGTTTTTTGCAATGTGGGTGACTTTTTCTATTTTTTATTGTTTTATCGACTTTTAAATTATATTAAACATTTAAATTTTGCCAATGATTGGGTTTAGGCATGAGGCGCACATGCATACGGATTTGGCATATGTTTAAAAGCTTGCATACGCTTTTCAACAAATAACATATCTGCCAGCATAAGCAAGAAATTTGTTAAGCACTAATAATATGCAGTTTACACGATATGCTAAAATTACCAACATACGTTTGTTGGTATTGTTAACAAAGTGTTAGCAAATGCTATTAAACATACGTATGCTGAAAAAATTTTGCGTTTATGCTGATTCAACATATCGTCTAAACTTAGCTTAAAACATTCCATCGTGCCAGATGGCATCAAAAGCCCTTCCTATATCGAGAAAAACAACGCGAGTAGTCATGCGATTTCTTTTGTTATTTTCGATAAAATAAAGAACTCGGTTTATTTGGTACACGGTAGAGTGTTTCTTACGGAATCCAAACTGTTGGTGGTTGGTTAATAATATTGTCTCAAATAACTTTAAAAAGGTGCATTTAGAAATTTTTTTTGAAAGTGTAAAATACATAAAATTAAATTTATTAACCCGACATTGGCGTATAATTCTATTTAAGGTTGTGTTGTCAATTTTGCACCAAAATTTATCTCTCTCGTTCTGCATTCCACGTTAAGTCTAAACGTTTGGAATTGTTGTTATAAATATTTAATAATAATGGGACGGACGACAGCTCCTAAAGTAGAATACAGAACAGGAGCCTATATAAATAGTAAACGAAATTCCATATAAAAATAGTTTGTATTGGTGAGTTTTCTCACTTACTTGAGTTACGCTTAAAATATTATTTTCGTAGTTTAAGCACATAAAAATAAATAAATAAATTTAATTGCAACGAATAGTTTTAGCTGTCTGTCTAACTTTTCATCTAACGATCATACTGTGTGTGGGTTTTTTCGAAAAGTTCACTCACATTTTTTTCTTTTTTTTTTGCAATTCAATTTAATGAAATTGCAGCCATAAGTTTCAGATAATTGAAATTCAAATTCTATGCTTAAAAAATACGTTTTTTGTTTATTATTCTGCAAAAAGTTTGCATATTTCTTGCATATTGTATTTTTGCATTTGAAAGAAAAAGTTCATGGACATTCAAATGGTTTTTTTGAACTGGCGCCATAAAACTGCCAATACAAAGCCGCCATCGCCATGTTGAATTTTAATTAGATATGACTTTTCTTATTAACAAAAACAAACTCAATTCAAAGTGAATGATTTAAGGGCTGTATTAGTGACGTCAAAGAGAAGTCTAATCAATTTTTCTCTCTAATACCGAATTTACATGATGCAGTTTGCCATGAAATTAGTTGCATGAAATTTTACTTTACAATTAAAAGATATAAACTAGCAAATGGGACAGAAAAAATCGCCGATTTCGTAAAATATTTGTGTTAACATTTTCTTCGTTCCAACACTTTAGTACGTAATAATGGCAAACAAACAAAAAATATTGCATGGACAATTTCAACTTTAAATAAGATTTGAAAAATAATGACTTGAAATAATTGCATCATGTAAACGTAGCCTAAGAAATGCAAAAATTTAATAAATTCGCATGAAACGTAATTTCCTTTATTAAAAATTTATAATTGTATGTAAATAATATTTCCTTTAAATAAAATTTAATTTTTACAAAACAATTTTCTACAGAAACGCCCAAATGCTTAGAATTTATAGTAAAAAATTCAAAACGAACAACTAACCAACCCAGTTAGTACATTTGTTGGCTGGCATGGCATATGGTGTGATTTAATAAAAATAATTAAGAAATAAAAACGAAAAAATTAAAGTTTATTCACTGATGATAAATGATATGGTCACATCAGCGATGTGACGCAAATCCGTTGTCTTGCTTCGTAATTTCTTGATACGCTGGTATTTTTTTTTAAATAATTTCACTTTAAAATATTGCTAAAATTTCGCTGACGTGTAACGTTTAAAATCATCTTAAGTTGTTAACGTTATCACAAGATTTATTATTAAAATAGAAAAGTTTGTGATAATTTATTTAAAGGAGTTTCCAATAAAGGCGGGTCGTTAATGCAGAATGGCCGTTGTTGCGTTCGCTGTGCTATTATCCACTTTCTCCATCCATATCGTTATGTTCGCATGTTGACCAGTGTTGACAGTTATACTTATTTCTTATCCAACAAAAAATGAAAAATCTCCTGAATTTGAATTTTTTAAAAAATGCAATTCTCTAAATTTAAAATTTAAATAATAATTTTATTTTAAATAAATTATATTGACTCAGTTTTAATTTATGTTCTAATATCATTACCTGAAAAAATCAGAAACTCTTAAGTTTTTTTTATACATTTTACTGACATTTGTCCTGAATATATGTACATATTTGTTATAGTTCCTTGAATATGTTTATTTAAAATATCTCATAAAATGTGTTTTGTGGGAACTTGTCGGCTATTGCGTAGAGCTTCCAAGGCAAAAACGGCCAAAAAATAAATGAAATATCTGATGGAAGCAATTATTATTATCTATTTTACAGAGAAGAGAACAGAAAAATCCCATAAAAATTTTTTAAATAAATATTTTTGTCCGAAGAATTCTCATCCCCCGAAAATTTGCAACTAAATGACAGATAAATATTAAATATAGAGCGAAATGCAATAAACTGGGAACAATGATATTGACCGCTTGCTTGCAAGCCCGCTCGTCTCTCATTCGGCCTGTCAAAGTTGTAATTAGTCAAACGAATTTGTTCACATTAATTTACCCACTAGCAGCATCCCATCTCTAATCATTAGCAACTACGCCTTAACCCTTTGACGACCAAACATTTTTGGATGAAGCGATTTACTTTGTAACGATGTTTCTTCGGGTGGGGTATCATTCGCCGTTGTCCAGGCTTCGTCACAAAAATTTCTTTAATATTTTGCGGACCCGAGAGAAAAGAAAGACACAGAGTAGGATTTTAACAATATATTTTAATTAATACATTATTACGCCTGAGTTAGTTAGTTATGGCAATACCGTCCAACAGTCAAATTAAAACGGCACAGCGACGCTATTCAGCTGCAGTTGCTCACCAGGCACGCAGTATCTATTGTCCAGTAGGAATCCAGCGGTCCAACCACCAAACTCCTATTGACCACCAGTTCAGCGGCGGTGCGTTATCTGCGCGGGAATTGCTTAGTTCGGATACAGCGGTCCAACTACCATATCCTCCCTTCACAATTGCCTACTGCGTGCTAGAAGTCAGCAGGAATCCAGCGTTCCAACCACCAAACTCCTGTTGCCCACTAGTTCACAGGCGGTGCGTCCGATGCGTTGTCTATAATTGCTCAGTTCGGATACAGCGGTCCAACTACCATATCCTCCCTTCACAATCGTCTACTGCTTGCTAGAAGTCAGCAGGAATCCAGCGGTCCAACCACCAAACTCCTGTTTCCCACTAGTTCACAGGCGGTGCGTCTGATGCGCTGGCTAGGTATAAATTGCTTAGTTCGAATACAGCGGTCCAACCACCATATTCTCACTTTACAATTATCTACTGTTTAGCAAAAAGTCACAAGATTATCAGCGGTCCAACCACCAACAAATTTAGCGAGCTTACTTAGTCGGCAGCGGCAGGCAGACTGACCACTTATTACTAATGCTACTGCTTATATACTAAAATTCTACTACACTATTCAGTTAACATACGACGTAACTTACTATTTTGGGTTGTATTTTAGAGTAACTAAATATGATTACTTTACTACTACTATGCGCCCATAGGTGGCGTCTTTATCTAAGGCGTTACTTTTGAATTGGCCGTTACGACTTATTTGAGTTAATACAATTATTACGAACTGTCATTACCTGATGGGATAAATTAATTCATTTATGTAATAACAAGTCATGACTTATCAATACTAATATAAATTCGTTCGTTTCTAAATACGATAATAATTCAAATTGATGTATATAAATTGTGTACGGCAAAAACGAGGCGGTGCCGACTTTTGTTATATTTTCGACATCTACATATGGCCTAGCAGTAGCTACGAAAAAAAAAATTGCCTTTCTGGGTACCCATTAAGTCCCCCATTTCGCTTGGCAAATATAGTTGCCTATGGATTGAAAAGAAATTTGTTATGCCAAATTATTCAATTGCAGAAAAGATATAAAAATTCGTTTTTATTTAAAATGTAAAGAAAAATAGAAACGATCTAAAAAATTTTGTATAATTAGTGTTTTTCCTGATAGATTCCAAAGCAATCATGAGACGTAGTGAAGCAAAGGAACACATTACATTGAACGCAAATAACATTTGTGCGACTATACTTATTATTGGAAGCACAATGAGAACAATGTTTCCAACCTTCACGTCTCCCCATTTTATGGAGATATTTGGGCTTGCTTATGAAATGGGTTCCAGATTTTGTTGCGACTGAAAAGGCACGCTTCCTTGAAGTGAAGCTATTCGAAATTTAATGGAGATCGAATTGAGAGGAGTTTCACTAAGCTCATACGTATGACAATGCCGATATAAGAGTTAAACTCAGCCAAGATCAAAGTGAACATACGCCCCATTTGCAAAGCATATAGGTTGAACTGCTCCACTATCATGAAACACATTTCTAAGATACGTGTATAACAGCAGCAAGTCAGTATTGACTCCAAATATCACAACATTTGCGATTTATAAAAACTTAACTTCAAAATTACAAACGCTGTTTAACACACCATACGATGAAGGGATTTTTTCATGCGTATGCACAACAGGATTTGAAATTTGGTAATGTTTGTATGCGCAATCCTTTTCAAATCCGGTAAAAACGGGATTCATATAAGTAAGAGTCTGTCTAAAGCGGAAGAAATTTTCGTGTGGTATGAACAACGGTGGTCTTATTGCATATTGTACAACATTTAAATTCGATGTAATTGGCTCATCTACTGTGACAGCTGGTTTGTGGTCGACGTGCATAGTACCCTCAATGATAACTTCTATGGGCTCATCATCTTGAATATCCAAAGCGTAATTTTTAAGAAATAAGACATCTTATTTGTAACAGCTTCTTCGTCGTCATCACTGCAATCGCAAAGTAAAAGTTGGTCAATTTGCTCTTGCCGAAGGAAAAAGAAACGATCTCTGGCTGGTCCACTCATTTTAAATTTCTAAACAGTGTACAAAGTTCTTTCACTTTTCTATACAGACTGATGCAAATAGTGCATTCGTTTAAAATTTCAAATAAGGGCTGTTCACATGTATGAATCGTAATTTGGCGATTCTCCTTTTTCGTTTCAATATATGAACGCAAAATACTAAACACAGACATGCTTAGTCAGTGTTTAACTGTAGTAAAGCGCTCAAAAGTTCGAACCTTAATTTCAATTTAGAGGTTATAATTGTAAAGTTTTTTGGAAACGTTTATTTTCTTTTCAACCCATATGCAAACATAATTTGATTAGCTGTAGGCAGCCTGTAGTTTACGCAAACTTGTCCATTATATTTTTTGAAAAATAAAGTTTGAATCCAAAATATAATTGACTGGCATACCTCTGCGCCGTATTTTTAACCCGTAGCAACCCTCATCATAAATACTTTATTTTGCTAAATTCGAAGGATCGTAGAGAACAAGTGGGCCCCGATAAGCACTCGCCCTCAACTACATTCTTGTTGCCCTAATCTTCTTCTATAAAAAAGTCTTTGACAAATTTCCTGTATCTGTTACCTGGACAAATATATAGGCTTAAGAACCCCGGACAAGCATACTTGCCTATGCTCGTCAAAGGGTTAAGTAGAATATGATTATATTATAACTCTGCGTGTGTACTATGTTTCCATTATGCCAAAAATGACTGAACCAAGACCAGAGTTTGATCACACCAAATTTATTCAATTTCCCCACAAAATAAAATCATTGAATTTCTGGGAACAAGCGCACGGGTTTTTTTTAATTTTTTATTGTTATACAAGACCAGAAATTTTCAATGTATTCATGTAAGAAATTAGTAGCGACAGAAGATCTAAGTAAATTCCTAAAATTAGCGCAATAGACAAACTGACATATTCGAAATAAAGCTAAGGGTTTTTTTTAAATTATTATTAGGAATAAAAATACTACGAGCATATATTTACATAAGTAATAAAAAATATTAAAACACATTATCATGATAATCACTGTTCTAATGGAAATACATAAATACCAGAAAACATATGCATAAAATAATTTTAGAAACATCATCCGATGTTGTTTATAGTTTTTTGGTTTCAGATTTTTTTTCGACTATAAAGTTTCAGGATAGTTTCATGTACATATAAATAAGTTTATTCTAAGTCATTGTACGCGTTTGTTTGTTTTTTTATACCCTTCACTACTGGTGGAAAGCCTACAAGTTTATCATTTCTTTTGTCATTATTATAAAATTATATTATTATATAAATTTGCGACCATATAAAGTTTGTATATACATATGTATAAAAAATGAAAAACTTTATTAAAAAAAATGTTAGAAGAAAAGTACTTGAACGTGTAGTGAACCCCGGAAACCGCAACTGTCGCATTCAGCATTAGAGTTATCAGGATCAATTAATAAAAATTATTTAAAATGAGCTTAAATCAGACTTCTTGCAATATTATTAAATTAACAATGAAATCTTTAGAAAGAAACTGGCAAAAACATTTTTACTGAAAATAAAAACTTAAACATAAAAATCTCTAAAAATATAAGACAAAAAATATAATATTTATATACTACGATAATACGCCCAGCTATTTGCATACGTATGATTATTCGGTAGATTGCTTGCAGAAATAGCTTTACCTTCTTATTGCTGCCAGATAGTAAACATAATATTATTTGGTATCACTGCTACAGATGGCAACGAGTAAAAAGATGATATGCAGAAGAAAATAGACGATTCGTCTTCAACTGCATCGAAATATGGCCTACGAATGAATGCGGGCAAAACAAAATGCATGGTTATTAAATCGAACTATCCACCAACATTTTTACTAAACCACATGCCAATACAAAACGGCGATAAATTTTGGTAGTTGGGTAGTATTATAACACCAGCCGGTGGCGCTATCTATAGTGACGTAGTTTCGCGTATACAAAGCCAAAACTTCACACTACAAAGTGCGAAATATATGGAAGTCAAACGCCCTCTCTTAAAAAACAAAAATACATACGTATACACAGCGCCTGTGTAAAAAGCATTCTGCTATACGGATCCGAAAACTGACTGGTAAATGAGGTCAAACTTTTACCAACAAATATTTACGAAACATATTAAACATTTGGTGGCCCAGAGTAATCACCAACGAACAGCTTCCAACCAAATAAAGCAGAAAATAAAACTCGACGGACATACACCAGGAAAATCCCACAACGAAATTTGCCAATAAGCACTCAAATGGAGCCCGCAAGGTTCGAGGAAATGGGGAAGACCAACGATAACAAGGAGGCAAACAATTCTTTCCGAAACCCGAAAATCGTTCAACGAACTGAGACACATCGCAGTGGACAGACAGACAGACATGGAAATTCTATGTGCGCAGCTTATGTTCCTGAAGGAATTTGTTGAAAATATATGTACATGTACATATTGTACAATTTCTTATAAAAGCATTATTTTTTTCACTTTTGCAATAAATTTTTGCGACGAAGAGTATTTGTATGAAATGTATTGGAATCAACGAAAAACTAAATTTCGTAAAAAATATACGAATTAGGGCCTTTTTATTTGAGACCATCGATATACAGAAAACAAAAAAATACTCCGAATTGTATGGAACAATAAATAATTCTATTTTTTAAGTTAACATTTTGTTTTATTAACATTTTTTATACAACATTTACGCATTCATAATATTTTATTTAACAAACAAATGCGAATAGCCCTGCCGGATCACGAAAATCGTTATAAATGCTTAAACATATGGTAACGTCGTCGTACACTTTATTAGCAAATAGTGGCTTCAATCAGGAATTGTCAGGAATAAGAAATTAATTCATCCTTGGTATATGTTGCAAATATTTTTATTTGTAATATATTTATTTGCGAATAAGTCGTGCTTAGAAACGTAATAATAAACAAAATAATTAAAATTTTACCAAAAATCTGAAATCGATAATTCAGCCTAAAATCTTAATATCAGCAAATACTGACAGTTTCTGGGAAATTCTAACAATCACAAAACAATTCAAAATTATAAAAGCTGAAAATTCTATTTCGCAAAAATGAGTAAAACTGCTAAAAATTCTGAGTTCTGAGAAGCGCTAAAAAATTGCACAGCTCCTAAAAATCGTGTAATTTGCCTAATAACGCAAAATAGGAAAAATATGGCAACAATCTGCAATCAAGTGTAGCCACACTTGGGAAAAAACTAGAAAATTTTGGAAAATATATTAGATTTAAACACTTCGAAATTTAGAAGATAAAGTTCACAGACATAAAATATCGCGAAAATTTGAATTCAAACTTAGAACTCGGCCAAAACCAAATGCACACAGAAAAAAGTAAGTCGAATAAGCTCTGCATTGTTTTGAATATTGTGTTTATCATTAATACAAAATTTAAAAAAAAATCATTAGGAAAAAATAAAATTTTTAAAAATCGATCATAAAATTTTGTTTATCACTGAAAATATCGGTTTTCATGAAACTACACAAAAATCGTCATCACAGATAATTTTAAGTTTTTTTCTGTGTATGCATGCATAAATTTGATTAATTATTAATAGATAATTTTTCGGCCTTTTCTTGATATATAATTTTCCACTTCAAATAATGAGCTTGACTTCACTTTTTATACATAAAAAAACAAAAGGAAAAGAAAAATAATTAATTATTAATTTTAATTGTTTAATTGTTCATTTAAATATTATTACAATTATTGCTAATTGATTTCTTTATTGTCCTGAGTTACACAAAGAAGTAGCAAAATATCTACATATATTAAATCGAATTGTTTGATGTTTTTTTTTATATAAAATAAGTGTCCTTAGGCTCATTATTTGAATTGGAAAATTATGCATAAATTTAGTTTAAAAAACTTTTCCCAGGAACATTAGAAGCATTTTTTCCGGCTCTCATGTATTTTTGTTACTTATTTAGGTGAAGGGTATATAAGATTCGGCGCTTGTTTAATTATTATTTTTCATTTAACATGCGTAAGTGCTTAAAATCGCGGTCAAAGACCCAAACGAAATTAATTCGTTTTTTAACGCCTAAAATAAAATAAAATATCCTAAAGTTGTTTTTCTTTTAAAGCTGCGAAGAAGTAAAGTTTAACTGTCTGTTTTTGAAAATAAATAAAATTTTTCGGTTGGGACTTTATATTGAAAACAAAAACAATGTTGATTTTTTTATTATTGTTGTTGTTGTTTCAATATAAAAATTTCAAAACACGACAGTCAAAATTGTAAATATTTTGTTTTATATATTTGTAGTATTTATGTGGACTAAGGCAAATATTCAATGAACTCTGATTTACATAAGGAGGGAGACTCCTATTAAACACCAGGCACAAATTTCCAAAGAACAACTTTACTTGCCGGTGACGTAAATTTAAGAAATTTTAAAATCAAACTTTTGTCATAATTTAAAACAATAAGTTAAACGCAATAAAAAGAAACCAAAAATTTTGTCAATAACAAAGTGTTTATTTTATTAAAGGCTGAAGCAAAGAAGTCTTGTCGGGTTGAATAAATTTAATTAATTTTCAAATCCTTCACTCTCTTTTTTGTCCGCAAAAATCTTGTATGCGGCTTTATTTAAATTTATTGTTGAAATGAATTTTTGGCACCAGTATTTCGTTTGAACCCGACTAGGAAAGTTCAACAATATTAAAATATGCCAACATGGTATTGACAGACATGAGTTTTTTTACGAAACTACTCACCTCACTTTCAAAAGAAACTTGTCGTCATATAATTCATTCAAAATGTCTTTTGGATAATCAATGCAAGATAAGGGGCCAAATATTCCTTTGTTCACCACGCCTGGATCCGCGCTCGTATAATTGTTGCAACCTATAGGGCGCGTTGCGGTCTATTAAATAAAAGTCACACTAGACTGCTTAAAATACATTCCTATTCTTTATCTAAATTAGTGATAATCTAGTTGTAGTCTGATCGCAGTTTAGTAATCGTCAATCGTTGTGCAGTCTAGGTCAAATCACAACCTATAAATAATCACAAATTTGTCATATTCTATTCACGCTTTAGTCTTATCGCTAGTTTTTGACTTCGTATTTAAATGTTATTTATCTTTAAGTTGTGTTTAAATACATATAAAATTCAGTTTTTCAATACAGTTTTTCAGTAGGATTTTAACAAAACTTACATAATTTGAAAGGTATTTACTTGCACAAGTCCACAATCTATATTTTATTAAGATCGGTTTAGTATTTTAGGAGGCATACGCATTTAAAGTTGCTACTAATGGGAACAAATTGCACAATAACTTGACTTGATTGTCTCAAATATTCCACAGTGTATAAGCCACCCTACAAACATTAACGACCTTAACTCGGACCATCTTCCTGTGTTGTTTAAACTTAATATAGATTCCTCACGTTCTAGGCAATTATCTTATAACTACAATAAGACCAATTGGAATCTCTATAGACATTTGCTAGACAAATCGGTTTCTCATTTACCTACTGATGTAGGTGCTGTGACAAGAAAAGAAGTTATTGACGTACATGTAGAATACCTTACGGAAAGCATGATCGAAGCTATTGGAATTGCAACTCCTAAAGTAAATCATGATTTGGACAAACAAGTATTACCACCGTACATTAAACAGCTTATAAGTGCTCGTAACTTATGTCGACGTAATTGGTTAAGATACAGAGATGCATCTGATTTTAATTTTTTGAACAACCATAATAGAATGATTCGCTGTGAAATATCAAAATTTAGAAATAAAATATGGAACACCAAAATTCAAAATTTAGATAAAGCCTCAAAGCGTTTCTGAAAATTTAAGTAACCAGTCCCACATCTCTCTAATTGTTACTGTTAACAAACGATTTTCTCAATATAACTTTGACACAGACTCATGCGAATATGTAAATAATAATGAAATTGCTACAATTATAAAAGACTTAAAAACCAGGAAAGCATCAGGTTTAGATGGCGTTAAAAACATCATGCTTAAGGAATTGCCTATTTCCGCCCTTACATATTTATCTTTCATTATCAATTGTTGCCTGAAATTACAATATTTTCCACAACGATGGAAAATGGCAAAGGTCATACCTATTTTGAAACCCAATAAGCTTCCTAATTCTGTACAGAGTTATCGCCCGATAAGTCTTCTCAGTAGTCTGAGTAAGATTTTAGAAAAAGTTCTTAAAATAAAACTCGATAAGTTTATGGATCTGAATAAAATATTACCACTAACTCAGTTTGGTTTCACCCCTTTTCACAGTACAGTTCATCAAATTAAACGATTATGTAATCATATTAATTCAGAGTTTATAGATGGAAACTCTACCGTATTGGTTACGTTGGATATTGAGAAAGCGTTTGACTCCGTTTGGTATAACGGCCTAATATATAAAATGATTCAATATAACTTTCCAATGTATATTATTAAAATCATTGAGTCATTTATGAAAAATAGATATTATTGTGTAAGTCTGAATGGCATATGTTCGGATCTAGTTGAAATTCCAGCTGGAGTTCCACAGGGCTCGGTTTTAGGACCTTTGCTCTTTAATTTGTACTGTTCCGATATGCCGCAACCTAGGGGAGTAGAATGTGCAGCATATGCTGACGACACTTGTCTGTATGCATCACACCAGTATGGTCAAAATATTGTTGCAGACTTACAACCAGCTCTGGATCAACTTGTGGCTTATTTCCACAGATGGAAAATCAAAATAAATGAAAGCAAGACAAATGCAATATTCTTTACTCGTAGAAGAAATTTATGTTTTTATCCATCAAGTCAACTCAAAGTCAATGGCACTTATGTACAATGGAGTGATAATGTTAAATATTTAGGTGTTTTACTTGACAAAAAACTAATATTTGAACTACATATCAGGAAACAGATTGAAAAATTTAACTTAGCAAAAGCAATGTTATTTCCCCTAATCGGGAGTAAGTCATTTTTAAGTCGTGACAACAAAATAATCTTGGCTAAAGTAATTTTCCAATCCATACTTCTGTATGCTTGTCCAGTCTGGGGAGTTTGTGCAAAATCCCACATTAAAAAAATTCAAATCTGTCAAAATAAGCTATTGAAGATGATGCTTAATTTACCATGGCATTTCTCCACCAAAGATCTTCACGAAGAAAATAATATAAAATTAATTATCGAAAAAATAAATATTTTAACAGAACGCTTCAAGGTCTCTTGTAGCATGTCTAGTAACCCACTAATTTCCGGCCTTTATTAAAGAAGACCAACTTATTTATTGATTGTGTCACCATACATATGTGTGTATTGAGTATATACGTAAATGTGTATATATGACTTACAAGTATGTACGTATGAATGAGTGCAAATGATTATTACATATATTTTTCTTTTATATTAATTTGTCTAAAATATCAAATCAGAGGTTTTTTATAAAAATACTTTCCTCTGAAGTAAAATATTTCGTTATAATAAACATCCTCTTATAAACTAAAGATTATTTTATAGATGAAAAGTTAGTATAATGACTAAAACTCTGTAAATTGTGTGATAACTTTAGGTTAAGTATTAAATTCTTTTTTAAATAAATAAAAAAAAAAACTTGTTTAGTGTAGTCACAGTTCTTTAGTTCTTTTCTAGTCTTGTCATAGTATGCTTAAATTTCAGCTATGTATATATATTTTACTAGTCTTGCGATTATAAGTGCGGTTCCTTACATTCGTAGGGTTTGGCTGACCTACAAAATTTTATAAAAATCACTAAGATTTTTTTGTGATTTATTTGAATTTTATAGACGAGTCGAACGTCTCCTTCGTCAAAGTCCAGTTAAAATTTTTACAGTCATATACATATGTACACTTTGTCTTTTTATTTTTGTTTTTTGGTAACTACGCAGTAAACCAAACATCAATTTTCAAGCATGGTACTCCGTTTATCGTTCCGTGCGAACTGCTGTCAAAAGTCCATATAAAAAAATTCATACGAAATAACTGCAAATTAACACTGCTGTGCATTTTCTGAAAACATACGAAATGCTTCTGGCAGCATTTTTTCCAACTACAAAATTTTCTTGCAACATATTTTCTAACAGCGAAATAATAGGTGCGTTAGAGTACCCCAGAGTTTTTACAAAATTTTACTAAAGTTTACAGCATTTTTTAAATTGCGTTCGTTTACACAAAATACAGTATATGAGAACATAGATTGAGAGCGTAAAGTGACAGATCATGGCTGAGTATTAACAGGTTATTACTACAGAAAGTTTTGCTAGTGAAATTTAGTATAACAAAAAGTATGTGAATATTAAAAAAAAGATAAATTGGAATAATAACACAATAAAAAATAACAAACTATTCGTTTGTTAAACAAGTATTATATCCCTTTTAAAAGGAAATAAATGTCGTAGAAACTGTTTAATTCTTTGGAGTTGAGAATGTGCTAAGAATATGGTCACTAAGTACTGCCAATGTTTTTACTTTGTTTTAAATAAATAGATGGTTCTTGTTTATAAAAGAAAAACAATGTTATGTACTTCAAGACAACAAAACCGATAATTTTTTTCTAATTGCCAAAATTTAAAAAATGGGGACTGCTAGTAAACAGGCCAAAAACTAGCACAAACAAACTGTTTACCGAGCGTCAAGAGGGGTGGGTGGATCGTCCAGCAAATCAAAACTGTCCCAAGGCTGAGTGTAACCAAAGCTGTAACGCAAAAACCATTCGAAGAGTTATTCGAATGAATGAGTTTAATGGTAGAATTACCTATAAGAATCCATTTGTAAGCAGAAAGGAGAATAAATGTTTGGAGAAAACCTAATGAAGAAATAAATCCAAAGCATTTATGTATGTCTGACAGTCAAACATGTGGTGGTTGCCATGTGATGGTCTGGTTTGTTCGTTCGGCTTCAGGTGTTGGTTAATTACACTTTTTTGCAGGAAATATGAATAAAATCCAAATAATCTTAAACAAAGTGTGATAAAAGACTTCTTCCTTCCACTTTTATCAGAACTAGTGTATCCGCCGGTCGACTCAATCGACCTCATTCAAGAAATTAATATAAAACATTTACATAAATACATACGATAAAATACAAAAAACATTCAATATAAATAAATTAAGACTCTGTCGCTTTTCTACGGAAAAGCAATTTTGGCAAACACACATGCACACTCTGTTTATTTTTCAACTTGAAACTGATACATGCATGCGTAATAAGTGTGTGTGTGTTAGTAGCAACTCTAAACGCTTATAGCTCTCTAAATATCGAACCGATTTAAATAAAGCTAAGATTGTGCACATCTATGTAAAAGGCACGTTTAAAAATCTTTCCAAAATCGGTTTGGTATTACGGTTGTAATTGGGATCTAAAAAAACGTGATCGCCTATCAATAATATAGATAATTATTTTAGCCACACGGATAGAGATGTTAAGGAAAGGCTGTTATATAATTGTCCATGCGTCTGAAGTTAGCTCCGTTTGTACCTGTTGATGTTAAGTTAACATTGCTTTAACCAAGAGACTGTTAAGTTAACAGAATTAAGTGTAAGTCGAGATTTGTTCACAAAAGTACTAAAAATTCCGCATATTTTTTAAAGAAAAAGAAAATTAGTAAAACAAATATAGATATTTTTCAAAAATGAATTTTTTTTTAAATCTAAAAATTTACACAATTATTTAAAAAAAAAAAATAGATGAAAGTTCACATAATTAAATAAAAGGGGATTATTTTTAAGGAGAAAAGTTCCGAAAACGGTTCTTTCTAAAAGCCGATTTTTACCGATATTCGATTTTTCAAAAAATGTCTATGAAAATTCCAAATTTCGCATTTTTCAACATCCGAATTCTCAAATGCTATACTGATTCTGAATATAACGCTGACTGTTCTGAAGTCTGCAATGGCTTGGCTTTTTGCTGTAATAGCCAAAGTTCTTTCTAAACGCCGATTTTTACCGATTTTCGATTTTTCAAAAAATGTCTATGAAAATTCCAAATTTCGCATTTTTTAACATCCGTTTTCTCAAATGCTATACTGATTCTGAATATAACGCTGACTGTTCTGAAGTCTGCAATGGCTTGGCTTTTTGGTGTAATAGCCTAAGTTCTTTCTAAACGCCGATTTTTACCGATTTTTAAAAAAATTTATATCTATGAAAATTCCAAATTTCGCATTTTTTAACATCGGAAATATATGTTAAATTGGGATTTGGGTTTTTGGAACTTTCGTCCTAAAAAAATAACCCTTCTATTTAATTATGTGAACTTTTATCTATTTTTATCAAAAAAATAATTGTGTAAATTTTTAGATTTTAAAAAATTTTTGATTTTTGAAAAATAACAATTTTGTTTACTAATTTTCTTCTTCTTTAAATAATGTGCGGAATTTTTAGTGCGTTTGCGAACAAATATCGAGTTACACTTAATTCTGTTAACTTAACAGTCTCTTAGTTAAAGCAATGTTAACTTAACAGCAACAGATCCAAACGGAGCTAACAGACGGAGCTAACTTCACACACATTAATTGTCCCATTGTGTCAAAGCTCCACCGGACATGAAATAAAAAATTTATGGCAGAAACTTTTAATGGAAATAAGAATGTTTTCATTCCATCAAAATGACCTAAAAAATGCTAGTTGGGAAAAATAAGTCTGGAATATAAAAAGAAACTGGTTGAATCTATTTCTAATCGCACAAAATCGGCTATTCGTCCTAAAGGATACCCAAGAAGTTTGTGCTTTATTTATTATATTTTAGTTGAAGTGGACCATTTGTGACATTAGTTTTTATTTAGAGACATTTTATTTTAATAATGTTCGTTTTCTGGAAAATATAGTTGAATTTATAACTTTTTTAATGCATTTACTTTGAAATAAAATAATCCAATTTATTTAGTTTCTCCCTTTTGATTTTAATTTTCAATTCTTAAACTTTTCATACTTCCACATTATTGGCGCCAAATCGACCAATTTCACTGTGAGTCACTGAAGTTAAACGATCGTCATGTCATTGTTCATCTAATTAAAATATAGGTAAGTATTTTAAATCCCACACAAATTCTAAAAATAGTTAATATTAATAGATTCTAGATAATATTTCTATTTTACAAATATATTACCTACTTTATTCGTCTTGCCTAAATAATTTCACAAATGAATCATTCCATATTCTTTTTAAAACTCAATGACACTCAAAAATTATTGTAAATTACTGTCATTAATCATTTAATAATAAATCTTTTAACCGTTATTAAGCCGTTATTTAATTTGACGTAATTTTAAAGCTTAAATTTATTTAAAAGAAACACAAACTTTTTTGTTTTGTATTAAAATTAAACTAAATTTATGGCCTGAAAAATAAATTCAGGTTTTGTGTATAAAAGATTTTGCCATTTCAAGGCATTTTGTTTAAAAATAATTGGTGAAAAATTAATCAAAATAAATTAAACACAAACAAGAGGCGAAAAATAAATATGTGCCAAAAGATCATTAAACTTAATTGAACGAGTAATAAACGCAAAATTATATCAGAGAAGAGGTCGTCATGATTTCCAATTTCTTAATAAGGATTTTGTTTGTTTGTTTGTTTATTTATTTACGAATTTTTTCAACGACGTAACTGGGGAATGTTAAACTTCATTATTAAATGTTAAAGTATAATAACGAGTGTCTTAACCAGAGTTTATTTTCCGCTAAATGATTAAGCGAAGTGATCAAATGAGACATGTATGTATATGCGTACAATATTTAAAAATATATTTACATATAATATTTTTAAGCTACATTATGCCAAAATATCACAAAATGCAAAGAATATATGTATTTATAATGGAATTTTGATAATTTTAAACTTTTGTTGGTCACACTTATTTGTTCTAGATTAATATTAACTTTTTTTATATTTATAATTTATATCTTTTTTCCCACGAAAACAAATATTTGAAATTCCACAAAAACACACAAAATATGCACAAGTTTCTTTAATTTTTCTAACTGTTGCGATGAAAAAACACAGAATTGTTTGGAAAATATAGTATCCATTTAATTAAAATGCCTGCAATAAATATTTCAAAACCACAACAAATAAATAAACAAACTTAAGTAAAATAAAAAAAACAATAAACAATTTTAATTGTTAAATAAACTTATCTGCTGTAGTAAGGTAGCACGCAAATGAACAACAATTTTGGCCTGTTGGTTTAGTGTTTTGCACTTATGTACGTAAGTATACAGTTTGTAGTGTGTTTATGGGTCTTTGTTATTATGCCGGGTAAATGAAATTTATATAATTGTAGGATATTGAAGATTTCATTATCCCTGCTTAATATTTATAAAATATATATCTGGCAACTCTAATGATGTAACGATACAATGAAAAAATTGAATAGTCAAATGGAAATACAACGAAGCTAACATATTTTTTTGGTTAGTCTGCGTTTAGACGCATCATGTCTTTTAGGTCGGCAACATGACATGACTTGTGTGAATAACAATGAAAGTTCAAAGAAGAAAAAGTAAGAATCATGTCAGTAAAGGCCACATAGAATCCGTCGTACGTTCTACTATGTTTTTTTAACTGACATTAAAGTATCGGCGGAGGAGGTTGACACAATCAGTACTTTGTTGACGGACATTAAATCAGCTTCATTTGATGAAAGTACACGTTTTCAATTCGAGAATATTCTATTTTTTTTAATTTTAATTTTTATTTAATTATTTTTTTTCACCACACAACATAAAAAGCTTAATAAAAACAAAGGAAAAAAACTGATAGTTGTCAAAGTACTCAAGGCACGTTAAAAGTTGCTTAACTTAAGTACTTTGCGTTGACGGAGACGTACGGAATGTGACAAAGCTCATAAGAAAAACCTGTGTTTTAACTTAGTTGTCAGTTGAAAAAAGCAAAGTATAACGTACGACGGATTCTATATGCCTCGGTCATTACTGACATGATTCTTACTTTTTCTTCTTTGAACTTTCATTGCTGCTCACACAAGTCATGTCATGTTGACGACATTTACTTACAAATGCCTTCAGGCTTAAAATTACGAATGAGAAAACAAAACGTAATGACAGTACAGGCATCTGAGTACTCGCTACTTTTCACCTCGTCTCTCTCGCCTATAAAGTAGCAATCATGTCAATAAGACATGACTCGTCTAAACACAGACTTTAATACATTACAACAATAAATATGCATTAAATTTTAAAATATAAATTTATATTGCCCTGTTCATAAAAATATAATTTGGGTTTGAAATCTATTTTAAGGAAAATTTGTGTTGAAAATTTGTCTTAAAATACATTTCATTTACAAATTATTTTTTATGAATACGGGACATAATATTTTGCAACATTTAATAACTAAAAATATTAATACAGATGTGTGTTTAGTTCGAGTATTCTTTTTAAATCGAGTTGCATTTTTAGCTAATGAATTTTCCATTCGATTAAAAATACCACCCAGAAGAAATTAAAAAAATCTCTACCTATCCCAAAAAAAAAGAATTCTTTTTCCCTCTACAACCACATATATTTCCTACAAAATATTTTCCTGCCCTATAAATTCGTAAGTAAATAACCTGAAAATATTCGACATCCCCATTTTTATGTGCAAAATTCAGAAAAATTTAAAATTTAAGTTTTCCTTTATATTTGGGGAGTTTCATTTATTGCTAGCCACTCTTCTGCAATGGTTAATAGTAGTACTTTTAATTTTGTTTAAATAATTTAAACTGAAAAAACTAATTGTTGCTTCTGGACTCAAACTAATTTTTAAAAATTTTATATTTCCAAAATAATGACGCGAATCTCATTGAGGGGGTATTGCGCCCGTTGTTATGTTCTGCCGTTTAAATAGCAATTAGTTAAATTTTCAAACATTTCTGGGAATATGGCCTCGTTAACATGTTACGAGCTTTAGCCTGATATAAATTACTTTAAATTGAAATGAAGTCTTTTTAGTTTCCTAAAAACGGTTGAAAAGGATTAAAAACACTCAGATATGATCTAATAATATCGCTCATTATCTGCAACAACGCCATAACTTAAAAGATTTTTTAGAGTATAGTACAGAATTGATTCTCATATCGGTTTTCAAATTTCATGCAAACATCAAAATTTCATCAAAACAGAATATTTTTTGTTTATGACGTCCTTGCAGCAAATGGGCGATATGCACTCTACAAGGCATCATAATATACATTTTTCTTGCTTTTGAAAAAATACGTGTATTTGCGTAAACATTTACAAAAAAATGTTTTATTATTTTTTTTATTTAAACAGTAACAAACAAAACCATTAAAAATTTATTTTATTTTTTATTTAAGTAATCGTTTTGATTTAAAATAAGAACCATATCGTCTCTAAAAATTATTCTAAAATAACTTGAAGAACATTGAAACGCACAAATTGCAAAAATCAAAAACAAAACAAAAATAATATTATATGAAAATAAGAAAATCTTTAATTAAATTCCCATCAAAGAACAAAGTAAATTTAATGAAAGAAAGAAGCTTTTTTTATACTTCAGATCAGAATCTCTTGACGTCAATAACTTTTTTCTTTCGTATTCTTTTCATTTGTGGAGTGGAATTGTTCATTTTTAAGGCTTGTTTACGTTGTTTTTCTGTTTATTGACTGTAATCGTGAAGAGGACAAAGCAATGGTTGCTTGGTTTAGTGACAGACAGACAGTACACATTTAGACAGCTATGGACACAGAAATAGCACACCTTGCCACTGTAGTAACGCTAAATAATTTGACATCCAATTACACTAAAAAAATATATTAATTAACCTTTTCTTCACTTTCACTTTTCATCTTAAATAATTATCTAACAGCCACCTACATATCAA
Source organism: Gymnocheta viridis (assembly GCA_956483585.1). Classification (NCBI taxonomy): domain Eukaryota; kingdom Metazoa; phylum Arthropoda; class Insecta; order Diptera; family Tachinidae; genus Gymnocheta; species Gymnocheta viridis. The sequence goes on along the minus strand of OY101444.1, from coordinate 21,177,067 downwards.
TTGAATACGATATTTTTGAATGGTAGCTTAACCCTTCCATAACCCTTTGCTTGTGTGTTGGAAGAAAATACATGAATAAAATTGAGATAAAATAAAAAATGATTTGGAAATATTGATGCAAAAAGATCTGCGTATTTTACAAGTGAAGTGGAATATATTTACAAGTGTATGTTAGAAACTGTAATGTCACATCATTGGCCGCTTAAGCCAGCAAAGAAACGTGAAAAATATAAAATAAAGTTAATTTAATCTCTGATCTCGAACCCAAAAAATTGTTCATGTTATATTGTTAAAGTTGAATTCATTTTTAATCATTTGTGGTCAAAAGATCATAAGACCCAGTGTTGCATGCTTGCACACGGACGCATGACCGAGCATGCTGCTCCACCTGTAATTAATTATGGGTGGTACGTATATTAAGGAATCGGATGCTCTTGATGTTCTTGGCATAAAAATCCAGCGTGATGTTCGATGAACAGACCACAACTGTCAGGTCTCAAACGAAGCGTTCAAGTGCAAGACGGTGTAAGAGTGACTTCACACCCTCTCATCTCCTATTATTACTTTTTATAGCACCTACATATATCCGACCGAAAATGAAATACAACTCCCATGTATGGCAGGTGATTCAAAGACTGTTTTGAAGTTACTCGACCGCGTGCAGGAGGGAATGGAGAAGGTCATCGGTGACAGTAGGATAGTCAACTCTATTGATTCACTGAAAAATCGTCTTAATGTGGAGTGTGTTACTGCAATGGCATATGCTCTAGTGATATCAAGGAACTTGCTCCCGATACCCGAACTTTTTTGCATACCACACATTTTTCATTACGAACCCATCCATTTGTGTTCGATGGACCAGTGAATCGTACCATGCATTACAGAGAACATTCGTTTTTTAGTCGCACAGTTCGTATGTGGAATAAACTCCTCGCAGAGGTCTTTCCCATCTCTTTCAGCTTGGGAAGATTCAAATCAAATGTCCACAAACCAGTGTTGCCACCAGCCAAAAGTTAAACTACACATGCATCATGATGAAATTACACATGAAATTAGGAATTACGCATGCTTTCTTATTTTTTGCAAAATAGCCTGATTTGCTTTGTTTAGATTAAATATTTAACCTTTTTGGTGTAATTCCAAAATTTTTTTATCAATATATTATTTTTTACATATTATTCCTACGTTTCTTTGGTATTTTCCTTTTGTTTTGGATTTTTTTTTTTTGTTTTTGTACATATAAATTCTTTTTTAGACCAATTCTACATTATTCTCCTTAAAAATGTCACAGTTTTGTTTTGTGTAAAAAGGACAATCACAAACAAAAATTTAATAGATGTAAAGCAAAAAAATACAAAACAGGTTCATAAATAACTTCCTGGCCCACGAAGTCGAGCGATATCGTTTTTTTTTTTGTGAAATTAAATTTAAAACAAAAATAAAATTTTAGAAATTGTTTTTGTTTTAAATGTAATTTCACAAAAGAACGATATCGATCGACATCGTGGGCCAAGCAGTAAATTAAAATATCACAGCCAATCCCTATTTGTCGTCATCACAATAAAAAAGTATTGTTCAAAAACGATAAAATTTTAAATTACACATGAGTTACACATGCAGTTAATTACACATAGGCGACACATGAAAATAAAAATTACACATATGTGAAATTACACATAAGGTGGCAACACTGCCAAAAACACTACTCCCTCTATGCTCCTTCTCATAACCTTTTTTCCTTGTTCCAGCACAATGCATTGCATATGTAGGGATCATTCCCTGAATAAAGCATAAAATAAAAATTGAGCGGCACACCATCATAACAGCAATTTCGCTGTTAATCTTAGCGATTGAGTGATTTTAAGATATTTTAATTTATTTTTTAATTGTAATGATAATTGCAACACAAAAAAAATGTTTTTTTAATAAGAAGTTTATAAAATATTTCGTGTTATATATTTATCAGTTTTTTTAATTAATATGTATAATGTGTACACATTTGTTAAAAGAAAATTATTCTTAATCATGACGCTTGAATTATTTAAATGAATTATGACACCTTATCACTTCAATAACACACGTCACTTTTTAAGAATTTAATTTAATTGTTCTGAATGGTAATTAATTATTATTACAAGGATGACAATGACGTCGGTGCAAACGTTGTAATCTGTGAAAATTATAAATTTATATTTAACACCAGAAGTTGCAACAACTATGGCATCATCTACTTACAGGGCTTAAGGCAGCGATGACAGTTTAATATTTTTATATCTCATTTAAATCGGTATTCGTTGTTATTATGCAAATAAAATATTTTAAATCGTAAAAGTATTAAATTACTTCTAAAGAAACAACTATTTCAACTCAACACCAAAAAATACACACTTCTCAAACCGCTGTCACCAACAATTGACTACTGTTAACACCCCTTTTACACACGTAAGTTTACTTGGCATAATCTTGAGTTTGATGATGAGATGGGGAAGAAGAATGCGGTTGAGTACAGACTTTCATTTCCTCGCAAAGTTGCTTTGTTCTCCGTTCGTCAGAACAATTACTGCCTTCAAAACACTTTCATGTACTACCTTCGTTCGGAAAGGAATAGTGTAGAAAGGACAGATGGTGAAAGTGAGAAAGCTTAACCAATTGCTTTACCGATCTACTATTGCTCGTTTTGTTAATTTGTTTTAGCAGTTTTGTACCGCCTTTTGTGTCAAGTAAAGTTGGGATTGTGAGTAACTTTTCACTCCTGCTCATGCACGCACACGATAAAAAAAATTTACTCACGCACGCTCATGCACGACCTTATATTTTTGGCTCATGTTCATGCACGCTCACGAGAGTGGAAAAAATTAGTCACAATTACTAGAATTCATTCCCACGAAATACATACTTACAAAAAATATTATAAAATAATTTAAAACAATTAAAAATTTTTTTTTAAATTTAACGAAAAAAATTACAATGAAGCGAAAAAAAACCACGCTAAAAATCTAATCATGCACGCTCACTTACGGTAGTTTCATTTTTATTTCAAGGATGCTCACATCATTGAAACATGATCACGCATAATTCACGCTAATCACGTGTCTTTTTGGTTAAGCTGTGTACTTATTTTATTAATTATTTTATTGCTACAATATTGACGAAGGAGGCCGCTGTGATGTACACTGGCATGCAACAGTTGCTGCCAGCGAGCCTTCGTCACTTAAACGTACAACAACAATAACAACAACTTGCCTGAAATTGGGCTCGAACCCACGTTCTCATTCATCACTGGCTTTATATTCAACTACTAACTACTTCAGCCAAGAGAACCCTTAATGTTTAAATGCTATAGATCTAATGATAGTTTGGCAGTTATGATAATTGACCCTTTCGATTTAATATAATTAAAACCAATATTGCATTTTAAGGACAAAAAACAAACCAACTTTGCGAGGACATGAAAGTCTGCACTCACCCCCACACTTCTCTCCATTATCAACATCAAACTCAAGACTTTGCAAAGTAAACATGTGAACTGTAGGAAAACCTTTTAACACACACTTACAAGCACTTAAGAAAAGCCCAACACAAAGCAAATTCCTTTAATTCAATTCAAAATCATTTATTCAAAAACTTTTTGTTTTGATGTATTTCAACAAAAACTACTCCTTAATTTAAACATCTCGAACATGTGATGTTCTGCTATGATGCGAAACGAACACAAGCAAAAAAAAATACGATGCAATTAATTTAATACTGAATTGTTTCAATCAAAGTGTGACATAAAAAATCAACAACTTTTAAATCAGCAATAACAAAAAAGTGTCTAATAAAAAAACTATCACGCAGATGTTTAACGTGGAAATTCATTGTAGCTGCTTGATTGAAAAATGTTTATTGTTGCTGTTGCTTTTATTTAAATGCTTTATTATTGTTATTTTTATTTAACACTCAATTACAAATATAGCGATCATTATCACCATCAGTGACATGATGATGAATATCTGGAAAGTTGCATATAATTGTAGAATTTTAGTGTGTGATCAATAATATCTAAAGGATACATTTTTCCATTGAGCTTAAAATATAAGGAAACAATTTTTAAATTTAGTTTTTAGCACCGCAATAGAGATAAAGAAATAAAATATTATTAGTTTTGTTGAGGGGCGGGCGGTTGCCCAAAGAGTTTACTCTTGTGCTCTCGATAGTGAACTCTATAATGCTGACTAAATAAATATCCAAATCAACGAGGACTAAGCAAAACTTAAACTGATATTTGCTGCGCTTTTGAATCACAAACTATTTTTGGTAGTTCTAGTTTGGTTGAAAGTGCGTTATGAAATTGAAGTTGCTCTCATCGGAAAACAAGGGCTACAATGGGCGCATTCATAGGACGCAGCTGTTGAGCTGAATTGTTGTGAAACTATTGAGCCCAAACAGATACGTCTTAGAAACGGCTTGATGAATATACCGCAAAATGAACAGCTGATGAATGAAAACAATTGAGAAGGAATAAAATAGATCAAAGGAAATAATTTAAATTTGATCAATTAATTAGTGATAATAAAAAAGTATGGATAAGCCAAGGAATCTACCATTTTTATTTTAAAATTTGCACCACAAAATACATAAATATTCTGTGTTTGCACAACAAAACAAAGAACACTGCAATAAAATGATAAACCTGCGCCAATAGCATTTATATTTCAGCCCTGAGACGCCATTGTGTTCGAAAAAATCTTTAAACTTTATATTGAACTAAATATGTACGTAATTAATATAAATAGACACCATAACAAACTAACGTATATTTAATGAAATTAGTATTTCAATTGTATTTGTAATGCAAAATTTAACAAATTCATTTTCAGTCGCCACCTAATAAAGCGGCGTTGCATTAGAGTATAAAAGAGCACAACTCTCTTCGATCAGCAATGGAGGCTAAAGTACAACATGTTGACTATAGGTGGCGAAACAAATTCATGATAGAAAAAATGGCCGCAAATACTGAACGGTTAAGCAACAGCTACGCCTTATGAACGCGAGCAATGATTCTATTTTATGACGATTAGAAAAGGACAAAATTAACAATAACTTTTAAGCGCGGATTCAGGGTACGCTAAAATAATATATTTATCATCAAAATTAAGAAAATATTTCTTATTTATATATAGATGTGTGTGTAGTTAAATTCAAATTTAACTAGCAGGGACATTAACCAAAAATTTTAGCGTGCTATTTTTGCAGTTAACAGAGCACTTTTATACACTTAACAGTGCACTGTTAAACATTTAGCAGCCATAGTGAAACTTGGCAACTTTAGAAAATTTAATTTGAAAAAAAGTCGTATTTCTGGAGAAGATTAGTGGTCATAATGGAAAAATTTTGACTTGACCAGATACCCCACTATATAGAAATGGTGCTCCCGATAGAAAATTTAATTTGACGTATATAACCACTAATCTTCTCCAAAAATACGACTTTTTGAAATTCAATTTTTTAAAGTTACAAAATTATTTCAGGAATACCACTAATTGTACTCCTTAAAGGCCTATTGGAAGCACCATTTCTATAAAGTGGGATATCTGTAGAAGTCACTATTTTTTCATAATGGACAATTATTATATCTCCGAAAAAATGAATTTTTTAATTACTTTTTTATGTTAATTATTTTCTTCGACCTTAAAACTTGTAAGTATTTCTTCTTTTGTTCAGGCTCTAGGTCCTAGGATCTAATTTAAAAATTACTTTTTTATGTTATATTTATTATTTGTAGAATTCCCATAATTATAATTATCTTAAGTAATATCGTAGACACCATTTTCCGTTCGTTGGTTAGTATGGAACTGTCCCCTGTTCCTGAATTTGGCGTCCTAAATAAAGTTAATGAGTTAAGTGTATAAAATCGATCTGTTAACTGCAAAAATAGCACGCTAAAAATTTTGGTTCATGTTTCTGCTAGTTAAATTTAACTTCAAACACATTATATTTTCGTTTTATCAATGTCGTACAGGCAAATTCTTGAGAATTGCATGGACAAGTGACAAAAGGACTCTCTTCGACAAGGTCTACTGTCTACTCTGTGTTTTAATCGCTGGTGCTATGAAGACCTTGGGGAAATTCTCTGTATTCCTTTCAAATTCCGATATAAAAAATATAGATTGTTTTCTTTTCGAATGGTACATATCATCATATAAATTCATAAAAGCCCTAAGTTACATTGAAAAAATTTTACACCACATGCCAGAAACTCTCTAATATAAAAAGTTAACCAACATTTTGCAAATTTTTTTTCAGCTTAAGCTTATTTCTTATTAAGGAATTAGTAAAATTTTAATATGAACAATTTTCCAGCGACATATATTTTGATATGGTACATCGTAATCAACCAAGAAGTCGATTTAAGATTTTTTCTAACTTAGGGCTTTTTTGAAATCATATGACGATATGCTCTTCGTGCTATTATGCACATTTCCATTCTGCTCACACACATATGTATATGTGTCATAGTATAGTATAAACTGGAAATAAGTAAATTACATGTTTTTAATAAAGAATTGCGCTTTTCTTTAGGGGAATACAGTTCGGAAATTAGAGATAAGGCTTGACACAAAGCCTTAGGTCTAATATCCAGTAGAATGAAGTTTCTTATAAGCGCTTAAATGACTCCAGGGGAAGTATATCACTGAGCAGAACTATTCGCTATCATCTTAGTCTTAATCTAAGCCGGTTATGTACCTACTTCGTTGTTGCAAAACTTCAGACTCGTCTAGATGCTTCAGTATAAGATTTTAGAATTAACTTAATTTTAAATCTTATCTTAAATTAGGTTTAGGAAGCTCGACGACCGACGAAAAATTAGTGACATAAATATAATATCTGTGTGTGGTGTGTGTGTGTGTGTGTGTGTGTGTGTGTACTATAATTTTGGCATGCTTGAAAGTTGACTTGGTCTGGAGTCTTCTTAACTAAGACAAAAAAAATCTCTACAAAGTTTTTGGATTCTTGAAATTAGAGATTTATCAAATAATTGTTCTTCATTTTAAGAATCATTTGTTTACATAAGCATTTTCAATTCATTTTGAATTAATTCAACTCACATGGAAGTTAGCACACCATTGTCGTACACGTCGTTTAGACGTTTTTAGTCCACTACCATAAATTAAATGTACATAAATACAAAATCAGAGAATATTTTCGTACTTCCTCATGAAATGTAAACATTTTTGCAAGTAAAATTAGCTTTTAGAAATATTTTGCATGCAATTTCTGTTGAAAAACTATTGTAAATTTTTCAATTGCGTTTGCGTTTAATAAATAATGGATTAAGCAGAAAATAAAGCACACAAAACAAATAAACAGCAGTAACAAAGAAAAGTGTTTTTAACAGTCAAATAGCTGAAAAGAAAACAATGCCTTCCTTCCTTTTAGTGGGCCATGAATATGGGAGGTAAATCAAATGGTAAACAACATTAATTGGGATTTAATTACAATGGTGGGAAAAGGAAAAAAGGAGTTCAAGAATTCAATAAACAATTTCATGATTGATATCACCTTTATTTGAATGAAACCAACAATTGCTAACAAACCGTGAGAGTAAGAAATATGTATTTAGAAATTAAGTATAGTTTTAGGCGGTTAAAAAATTTCTTTAATTTCTACTAAAGACAGCAAAAAGGTGTTTCTGGTCACTAAAAGATAAAAATCTTAATAATTTTGTACGCTATAAAAGCGTTAGGAAAACGCTCAAACAAATTTACTGCGTTCAAATAGGTCAGACTTAAGCCGTTGCTATTATGTCTCCAGCGATTAATTTCGGAAAAGGTTCTTCGCCACCGCCTAACTACTGTGTGTCCTTTGAAGACTATTTAAAACCTAAAAAAGTTATATATAAAAATGCACGGCTATTTAATAATAAGATCCAGCAAAAGCCCCAACTACGTTTGAAGCTATTGGAGCATCCAGTGCTTACTGCTGGCCGTAAATCAAAGTGGTTGTTATTTAAGGAAAAACTATTGAAAACACTCATTAAAAAGTCAAAATGTAATAAACCTATTCCAAATGTTACTACAAAATTTACCATTGGCAACATGCAGCTACCCCGATTTTTAATTTTTCTAAATGCTCGCAATGATCAGAACGTGTGCAAACGTAAATCGGGCTTTGAATTATATTGTGAGCTTGCCAGTATACATGGATTTATTAATTTTGTAGGTGCTACTACATGGCAGAGAGCATTTTGGTTTTTATTGATTCTAATAGCTGTTATAACGTCTATTCTGGTGTTGTCGTCCTTAATGAACACTAACATATCCACGATTTTGTACACCGAGAGTACTCAATATCCCATCTGGGGTATACCATTTCCAGCGGTTACCTTATGTAATTCAAATCGAATATCAAAAAGTAAGGCCGAGAGCCTGGCGAAAAAATTGTAAGTATTTACAAAATAAAAACAAATTGGAATGATAATTCTTGAATTATTTTCTCATAAATAATTTGTAAAAACAAGGCTTTAATTTATATACAGTGGTAAAAAAAACTATCTGACATTAAGTTATTTACTTAAATTACGTTAGAACGTTGTATGTGAAACGTTGTTTGTACTTATAGTCACTTTAGTTTGTTACGCTGCAAATGTTTTTTTATTAGTTTGGATTATAATCCAATAATACAGGTCTGTTTAATAGTCCAGATGAGTTTTTGTAGCGTTGTGTTTTTTAATGGCCGAAAATTGTGAAATTATCAAAAGTTTTGTGTTGAAATCAGTGATGGAAAATAATATTTTTCTTCAATACGAAAAACATTTTTAATAGTTCTTTTTGGACCCGTTTTACTCCTCCGGTTCATTTAGTACTTTCAAAATAATTTGACTTCTACGTGTTGAACAATCGCTTTTCAGTATGTCTCAACATATATAATATAGTTAAAGTATAAAGTAATAAGCAATTTCGATCTCAAATTAAGATGCAAAGAGGACTAAAGGGAAAAAATTAAATAACTAAAGTGCAAAATTAATTAATTTGTAAATTTAATGATTTCTAATACAATAATTCCAAAAGAAATTAAATATCTTCCAATGAAAGAAGTCCTAACAAGAGTGAAAGAATTCCTTATACAGAAAGTCTCAAAAGAAATGATATAAGAACAAAAGAATTACGAGTATATGAACTGCAATTTTAGGACAAATAAAATAATTCCCAAAAAATTAAATAAATCTCAATTAAAAATTAAATAAGTCCCAAGCAAAAAATAATTAACTGCCAATTCCAATATTTCCCAAATTTCCCCTCACAAATGGTAAATTACTCCCCATAACAGATATGAAAATTGTGATAACTCCCAACTATGTTTCTTTGGGTGTTATATCATTTGAAAATCATTTAAACGTAACTTCAGAAAAATAGGATTTTGCATAAAAGTTTGGCTTTTTCTCAACTTGGGAAATGTGTTAGTTCTGAATATATAATTGAAATTAAATTATTCCATAATAGTTAAATTTTTCATACTCTTAAATAATAAATCTTTGGATTAATTAATTGCGATATTTTAAGGACGATCCATTATAATGGGTCGTTCAAGTACAAGCATCTTTTTGATTGATATGTTACTTTAACACTTATAGGTTTTTTCTGTCCGAAATATTTACTCTCTGTCAGTATCACAAAACCGAGGACCAAAACTAGTCGCTTTACGCATGAACAACTTTTTGTTGCACAAACAACAAAGTTTTATACTGAAATGTATTTTTAGTTTGAGAAACACTACAATTTAGGAACTATGTAATTTTTTTTAAATATTTGCAGTCTTGAAGAAGATCAATGTAGTTTAACATTAACGTCGGCATTTTACTCTCAAATGTCCGACTCGGCACCAAACATTTACTCTACACCACTGAACGTCAATTTGATTTCAAACTTTAATCTGAAACCTTTATCTTGGTGTGCAAAGGGGTTAAGAATAATGTTTAGTATCAGATAAAACCATTGTGATTGTTTCGATAACATAATATAAACGCAAGAACAAATACAATTCATTAAATATTTCTAGTTAATAAAGAAAAAATTACAAAGATTTCAATTTAGTACTGTGGTGGTCAACAAAGTATTCACCCTTATTCCAGTTGTCAACATGAATACAAAACGATATTGTATTGCCTTGTTTACTTCAAATTGTTGTTCCAGTGTTCGTTATCGAACGTTATCGATGACTGTTAATATAGAATTTGTATTCTACAAAAAAATTTGACGGCGATATTGTTTTGAACGACTTTGAATTTGTCGTCGTCATTTTTCATAACGACTTGACTTTATTTCAAATATAGCTAAATTGAAAAATGGAAAAAACTAAAAAAATTAATAATAACAACGGCAACTTAGTTTGAAAAATTAGTGGAAAAGTTGCAGAAGAATCCCTCTCTTGCATTTTGCAGAGGCACTCTACCAAGCAATTTTAAAGAACAATGGGAAGAAATCGCAAGAGTTTTAAATTCTCTCGGCTCGCCGATACGTTTAGGAGATGGATGACAACAGGTAAGGAAATAATGAGCGAAAATAATGGAACATAAAAATAAAATTTCTTAATAGGTTTGGCGAGAAGTGAAGTTTAAAGTAACTTTCAAGCCTTTAAAAAAAATTATACAATCATTAAATCAATACACTGAAAACGCTGTTCACTTGCTGTCCGGTAGATTAAATATGTCGAATTTATGTCTCAGAAGCTTTCGTTCTAATATGAGATTTTGTTTTCTTGTATTTTCATCATCACTCGAGTCTGAATTTATATCACAAGTAACAAACACTTCAACTTTAATAAAATTTTTGTTTAAAATTAACAAAAAAAACCCACACAGCTGTTTCAAATATTTAGAGATGTGTGTTTGATATGTTGACATAAAAGATAAATCGTCAACGTCGTGTCGTCATCCTGTTATAGAATGCAAAAATGTTATTGAATTGATGACGACGTTGAGACAAAATGATATTGGCAATAAAACGACGGCTACGTTGACGACGACAATTGGAATAAGGGTGTTTATTTGAAATATATTTTTGTACCGAAGAAAAATTTAATTTTCCATCACTAACATAAAATACAATTTTCCTCAACTGTTTTTGACTTCCCTGCGATTTTAAACAGAAACAAAATGCCTGTTATTTTTTTATTGTTTTATTGTTGTAGTACTAAACAGACCAGTATTATAAAATTATGGTTTAGTATCTAATCTTTAGATTTACAACATTTATAAACAATACATACTTTACAACCAGTGGCTAGATTTCGTGGCTAGATTTAGCATTTTTCCTGTATTTTATCCTCGAAATTTACCTTTTAGCTGCGTAGCTTCTTTTGCTGTTTTCTTTTAATTTTAGTCTCAATAAGACTAAAATTTAATTTACTACTCAACCCATAAAATCATCTTGAAACCAAAACATTAATCTAATGTACAAACGAAAGTACACTGAAGGCAAAATCGGGGTGGAGTATGACAATTTAAGAATGCGCTGCAAGAAAAGTCGTTCTGGATTTGGTTAATCTAATATTTTGCTATCTATACGGTCTTCCAATAAGATTTTCATTTTGATATGTTTAAAAAGGAGTATTTTTAAGCGAAATCATCAAATGTTTATTTAATTTTAAAAAGCATTCATATTCATAATTTAAAAACAATATCAGTTAACTGACCGCCATGGATGCGCTTGCAGGATAAATTTTCCATTGCCAATTTCCACATTTGCTGCTGAATGTCCGTGATAAATCACGAACCAGATCCCCAGATCTTAATCCCATTGAACAAATTTGGGGTCACCTGCAAAAAATACAAGACCCTGTGATTTCACAAACAAAAAGCAAATGCCAGAAGTTCTGTAGGAAGAATGGAGAAAAATCGATCCTGAATTTATAAAAGCGCTAGTAAAACTATGCCAGACTATTTAAAAGAAGTGATACGATGAAAGCAACTCGCTTCTAAAACAATAACGAACATTTTATATTCAAAGAATATTGGCAATGTTGAATACTTTATTTTTTATTTATATTTTATTGATGAACTTTATTTATTACTCTGTTTGAATATCTAATATTTTTTTGTTAGTTCGTAATAAAAGGATTTAAGAACTCCTTTTGTTAAATTAAATAGTTTAATGTTTTTTATTTACATAAACACCATTTTTGGGGTCATGGCGATTAGTTTTTTTTTTGGCCACTACATAATTATGTTTAACACTAGTTGAAATTGCTAAAATACTCGTATATGAAATACACATGAACGCTGCAGCTACACATTAAACATTTCGAACTCCGATATTATTATGTCAACCCAGTAAAAATGTTGAATATTTAAAATACGGAAGCCCCCATATACGCCGACTTACTGCGAAGCTGCTAAACAAGTGAAGTCCGTGTGCTTACTAGTTTCGCTTAACAGAAAGCTGGAAGATTACTCTGAATAGCCAGTGGCACACTTATTAATTTTTTTGGTATCATTTCTGGTTGGAAACTTAAATAGTATCTAAGTCCGGTTTCTACAATCCAGACGAACAACTTGAGTACAACATTTATAATATTTTTGAGTAAATTCCATAACAATTTCCTATTCAATCCATCGTTTATATTTTATTTTTTCACCACCTCATGGTAAACGTGTTGATGACAATTATTGACCTTTTATTCTATTGCTGTATTAAATATGATTTTCAAGGGCAGCCAGAAAGACCCTGAATTTTTCAAGCTATCTCTGCACAGTTAATTCACTATTCTAATCATAATTTATGGATAAATTTCTAACTGCAGCTGTCAAATTGTTATACTTTCATTAAACGATTAATTTTTGTTAAGCAAACACGGTGTCCTGCCTTTCAGGATATTTGACAGTAAAATCTTGCATACATTTATTTAGGTACACTTTTACTTTTTCTTATAAAACTTTTTTATACTTTTTTCATTTTAGCCAAGCAACAACCAATACCACTCTTAGGGAATTGACCAAATCTTTTAATTTAGCTCTCTACACAATCGAAAACATAAAGGTCAGCTCGAATGACTTTAAAAATCTGAATGAAATTTTGAAATTAAATAACTACACAATGATTAAACTTTTACAAGATATTGCACCAAATTGTGGCATGGAACTGTTGAGTTGTGCTTATCTTGGGCGACCAAGACTATGTAATAATATATTTCAAAATATAGAAACATCATTTGGCCCATGCTGTTCCTTTAACAATAACGCTCTAAAGAGCTTTTCAATTAACCGCACCGGTGTGAGAAAAGATCGTATCTTCAATATTTACAGTTTTGGTTTAAATAAAGGACTATCTGTATTTCTGGATCCTCACGTGGAAGATTATAAGGCCAGTTCATTTTTAACACCTGGATTTCAAGTTTTTATACATGATACACATGATTTCGTAGACATTGGCACGGAGCAAATTGTAATACCATCCGACACCATGACTAAGATACGCGTACGTGTAGAACAAACTTACGCTACGAAACATATAAATTCGCTAAACATACATGCTAGGAAATGTTATTTACCGAACGAACGCAAGCTATATCATTTTGCTTCCTATTCCCAAAATACTTGTTTAGTCGAATGTCGTTCCTTAATGTTTTTGAAGAAATGTCACTGTACATTGCCCTATATGCCGAAAATGCATAACTGGACTGTGTGCGGTTTGGAGGATGTTCAATGTTATGTTAAACACAAATGTTAGTGAATTCGAAATGAGTTGTTTTTTTTTATGAAAATTTTATATATACTTTTATATCATTTCAGATTTGTTGCTGTCGTATTACCAGCGCAATGAAGAGGAGATTATATGTGATTGCTATCCATTGTGTAATTTTCAAATGTATAGAATTTCTACGAATGCAGAACAACTTGCGGGAAAGTATTCGTTGACGGAAGAGCGATTACAGTAAGAATATTTTGTTCAGTTTTTTCCTTATTTTTTTTCATGGAAAATAATTTACAAGATAAAAATATTCGCCTATTATTCGGGATAAGGGTGAAAATGCTAGTGGTGGAAGATTATTATTAGTTAATTGCATTCAATCCACCACTCATCGGTCCCAAAAGTATCCTGCATTTCAAACTGTCACCATACACGATCAAAACTGCAATGAAGTCGTTTTATATAAATATATTTATATATATATATATAAATAAATATATATATATATATATATATATATATATATATATATACGTACGTATTTATGTCCCAAAATTTAATTTATATAAAACCTTTTTTCCCCCAACTTGTTTTTAATGTAGATAAAAATATTTTCTAAAATTTCTTTTAACATAGAAAGAAAACTAAATTTTCTTGCACCAGGTGGTACAAATACAAGTATCTTTTTGAATCATATGTTATTTTTACACTTACAGAAATATTGCCTGTCACAACTATCATACGTTCGCTTCTCACACACACAAATTTAAAAGTTGCCTTAATGTTTACACAGAGAAGAGAAGAAATCTGTTTCAACTAAACATAAACCTGCCTCAACTTCTATAATACGAGGGCGAATCAATAAGTCCGTGTGGAACTGTGTGAAACACAGCTTTTTTTTGCAAAACAAAACTTTATTTTTCAACATAGTCTCCTTTTAGCTCTTTACACTTAGTCCAAAGTTTCTCCAGTTTTTGTATCCCTTCCAAAAAATAGGATTTTTCGAGGTCCTTAAAATAGGCATTTATTTGGTCAATAATTTCATCGTTAGGAGCTAAATCTCTCTCCAACGAGCCATTTCAATAGGTTTGGAAATAGGAAGTAGTCACTAGGGGCTAAGTCCGGAGAATATGGCGGATGAGGTACCAATTCGAATTGCGGTTAAACAACTCCAAACAGTCCTTTGAAGTTGTCACACGTTTACGTTTATGGTCAATTGAGAGCAAACGCGGCAACCATCTTGCAGACAACTTTCTGAAACCAGCTGATCACTTAAAATCGAAACCACACTGCCATATGAAATGCCTATGGCATCAACAATCTCACGCACTTTTACTCTTCGATCGGCCAACACCATATCGTGGATTTTTTCGAAATTTTACGGGTGTACTGACCTAAATTGGCCGTCCAGAACGTTCAGAGTCATTTGTAATTGTGCGACCACAACGAAAGTCAGTGAACCAGTCTTTTACCATTGAAATCGATGGCGCAGAGTCCCCATAGTATTTATCGAGCTTTTCCTTGGTTTGGTTGCCGTTTTTTTTTTCGCCAAAAAAAAATGTTTAATGAGCACTCGAAATCCACTTTTTTCCACTTTTAGAAAAATACACGAGGTTGTATGTTTTGAACAGCTGTTAAACGCAAAGTAAATGACGACACTTGCTCAAAATGTGACAGCAGTCTATTAACAGGTGGTACTTGATGGGAACAGTGTTGCATTTCATATAACTGCGAGGGAAGTTTGAAAAGTCACAGACTTATTGATCCGCCCTCGTATTACACAAGACAGGCGAAAAATAAAAAAGTAAAAATTGATTGGTACGATCAAGTCTGTACATCTCTCTCTCTATTCTCTTTTCCTTTCTCATCTAAAAAAACTCAAGACTAGACGGGTCAAACTTGTCGTGTGTGTACCGCAACATTAATGTTACGGAAGTGTTTCCAACGAAATAACTGTTTTAAATACATGTTTAAGTATGCTTGTGCAGAGCTCTAGTGTTTAACTATTACGGTTCATAAGTCTCGGTTCAGATTATGAAAGTTTTCTTTCTGAAATTTCTGTAATTATCTTTCAAACTTACACTCGTGTCTACACATTGAAATTTTTTGTTATGAAATTAAAGATTTTTGCATGTTTACCTTCACATAATTTTCCTTGTTTGACATTAATTTTTTTTTCTTTGTACACAATTTTTTACTGTCACCGCCATGAAAGAAAATAAAAGTACAAGAAAATCTAAAATAAAGCTACAGCCAACTTTGGGTTTACAATTAGGAATTAAAAAACACAAGAGAATTACAAAGAACATGAAAGAATGTATCCCTTCTCAATCTTCTCTTCGTTCTCTCCGACAAACAAAGACTTTCTGAAACAAAACTTTAATAGCGGGGACCGAGACTAAGCTACAGTTCTAATCAAGAATAACACAGCTCGACCATATGATTTTTAATTTTCCGTATTTTTTGTAAAAGCTTTCTTGCGTTACACTTTGTGTACGGAACCTTAAAAAGGCATCGTCGAATCGATTAACATTAGGTACAGCGAGTTAAAACATGGGTAGTAGTCTAATCTTTAATACTCGTACTCTAGATGTATGAATAAAATATTTCCGATTTATTTTAGTGAGAAATTGCCTGTGCAAATACTAAGTAAAATTTTAATTTGTTACTTACCTCTATTTCTTTGCAGCAATAATCACATTCTTCTGCGGGTCTATATCAATGAAAGCTATGCACAACGTCTTCGATTAGATGTCTATGAAAATTGGCTGTATTTTCTCGGAACATTTGGTGGCGTCACTGGGCTTTTTATGGGCTATAGTTTTCTATCTGGATTTGAGGTGATATTTTTTGTATTCGTACGTCCAGCATGCAACTGGTGGAGTAAAAAACAAATCAAAAGACGCCTTCAAAAAATTCAGAGGGAAGCAGAACAAGAGAAGCAGCGTTAACAAAAATTGTCACGATAAAAACAAAAAAAAGTAAAAAATCTAAGATCCTTATTTTGTAAAACGCAAAGCAAAGGGATTACAAATTTTGAGTGTTTTGTTTTTGTATTCTGGGTTTTTTTTCATATAAAATTTACCAACGCTACGCGTTGCGTTTTACAAAGCATTTTCTAATTCGGGGCTCGCATCGTTATATCCGTGAACATAAAACTCGTTACGTAAAAATACACTTTACGGATTATGACAGACGTGAACGTCCTGTATTTTGTAAAAATCTACAACATCCGCGATCGTATGAACGATCGTAAGAGTTTTACGAACTATCAACCGTTAGCAAAAACGAATTCGAATAGAAATAAAAGCTTTTTAAAGTATATACAAAATGTAAATTGATTGAAAATATTACGTGTATGAATACCCCTAAAGTATGCTTTGAAAATTTTCACAAAAAATTACGATCCGCTTTCAATCGTAAGTAATATTCTTTCGTACAATTGCCGATACGATCACGGATGCGAAGATTCGATACGTGAATCGTTATCAACTGACTGCAAACGGATCTTAATTTTTTGTGAAAAATTTCAATACTTTTCGGATGTTTATTTTATAGGTTAATTATCAGTGTTGACAAAAAATACTACGCTAAAATATTCTACAGGAGAAAATCCAATTGGTAAATTATGTAAATTACATTTGTTCAATTCACAAGCTCGTATTAGCGTCGTATGTGTTGTGTAATCGTCTAATTATACAATATTGTATTTTTGTTGTTGGTAATTTTTATACAAAAGTGTGTTATAATCATACGTTTAAATTTTATATGTTTTATAAATGGTTGTATTGAGGCCAGGTGTGGAAGACCTTTATTTGTTAGATTAATTTTTAAAAATCTTTTAAATACGAGGGCGGATTAAATATTGAAGCTACCTAGCGCTAGATGGCAGCACAAACACAAAAACCTTTTTTTACAAATTGCGATCTGTCAAACATCAGCTGTTAAAGTTTCACCCAAATTTATCGATTAGTTTATTTGTTGTAGTCGTTTGAAGTAAGCAACTTTTGTGTTTCTTGAAAAATGGAAAAAAGTGAATTTCGTGCAGTGATTAAGCACTATTATTTGAAAGGGAAAACGCCGAAAGAGAAAAGAAAAGCTCGATAAACATTACGGTGAGTCTGCTCCGTCAGATTACATAGTAAAATATTGGATTGCTGAATTTAAATGTGGCCGAACAAGCACTGCAACAATACCATCAACAGGAAGTCCAAAAGAGGTGGTTACTGAAGAAAATATCAAGAAAATCCTCGATATCGTTATGAATAATCGCCGAGTCAAGTTACGTGAGATTGTTGAAATAGTACACATATCATATGAACGTGTGTTCAACAATTTGCATGAACATTTGCATATGAAAAAGCTATCGGCAAGATGGGTGCCGCGTTTGCTCTCAATTGACCATAAACGTAAACGTGTGACGTGTGCAGTCTCAATGACAAAGCTCTATGAATTGGGCTACGAATTGGTACCTCATCCGCCATATTCTCCGGTTTAAGCCCCTAGTGACTACTTCCTATTTCCAAATGTAAAGAAATGGCTCGGTGGAAGGAGATTTAGCTCCAACGATGAAATTATTGACCAAACAAATGCCTATTTTAAGGACCTCGAAAAATCCTATTTTTTGGAAGGGATACAAAAACTGGAGAAACGTTGGATTAAGTGTATTGAGCTAAAAGGAGACTATGTTGAGAAATAAATGGTTTTATAAAAAAAAATGTTTTTTTTCCTACTTAGGTAGCTTCAATATCAATCCGCCCTCTTATGTGATAAGTAAACCCAGAAAATATATTCTTCTTAATGATAAATATATACTTGATTCATTTCAATTTAATTTGCAACCCATATTAATCAAAACTGTTTGTCGCGAAAAAGATATTAACTATTTCGCGTAAAATTCGAATTCCCATATCTGGTTTAATTTCATGGTATCAACTAAATTGAGTGTCGACTATTGTGGAAGAAGAAAATTAAGTAAAGATGTACTTACTTGAATCAATCATTAACATATTGAAATTATATTGGTGGTATAAGGAATTAATTTATTTATTTTTTTCAGTTTCACTTTTCATGTATTTTTTTTCATTTGATAAAAAGAAATTTGTTGTTCGACATTTAAAATACGACAAAATGACAATACAACAAATTTGTTATTTCGTATATACAATATTTATTAATGCATACAACTAATAACCATATGTAGTTCTAACCGGTGTCATCAAGACACTCCTCTCCTTGTTTTTTTAAACTTCAAGTGATAGCAAAGAGAACATTTGTTCATCAATATTCCTTAAGGATTTGTAAAACCGACACTCAAACGCAACAACAGTTTCACTAGTGCTCAGTACACTTTGTACAATATAATGTCGCACGAGTATAAAAAGGAATTGGCTCTAGTGCTACAAGAGCGGTTGAGTGTACATTTTTCTTGCGTATAATTTTGATTTGTATATAATTTGTTATAATTAGTTCTTGGATCATAAAAGGTTAAGAAAAATTTCATTTATTCGCAATATTTTTTAACAAATTCCATTTTTTATGAATTGTTAACGGATGAAAGATCGTAAAACTCGCACGTTCGTTCATACGATCACGGATGTTTTTATACCGATTTTTTTTAATACAGTACGTTCGTTCACGTGTGTCCTAATCCGAAAATTAATTTTTACGTTCACGAATGTGACGATTCGAGCCCTGGTCATAATATCTATATTATTAAGGTTAAATGACAAAACATTAATAAAAAAACAAGTGAAAATAATGAAAAAAAAACTCATAAGCAAAACCATCAAACTTAATAGTTTAATAGAGGGGGAGAAAAAGAACAATAAAAGCCCATAATTAAATTGTAATCAAGCATTATTTATATATAAATCAAGATGTACACGATGACTTTTGAGCCTGACGTTTTTAGAGTTTATAGACGAAAGGAGCTAAAAAGTGTTCAGTTGGGTAGCAAAACAAAAGACAATTAATTGAAACAAACTCAGGCAAAAGTCTTCGCGTATAAATGCCGTATAACAAATAAAGCAAGCAGATTTAATTAAATTAACCACTCACTTGTTGGCTTTTATTAAGATTTTTAGTCTGCAGAGAGATTCATGTGTTCAAATAAATCGCTATGATGTCTAAAAAAATACAACCTATTTTTACTATACGCCATGTTTTGCCTTATACTCATGAGAAACGAAAGTATGGGAAAAATCATTTTAACTTAACCAACGCTGTCTCGAGAAAATCTGAAACAAAACTGCAAAAGCCTTTAACTTTAAAACGCGTACGCAATTGGTTTATGCAAAATTTGCGCAATTATTGTAATACCACTTCTTTGCATGGCTTTAATTATATAACACGCTCGGATATGACGCCAAAGGAACGTTATTTTTGGCTGGTTGTGGTCATTATATCGATTATAGTATCGATTGTTTTGGTTATGGTCTCATATTTTTCAAATCGTGAGACACCTACGGTAACGGTAATAGAAAGCTCTCATCATCCTACCTGGGATATACCATTTCCGGCCATAACATTTTGTAGTTTCAACAAAATATCCCGCGAAAAATCCATGAGTTTGGTCAAGATTTTGTAAGTTTTTTTTTAACTTAAAACACAAAAATTCTACATACATAATTTTTATTTTTATTTTTTTTGTAGACAACGCCCTCCCAATGCCACCGAGGAGGAAGTCTTAAGCAGCTTTCGTGTCATCATGTATTACAGTTTTGCCTTAAATGAATCAAACTTAAATTTAATGTTGGCTGAACAGATTTTAGAACTTAATAACATGACTTTATCGGAATTATCAGAAAATTTAGCACCCAGCTGTTTGGATATGATATTGAAGTGTATTTGGAAGGGTACCAACTCCAGATGTGACAGCTTGTTTCAGAGAATATCTACTATTGAAGGAGACTGCTGCGCTTTTAATTATTTTGGGCTAAAGAAAAACAATTTTCCACAGTAAGTTTAACACACTTTGTTGGTGAAATTTTGTAATGTCATCAGAATAAAAGTTTGATCGCCATCCATTAAGCGCTCGGGGCTATGATTGTTATATTTATTGGATGGATTGTAGGCGACAGTTCTGCTTATGGACATTGACACTAAAACAAAAGAGTGCTTCATATCGCTGACCGATTTTTCAAACTAAGTTTCAAAATCGAAGCTTTCTTTTTTTGCAAAATAAATTTGAGCAATTTGCAAATGTTGCTGCGACGTGAGTCCTGATGAATTACCAAACCAAAGTAGCCACAAAATAACCAAAATATGTGACAAAAAAAAATGTTAATCTAAAAAAACGAAATTACACTGTGCGTAGTAAAGAATGTATGAGGGCAGTTTTATAATTCCGGCACTTTTTATAATTCCAAAGCTCCAATTTTAAACCAAACATTGATCTCGTTAACGATTATCTATTTCTAGACTACTGTTGCAAAATCCATTTTAACCCTAATCTTGTATATGATTTGTGACATCTAGACAAATCTACGCTCCCAAAGTTAATATTCACTACACGGACAAAATTATTTCTCAAAAATGTTCGATTAATACACTTTATTAAAAATTAAAAGTGTCTTCAATTAAATTAATCAAAAACGACTTTCTAACATGGTGAAATAAACAGATGGCATTACTACGCCATATGATAATTTTTTGCTCTAGCATTGTTTTTCCAATCTTATGTCAGTTTTCTTTATATTAGAGATGGTCACCGCTCACGTGATTAGCGTGAGTCATCGTAATTTTTTGTTTCAATTATGTGAGTGTGCGTGAACGCGAGTACAAAGAAATTGAGCGTGCATAAGAATATTTTTGACGTGATTGCTTCGTGATTTTTTTTGCTATATTATTTTTTCGTATACTTTTGTAATTAATATTTCTACATAATTAGTTAAATTGTTTTAAGTTTATGTTGAAAGGAATTGTTTGGCTCAAGTTCAAATCTTACTTTACTCATTTCTTCATTAATTTTAATTTAATTTTAATAAAAATAATAATTTTTTTTAATTATTTAAAATATTTTTGCGTGATTATTTCGTGAGTGTGAGTTTTCGTGATTGTGCGTAACTTTTTTGCCTACGCACGTGAGCATGCATGAACGGGAGCCAAAAATATAAGCACGTGCATGAGTAAAACTTTTTATCGTGAGCGTGAGTGAGAAATCACTCACGATCCCATCTCTAGTTTATATTTACAAAATATCCAAGCTTTTTTTTTTTCAATATGTGTTTATTTTTTTTATTAAAATTATCAATAATTTTTTATAGCTACTTATACATTTGTGCTTGTTTTGAGAGTGACACTACCTTCTATATGGACCGCAAAGTAATCCACACTTCCTTGGTTTCCGTTAACTTATTTAATTTAATTCTTTTTACAATAATTTTTGACAAGGGCTTAGATTTTATACAAACAAAAATTCCTTTTTTTGTTGTAGTTGTAGCCCTAGTAATGCCACCTGTTTATTTTATCATGCTTTCTAACAATTTAAAAAAAATTAGAGTAATTACATAAAGTATCAATGGTGCTGAAAATACCCTAAATCAACTAAATATAAATCTAATAGAGCACGTGTATGCAAAACGATGTCTAAGGAACATATTCAAATTTAAGCGGGAGAAGAAGGCTTCGTTTGAGAATCATATTATACAGTGGGAGCGTAGAGTTATGGTACCTAGTGTATGTACGAATATGTTTATTATTTATTATTTATTATTATTTAGTTTATTATTTATTATAAAGTCTAGCACAACAAGATAAGCATCTTATAAGTTAGAGTGCTAGCGAGAATATACATGAGTGTTTAAACGATCAAATTATTTAAAGTTACATACAATGATAGTAAAATAGACAATTTAATATGTAATAATATAACAAATGGTATTACAAAAGTATTAATTTATATGTTGATTTTGTTTTTATTACAATTTCTATTAAGCAAAGTAATTTGTAAGCTCAATTTTAAACCTATTTGCGTTGCTAATTGCTTGAATTTGATTTGGGAGTTGGTTCCAAAGACTGATGCTGTGTATGAAAAATTGACGCTCGGAAAAGGCGGTTTTATATTTTTGTTGAATTAATTTTCTTCCTCGTCCAGATCTACCAAACTTTATTTTTTCAAAAAGATATTTAGGTTGTTCGGTATATATTATTTTGTGTAGATATATGAGGCATTTAAATTTTAAAATATTTCCAAAGCTCATTCTGTTAATTTGGTATGAGTAAGGAGAGATGGATTCACGACGTCCTCTATTGTAAATATATCTCGCAATGTTGTTATATGCAACTTTAAGTTTCTGAAAGTCACTTGCGTCACAATTTGAATAAATTTCGGAACCATACAGAAGAACAGGTATAAGATAGGTTTTTGCGAGCAGCATTCGTGTTTCGAACGGAGTGGAGTGTTTTACTGCCCAAAGATTTCTTAGCATTCCGTAAATTCGACCAACGGTTGAAGTGATATGATTGGACCACGTTAACTTATTATTGAATATGACCCCTAAGTTTTTTGTGGAATTAACAAATACGATAGGATCATCATTTATTTTAATCTGAATATCTTCGTTTAGTGTTCTGTTATTTCTGGTTATATGTATACATTTTGATTTAGTTGGATTAATGCAAAGTCCATTATGTGTAGCCCAGATGTTGATTTTTTCAAGGTCTCGATTGATATTGCTCACACACGTATGAATATTGTTTTCTTTACAACAGTTATAAATTTGAACGTCGTCCGCATACATTTGAGTCTTGCAGTGATCGGTAATTGCTATGTATGTCAGATGATATTGGTAACAAAATCTGTCCAAATCGATAGACGAGCATGAGAGCACAACTCTTCCCGTCTTCTTTAAAAAAACTATCAGATTAATTGAAATCATTTTCATTTATAATTAAGAATAAAGAAAAATAATTTGGGCCCACTTAGCGAATAAAGTAATACATATATATGGACCATATCTTGGCATTACTAGGAATGACCAAAAGCTCTTATACCGTGCGAAGCTTCTGCGCGCATTACTGCTTTAGAGATACCCTTAAACAATTTCAATTAATAAGTACCTTTTTAATACTATTCATATTGTAATTGTTTTTTATATTTTTCCTTACTAGAAAAATTGCTTATCAAGTACCCAAGAGACCTTATCGAGTTACTGGTTGTGGTTATCCCACC
This sequence comes from Gymnocheta viridis, assembly GCA_956483585.1. Lineage (NCBI taxonomy): Eukaryota > Metazoa > Arthropoda > Insecta > Diptera > Tachinidae > Gymnocheta > Gymnocheta viridis. The sequence continues at coordinate 21,153,223 of OY101444.1, read as the reverse complement.
GGACTATCAATACTCCTTAATCCCTTGTCCTACGATTATTTTGGTACATACTTTAGCAGCTATGGATTCCGTTTTATGATACACAATGCCTATGATTTTCCCGATGAAAATGCCGAATCGAAAGTAATAACCTCTACAAGAGAAAGTTTTGTACGCATCATTCCTGAGTCCACTTACGCCACTAACGATATTAAGAGCATGGAGCTTAAATTAAGAAATTGTTTATTCTCCAACGAACGAAAGCTGGTGGCAATGCAACGTTATTCATTTGTAAATTGTATGTCGGAGTGTCGTATAAGAAAAATTATGGATAAATGTGGTTGTGTGCCGGAAAATTTACCCAATACCGGTTTGCACGCTAAATGTGGTATCAAAGATTTAAAATGTGTTTTAGACAGCAGAGGTAAAAGGGGGGAAAAACATACAATGATTTTATAATTACATACATACAATTTATTGCTTATTGCAGACATTTTTACTCGGGCTTTAAACGAGAACAATAACACTTTCTCTCCAATTTTGAACACGGATAAATTCCCCTGTGGCTGTTTGCCGGACTGTGAAACAAACCATTATTTTTCCGAGATAACAATGGGAAAAATGCATATTAAATCTCCTTTTCAACCGAAAAGTCATACGTTAGTTGTTATTTTTATTGAGAGTGCTTCTTTTTAATTAATTATCATTAATTTAACAGCAAAAATAATACTACAGAAAATGACAATGTTTTGCTGCATGTATTTTATAGCGATCTGATGACCACAAGATATCGCAGAGAAATCTATCAGAATTGGTTATCGGCTTTAGGTAAAATTCGTATTTATTCATTTAACGTTTTACTTATTTTTTTCATTTCTGGAACAGCTTCCTTTGGCGGTCTTTTGGGTTTAATCATGGGCTTTAGTATTGTTACAGCTTTTGAATTCATATATTTTCTTACATTCAGACCTATTTTTAATTATTTTAATAATATTTAGTGTGAATGTGTAAAAAATGATAAAATTTTAATAAAAACTTCATGTCATATGATTCATATGCATTTTAGAAAAAATTGTTTTCTTTTCACAATTTCACGATTTAATTAATTTCCTATTTATCATTTCAATGCAGCTGTTCGTACCTTTAGCAACGATGTCGTTTTAAGAAGCCCTTTAGTCTTATGTCGCGGTATTTCCAAATTCATTATGACTAGTGTACGCTTAGCGGTCGAAATTCGACCGCCAATTTAAATCTATACCTATTTTAGCTGCATTAATTTAAACAGGAAAAACTACCTAATTACTCATTTCCTTCCCAAAACAATAAATCAAATAAAATTGCATACAAACACGCATATTTACTTATTTATTTTTGCTTGAAGCTACGCACAGGTTATTTGTACCAAAAAACTAGCCAAAATGCAAAAATGAATTTAAAGAAATCTTAAAAACTAAGTACGCAGATCGATGCACAACTTTACATGAAATTGTCAATTTTGAAGATTTTATGTTGCGATTTGTAGCTCTGAGACACTGCTGAAGTCAGGAAAGTGAAGAAAATCTTTCGTTTCAATATATTTTCTTGTTGGCTAAACGAATAGAGGTAGAACATTGATTTTTTTCACTGAAAGATTTCCTCAAAACCAATTTTTGGTATTTAAAAAAAGAAATTATTTTGAATGTTAATGCTGAAATAATTCGTTTAAAAATAAAAAAATAAATAATTTTATACACTTTTTTTGCAAAAAAAAAAGAAAAAGGTTTTTAATTTTTAAATTAAAAAAAAAATCATCCAAAAATTTTTGGACTCTCATTTTTATACTTAACGATACAAAAATTTTCGTACAATACTATACTAGTTAGATTAATAGATATCTATTAATATATAAATATTTAATTAATTAATAGATATCTATTAATCTAGCAAATGTAGAAATTATGTTTTATACCACAATAAAATTTAGAATCTCTAATTTGTTTGTGCAATTATTTTTAACGAATTTTTTAAATTACAAGTTTAATTTTTTTTGCTCATCATGCACTTCTTCAAATACTTTTTTGATATCATAATCTTTTGTGTTTTTTGAATTATTGATTTTAAATCTTATTCCAGAGTAGGAAAATAAATAAAAGTTTTAAGAAGAAACGCTTGCAAACGTTTGCTGATTGATTTGCTCATTATACAATGACGAACGAAATGAAACACTCAAAAAAATACGTTTGAGCATTTGTTTTGTTCTCAGTTGTACGATTGTAACGGGATATTAAAGCAAGCAGATGAGTGAAAAGCCAATAGTTTTGTTTGCGCTCTTTGTCATTTAAAAAGTATTTGTTTTGGTTTTGCTCATGTACAAAACGGTTGAAAAAATTTTAAAAGTTTGTGTTTTCAATTGAAACGTTTGCGAAAACTTTTGTTTGTTTTCCCACTCTGTCTTATTCACATCACTTTTAACACTTCACAATGGCGGTATTCAGTGTTTGGTGCAAATGCTCTTGCGAAAGTGCAAATGCAAAATATCGTAGCTTTTTTGTGAAATTTAACGGCAACTCTGTGTATTTTGTTGTTGGATTTTACAAAAAAGCTACGATATTTTGCATTTGCCTTTTCGCAAGAGCATTTGCACCAAACACTGAATACCGCCAATGTGATTACCTGCCTATAAAAATAAATTTGCAAAATGCTTATTATCGTTAATAGTTATAAGGGAGTGTCCCACAGCCCCATGAAACAGCTTTTATTTATCTGCCCTCTATACAACATTATTTGTTAGAAAAATATTTGTACATACCTAATTAAAGTAAATTTTAAAAACAATAATCACAAAAATTAGACTAAAACAAAAGGAAAACATCGTCACATAAAAAATACATGGGTCATCCAGGTACCAGACTACTCACTAAGTTACGCATAAGAGCATCTATATTATTAATAGGAAAACACATTTTTTAGATCCCTTTTATGGCCGTAATTTTGAACCGATTTTGGAAAGATTTTTATGTTTTTAAATGAGTTTTTACATAGATGTGCACAATCTCAATTTTATTTAAATCAGTTCGATATTTAGGGAGCTATAAGCGTTTAAAGTTGCTACTAACACACGGACACTTATCACACATGCATGTGTCAGCTTCAACTTTAAAAATACACCAAGTGTGCAAGTGTGTTTGTCCAATTTGCTTTTGCATAGAAATGAGACAGAGTTTTAATTTGTTTATTTAGAAGGTTTTTTCTTTTTGTATTTTATCGTATGCATTTATGTAAAAGTTTATTATTAATTTCTAGAATGCGGCCGATTGAGTCGACCGTTGGATACATTAGTAAGTATAAAAATGTATATTCATGGTTTATTATTATTATTTCGAGAGATAACGTGGAAAAAGTTTACACAAGATTACAGTTATTCCATATAGTAAAGAAATCTGAGCCATTGACGAGAAATTGTACTTGTTTAGCAGTGTGGCTCTAAATTTAATATGGGTTGGCTCTTAAGGATCACACGATTGCCACAATGCACCAATTATCGGTATATTTTTTATGCCAATCGTGTGATCACAATCACAATTTATTCTCCCCTACGGCAATCGAGAACAATATTGTGCTGATTTTCCGCAATCAAATGCAACTCTGGTGCGGCAATCGTGTGAACGGTTAATAGGTAACCATGCGCCAATATAAATGATAAAATTGCACCAATATTTATTGTCTTCTCGTGTGGCAATCAAAGTAACCAATACGCGGCAATTTATTTAATTAGTTTAATTTTTCGTGTGTGCCAATTGTTTTGTGTACCATAAATTTAAAATTATTTGAAGCGTCAACCCTTTAATGCATGAATTTTTTTTCGCTTTGAAAAAATATATTATTTAGACATATAGAATTAATGCAAAAAAAATTTAATTTTATTTTTTAATTCTTTTTTTAGTTTTAGTTGGTGTAGAAGGGTGTTGTTGGAAGAACATCCAAAAACCTGCCACTAGATTTTGCATATCAAATTTACACCTGTCAATCTTTCAATTCAAAAAACACGTTTAATACTTTTGGCCAGCTTATTGGCTCAAATACCCCTCTGTGCTACGCATCCATACGTAGTTAATATGTACATCCATTTTTAATTCTCATCTCTTTCAATTCTAATCTCTTTTTAAAAATCTTATTACCATATAAATATGTAGGTACTCTCAAACACTCTCATTGCTTTGCTTATGTTTTTACTTGAACCAATAGCACAGGGTAGACCAGAGATGTAACTTTGAGGCTATGTTTTGGCGCAAATCAGCTTTTTTGTGCCTCTAGTTGCTGTTAAAAAGAGATAGAAATATAATGTAAGGATGAGGGAAAATAAACAAAACAAAATTAAGCAAAATGCAAGTAAGAAATGATGAATTGTATTGCAATTTACTTCTTCTATATATCATGAATAATTCTTATTTTATTTTATTTTTAATGTTATATTACCATTTGCATTTATATTGCTTAAATTAATATTTTTCTACAACTTTTTTTATTGAGCCAGAAATTAGTAAGAATACAAAACCAAAACAAAACATGAAAAATTCTTTGTTTACTACTTTCTGTGTGACAGAGTCAGCAAAACAACAACAATAGCATGCCGTTCGTGTCACCTCTGGTCTTCTTTGTGCCAATGCTTACATAAGTGAAAATACTTGTGTATTTTTAGCATTTGTAGTGGTGTTAACTTTAGGAGTCTTTTATTCTTTTAATACTGAACCGATTTAAATAATATATAGTCGGGTCACTAAAGCTCAACAATGTTTACCATTTGGTAAAAGAATTAAGAAAATCGACTGGCAAACAAAGGAGAAAAAGGGATCTAAAAATATGTCTTTGTCTACTTATATAATAGATTTGTCGTTCAGCTGAGAACGCTGGAATTTTTTTCGTGTTTGGGGATAAGCATTTCGTGTTGGGGATAGTAGGATTTTTTTAGGAAACCTTATTTTTCTTTACGCTTTTCGTTTTCATAGTGATCTTTTTTAATTTCAGTATTTTAAATTAAAACCAGAAATATTTGAAGCAAATTACAATTCATGATAAAATAAACAAGGTAACATATTTTCTAAAATACCAAACTCAATAAGAAAAAACAATAAACAATATTTTTTATATATGGAATTTGTTTAACAGTCGGAAAATATAAATGTTATTATTTATTTTATCATGTTACAATACCACAATTTCAAGCTGGAAATTAGTAATTTATTATGATTTTTTAAAATCATTAATGATCTTACATTTTGTTGTTTTGTCGAAATTTGAAACAAATGGACTTTGGTTGAAAAAATTGATTGCTTATATCACCCAAACGAAGTAAAATAAAATGAAGTAGATGAAAACAGTTTTATCTTGAAAAACTAATAATTGTGTTTTATATTTAATTTTCCCTGCGGTCTCAAAGTAAATATAATAAAGTGCAATAACTGAAGTGGTAACTTAAATAGAGAATCGGCATTAATGGGTTAACCCATGAGTCACGGAGGGATTTGAAGGGATTTTGCTATCTTAGAACGTGGACATGAGGAATTTTCAGCATATTGATGCTCAATTTTTTAAAGAGCCTCTTTTTTCATTGTGTCAAACTAAAAGCGAATCGGCTAAAACTTTTGTTTGATAACAATACATAAGTATGCAGGTGAGGCATTTGTTTTTTACACTAGGGGCTGCTGCATTTCAAAGTACAGTGCGTCCTAATTTCAAACGAGTAGTTATTTATTCAAAAAACAACACAAACATTTGAATACGTTTGCCCTTTTTGTTTGACACTGTTTTAACTATAAAAAAAAAATCACACGAAAAGCTTCTAACGCAAAATATTGTCCGCTAATTTCTATATACAAAATAAATGTTGAATATTTTACTATGAATTAAATAATTAAGTTGTCACATATTCCAATAGCACTCAGCCTTAAAATGACAATCACGATGTCACACAAAAGTACTGGCTGTCTTTTAAATGATTGATGATTTCCCAAAAGGAAGAGTCCTATAAAACCAGAAATCATACTTGAAAATCTTTGCAGTAGCTCAAGAAACATGCCTACTACAGATTCATTAAGAAATAAACAGTTAAAAGACTTTCTCCGCGAGAGTGCCATACACGGCTTACGTTTATTACTGTACTACACCCCCTTTAAATATGCCAGGTAATTTAAAAAGAAAACCTAAAAAAGCAATTTCATAACATGGAACATTTTCAGATTGATATGGTCAATTTTGATGATCGCTGTTATAATTTGGACCCACTTTATAATAGCAACATTGACTATTAAATATACTCAACAGCCTACAGAAATGCATATGTCCACGGATCAGGTACATGTTTCAAATACCCCCTTTCCGGGCGTGGCTGTCTGTAGTGCCAGCATGATAAGCCGCACTAAATTAATTCAATTCGCTGAAAAGGTGTAAGTATTTAAAGAGATAAAATAAACAAATCTATAGTCAACTGCATTTTTAAGCACATAACCAGTGAACAGTTTTGAGATTTATCGAAACAAACATAACGGAAGCAGTGTTGCCATATTTTTTTTTAAATCTGAATCGAACCAAAAAATCTTTTTTTAAGGTGATTTTATTGAAATCAAATTCAGTTAAAATTTATTTTAATTAAACTAAAACAATACAGCTTTTTTGTGACAATAAAATTAAATAGCATCAAATATTTAATGCATATAAGGCATACATATATAGGTTTTTAACTTCAAGTTCAACCTTTTCAAATCAAATTCAGGCATTAAAAAATAAACTCAGAATTGCCCAAATTAAAACAAATTCTGTATTTTCCAAAAAAAATTCGGCATTTTAAGGATCAAAATCAGGATTTTTCAAATGAACTTTATCTAAAACGGGCTGATTTTGGTGTTTAAAATGTCGAACTTGGATTGAAAAATGCTGGGTTTGATTTGTACAATACGGAATTTGTTTTGGAAAATTCAACACATTTTTTTTTAAAAGACCAAATTTGAAGTTAAAAGGATATAATTAGAGTAATAACGTATTTAAATTAAATTCATACATTTTATGTGGTTACATTATAAATTTCTTTATTATTTCTTGCTATTCATTTCTTTTGTTTGTACAAAATTTGTACAATTACGATCAGAATTTTTCAAAAAGTATCTGGTACTTAAAATGCCACACAATATTGGTATATTTAATTTATTTCTTAGTTTGTTCTTATTGATGTTGATTTGAGAAAAAATTGTTTCGACGTTAGCTGTTGTTCTCAAAAAGGAAAGGCCATCTCAACGATTTGCATTCAAAATGATTTCCCAAAATGTCTCAATATTCTTTTCATCCAATAAATTATATTCTTTGCAGTTAAAGTGGAGCAATTCTCACAATTCGTCATTAATTTGTTTAATATTATTCGAATCGATAACATTTGGAAAGAATTCCGTAAATTGGCAAATACTTTTATTATTGCCTTTCATAATATTAGTAGGTGCCAGGAACTCAACACATTTTGAAAATTCGCTGTCAAATTCAAACTTTTTTTAATAAACTGTTACATAACTCAACATAAAACTTTAGGCAATTATTTCGAAATGGCATTGCATCTTCATCTGATAATTTATGAGTAGAACTATGTATATATCCTTAATATTTTTAAGATAATATTTAACATTAACGGCCGGAGAAAGATAGGGAGGGGGGCGCTAACCTGATGACGCGCAGTGTATGTACAATTAACATCAATTTTGTTGAACTTTTTAAAACAGATATATTCATCTTTTACAATGTATTAAAATATTTTTAAATACAGACGACGAATTTCATTATAAAGTAACTTAATTTGCATATAAAAATAAAATATCGTTGCAATGGATGGAAGTAAACAGTGTTGCAGCGGTGAACTTCTTTTCACACTTTTCATGAAGTAAAAGGAATCTCAAGTAATAGACTAAAAATGCAAAATATCATATAGTAAAAAATCTTTTCATCTTTTTGGCACCTCAAAAAACTTCGAAAATAAGATAAATAATCTTCACATATGGTAACACAAAATGCATGAAACAATAAAATAATGAGAATCTTGGCAAATACGAAAAACAAGTTTGATTTTTGGAGGTCGCAACACTTTCTTATCAGTGCTTGAATGTATTTCATGTACTTCAGTAGGCAAATAAAAGCTTTATTTATACAAGTCATTTATGCAAAAAGAATACGAGAATTATTATTGCTACAAACACATAAAACTTCAGAGATTAAATATTGAAATTTGCCAGCACTGATTAAGGTTAAATTCATTGTAGTTTACTTTTCTAATACTGTAAACTAGAAAACTTGTGATCTATTAAATTAAGCCTTTAAAACGCTTTTATTAGCTTTGCGTTACTTTACTTTACTAGCTAAAAATGATATGAAATCATTCAACGTGTATTTAAATAATATGAACATTTTCGATCAACTTTAACAAATTGCACACTAATTAGATTCCCATTATAATACTATCTTATGATTAGAAAAATGGATACCGCCACGCCCATACAAAATAATTTTTATTTTTTAACTAATTCTACTAAACTTATGAAACGTTGCACACATATTAAGTTCGGCTGACAATACAATTACATGTTCAACAAATTGGACTGTGCCACATCCAATACATATTATTTTTCTACCAACCTCTGTTAACCGATTCTTATGAAACATTTCAAACACATTCGTTTCCAATGACAATACAACTAACTACTAATTAGAAAAGTGGACAGCAATACGCCAATAGTAAATATTTGTTTCAACTAGGTCTACACCAGGGTTACCGTTGGGTTTTTTTTTGAAAAGTCGTACAAAAGGTCGTTTTAAAAAAATAAATTCGCACAAAAAAGTCATTTGAGAAAATAAAGGTCCCACATCTTTTTTTTAACTTTTTCTTATCAATAAAAAGCATAACCAAATAAAAAAATAATTGAAACAAAAAAATCTTATTACACAATCTATTTTTATCATATTTCATAATATATATCAGTTGCATTATATATTCTTCTATACATTTTTTCCTGTATACTAAACAAGTTTAGTTAAGTTTAATAAACTTGGCTGTCGTATTCAGCCAAGGTAAAAAGAGTATGACTTCTGTTAAAAACAAAGCCAAGAGAAAGATTATTGTTTTGATTTCACTAAGAGCTGTTTACAAACAATGCAAAAGGGCGCTTTGACTCCATGTTTTGCTTAAGCTATTTATACTTCAGTTCCCAGTCTCTGGAACAATATTGCGAAATATTACGTTTCTTGGAAGGACTCCGTGGTCTCTTCTGCCTCTAAACACGCATTTTTAGCTTCATTTTCTTTTTCGTTTTCAGATTTTCTTTTCGTTTTAACAAGAAATCTCATTTTAAAGAATGTTCATGTTTTACGACAAATTTTGTAAAATAAGCACTTCAAGACCCACAATTTCTTACATCAAAAAGCTTTTTTGCTAAAACTGTTTTTTGAAAGATTTACCGAAAGTTTGTGAACAATTTCTTGAATACATTGTGTACATGACAAGGTTACAAAAAAGTGATAAAAATGTTCCCAAAGGAACAATAATCTGAAATTTGCTATTATATTTGACGACTTTTTTTTATAAATTTACTGAAAATTAAATGTTTTTTTTTTGTGAGAAAGAAAAAAAGGGCAAAAAGACACAACAAAATTAAAAAGTCGCAAAAGTCGCTAATAAAAAAAAGTCTCACAAAAAAGCAGGCCGCTAAAAAAGGGTGAAATTGCGACTTTAGTCTGGTGAACGGTAACCCTACTACGTGGTCGTAGAGTGTAGGAAGAAGCAGTCGAATGTCTTGCAAGTTGGTTGAATGTTTACACGATCAAGTGATATAGTTCCAAGAACTTAACATGGACACATTGCACAGGACAAAGTAGTTAGTAATTATTATTACTACTTCTCTGTGTATATTTACAGAAACAAATTGCAATAAATTTATATAATTCGAAAAGTTACTGTCTTATAAACTCTCTTGCAAGTTGAGTTTCGCGTAAGGAAAATGTGGGTGACAGGGTTGCCAGAGTAAGACAGATTAAATGTGCTAGATTGCCACAAAGTGTCAAAATGTTCTACGGTTCAAAAAAATTAGTGCTAGTTTTTGTAACATTGCTTTTTAATAATATAGTTACAAAAATTTACATTTCAAACATCTGTACATTTTTAAAAAATTTTTATCATTTGTATAAAATTTCTTTAATTTTATTTGATATTTTAGTTTTGTAAATATATTTACATACAAAAATAATTTTATTTAATATATAAAAACTTTTAATAGTACACATATGAGATCAAGTTTTTGTAGTCAAAAAGCTTTAATATATTTTAATTCAAGTTAAGAGTATTCAAAATATCAACCGTATTATTTGCATCTTCCTCAAAGACTAACTCTTTTTTGTATATTTCAGATGAACCGATTTTTTTACAATATCCTCCTGATACATCTAAGGCAGCGACACAACTTGTATGCCCAATATTTATTTATAAAAATCTTCAAAGAATTATCATTCAAGGCATTTTAAAATAAAAATCTCTTAATAACAGTTAAAAATGAGAAATATTTTGTTGGTATTCTTATAACTATTATAAAAGATTTGAATTTATTTGGGTCTAATTAATATGTATACATTTATTTGGGTCTTTTATAACACTTATAAAAGACCATTATTTTTTTAGCCTTCTCATAACCATTACAGAAGATTTTCTTTTTTCGAGGTCTTCTCGCGACCTTTATTTTAATTGGGCATCTACATATATTAACACATACTTAGTGTGTACAAGCTCTAAAAAGTCCGAATTAAATAATAGCTATGCAAAGACCAAAAAAAAATAAAAAAAATTGGTAAGAGAAGAACAACATAAATAAAAATCTTTCATAACAATTATAAGAGGACAAAAACTTTTTAGCTCTTTTTAATTGTTATTTCAGGACCAACATTTTTTCAACTGAATATATAAAAAATAACAGCAGTTATTTTGGGTCTCGGGTCTAAAGTAGCAGCATACGTTGTCTCTTATTCGTATAACCGGAAATAACAATTCTTTGTTTTATTTTTCGTATATTGCAAAGATGTAAAAAACCTGCGACAACGTTGTAAAAAAGGCAGCATACGAGCATATATTTGTACGTTTTTATACAGTGAGAGAATTTATACTTAATTTAATATTATGTATGTGATTTTTTTAAGTAATTCTGCGATCTAAAAAAAGTGCTAAAAATGGTAAGTAATTATAAAAATCTGCAAACTAGCATTTAGCATTTTTTATTAAACTCTTAGTGCTAACTCAGAAAAAATAATGCTAAATCTAGCACTAAAAGTGCTAAAATGGCAAGCCTGGTAGGTGAGTTAGTAAAAAAGTGAGAGAGTATTGAGAGTATTTTCGAAGCATAATTTCGATTGGCAACATAAGTAATTGATTAGAATAGTGTCAATGCCACGCCCATACAAAATAAAAAAAATTTTAAATTCCATATACGGATTCCAAGTATCAATAGAATTCAAGAGGGCCATTATCTACTTAATGACACCATTCAAAACGTAACAGCTGAGATAACTATTTTATAAAAAGCTTTTTTTATGTGGCCAAGTAAATTTCGATTTCTTTTAAGAGTGAAATCAGCAATAGACTTTATGTCTTTTAAAGTTTAATCTTGAAGTATTTTAGCCAATATTGTCTTCACTAATAAAAATAAAAAAGACGTATGTGAAAAAGATAAAACTAAGTATGTATGTCATACTTCTCAAACAAACTTTCAAAAGTCTTAAGAGCAAGAAAAACAATTTACTATCAAGATAATAACGTTCTTAATTGATTTTATTTAAACCATTTCCAATTCAAAGAATGTCAGTGTTTTATTTAAAGTAGCCTAATCTTTGGACTTCGTTTACCATGGCGACAATAGAGTCAACAGTTTCTTCACCTGTGGGCTTAATTTTGGAAGCAGGCAATTGAAAGCCAACGAGATAAGAGTTGGAAGACGGGCGTAATTCGTAGCAGAAGGACATCTTTGTGTCAACTTTTTCGTAGGCCCAATCCACTGAAGCACCAGAAGCAGGATATATTGCATCATATATATTGCCACCAGTGTATTTAGTGCCATAACGTTTGCTGATAGCAGCAACGCTGACATCAAAAACTTGTTTCAAATCCTTGTAGTTAGCAGGTAAAGAAGAAGTGTGACCGTATGGGAACAACAAGTATTGAGAGTAGGCATGAAAGGAAATGTACAGAGAAATTTTACCCTTGAGAGTCTTAATATATTCGGCCAAAGAGCGAGTTTCAATTTCGGAGAAGGCACGAGGACCAGCGTAAGTGTCCGCGCAGGGATTGTTGCTAGATCCAACCACATTCCATTCGAAGTCCCAGTTACGATTGGGATCGGCACCGAAACAACTGCCATAAGGAGTACGTGTCTTACGCCACAAGCGATTAGTAGTGTGTGTGTAAACATAACCATCGGGATTGGCGTGTGGGAAAATGTACCAGTTGTAGTTTTCAGCAATTTGTTGAACGGCAGCCTCATTGGAGTTTAGCAATTGATTAATTATGTAGGTGGTGGTAGCAGGAGCGATCCATTCACGAGCATGAATACCTGATTCAATGAAAACACCAGGTTTTTCTGACTTACTTTTAGATATTTTAACACCCAAAATCGAGCGTCCCTGATAGGTTTTGCCACCCTCAATTAAAGTTACTACACCGGGATATTCAACGGCCAGTTGTTGCAACCATTTGTAAGTGTCGTCTAGCTCATAATATTGATTCCAATTATAGGAAACAGCACGAGCTAGAGGATTAAACTTTGCTACTCGTTCTTCTTCATTCTCCAATTGCCTCTGCAAATTTTTTTCCAGCAATTCGTATTCGATTTCACTGGTACCCATAATTTCCAAGAAGTCCGGAACCTTGTGTGGAGCCACCACCATTTTGATTGGTGTGTTTAAGTGGTGTATGCCATCGAGGAATATTATTGAATCTGAAGCACCTTCTAAATTTTTTAATACTTCCAATTCGGCCTTACTGGAAGCGATAGCCTTGTACAAGCGATAGTTGTCATACCGAGCACGTTCAGCCAGACAGGCAACAGCTAATAGGCACAAGCCTAATATTTGATAAAATTTTAATGCCATTACTATTGTTTAGTTATAATCGCAGAAGCGAATGTGCGTTTTGGCAACTTAACTAAGCATTTATAGCAAAACTATAAGTTTGATTTCCCAGGTAAATGAAAAAGCTTACAGCCCACTGACTGCGTTAAATTGATAAAACCATACGAAAGAAGATAACAAGTGCCAAATAGCTGTTTGCGAACTAGCACTTCTTATATTCTTATACTCAATTGTAAATAAAGGCTGTAAATTAAGTATAATACTCTAAATAGTGAAAATTCTTAGTTTCTGTTGAATTCAATTATTTAAAGGCTCTTCCCATAAGGGCGGGTTGAAATGTTGAATTCGAATAAAACAAAAGGTTTTATTTAAAATGTATGGAAAGTGATAATATTAACTGCAGCTTCGCCCGCTAACGGATTTAGTTCTCAGTTCATGAGGTGAAGGGGGGTTTTAGAAAGTAGAAAATCAGTCGAGACAGCTACCAAACCCAATTAGATTACAAAAACACCAGTGATCCAGGGCTGTGTTTAAGTCTGGAGTGCATTTACGTTGAGGTCGTTGGTCTATTACGTCTTATTGGCAAAAGTCAGTGACCACAGAAAATCTCAAAAGAAAAAGTGTGACGGGGTCAAACCACATAATCCTAGAACGACACGTCATCTACGTTCGATTCGATTAATCTGTAGACCTTCCTAAAATTGCACCATAAGCGAGTGCAATTTAGAAAGCCGTTTATAACTCAAATCATACATAATAAATGTTGTAAAAATAAGTGCCAGGCCCACGATGTCACATTTTAAATAAAAACAAATTCTAAAATTTTGTTTTTGCTTTAACTGTAATTGTACGAAAGAACGAATACGTGTGAAATCGTGAGCCCGGCAGTAAATAAAGCAAATACTTCCAGTTTGAACATCGATAAAGAATTTGTTTCAGCAGTACACACAACTAAACCGCTGCTTATTTCATTTATTTATTTTTTCATTATTCATAACCCAAAGATTAATCGTTATAAAAATAAATCTAAGAAATACTTAACTATGTACAAGTTGGAGCAAAAGTCATCACGCTATCGTAAGACGCGATAATTTTTACGAATGGGAGGGATCAAATATCAATTCTGCTTTAACATCTGTGAAGTAAACAGATATAAAATGCACGTGAACAGTACATGGATCGCTTTATCGCGGTTTTGTCTGAAGATGCCGCAGAGGATCGCATGGTATCGATTACACGACGTGCTACGTAATTGGACATCAATCGGCGGTCGTTACAGAAAATATTGGTGAAAGATTTAAAAAGGTTTTCTTACAAAGTGCAGGCATTGAATCATTTGTAAGCTGTTGATCGCCAAACGACAACTTTCCATCGCAAATCAAAATCGCCCAATTTAACCGTTCAAGATTTCTTTATGTAGAGTTATCTAAAATCACGTGTCCATGTCAACAAACACCAGACACCTGAAGCCCTCAAAGAGAATACTGGTCAAGAATGCGAGTACATATCGCCCGAAGTTCTGTCAAAAGTGTTGGATAATGCCACAAATCGGTACCGTCAATTCCGACTTAATGAAACACTTTTTAAGAAATTAAATAAACTCAATCGAAAAATAGTATCAATGTTTTTCATTATTTAAAAAAATACAGCCAAAGGTGAGCTTTCAGTCGATGTTTCATATTGAATGCTACCTGCCCATGGATAAGGAAGCATATCAAAGAATTTATGACAGCATTGACTACTGCATATAAAAACCTTACTTCTAAGGAGGACAGTCATGGCGTTCACTGACGATTCCAAAAATAAGGACAGGATCGGATGTTCTATGTGAAAGAGTTCAGTGTGAAGATTCCATTAAGACTTTAGAATGTACGGATGTAGCTCACTCCAAGCGAATATATATGCTATTACACGGGCAGCAAGATCGATAAAGTCTTACGGGAGTTAAATTGTGTCTACTCTAGAATCCTAGTGGTTGACGAATGCCTGTTAACTCTCAGTGATGCAGTAAGATATCCGAGAGTGATATTCATTTGAGTTCCATCATATGCAGCCTGTATTGGCAACTGTACCGCGGATGGGATTGCCATTCAGGTGATGACATTGAACAACTCAATGATATCTCATTTTAATGGTTCTCCTTTAGCATGCTGCAAGTTCAATAACATGAATTACACAAACTCGCTCAAAGAAGGTGGGAAAACGAAAGTACCTGTCGAGTGGCTAATGATGCACTGTAATGTTGAGAATGGCTACTGTAGGAGTTGTAATGTTCAGGAGGAATAGAAAGCTGTGTTTCATGTTATATGTATGTCAATGCCTTGCGCTAACTACCGTAAGCAAAATAATCGTTGGCTCCAACAGTTTTCCGGATCCCGATTTAAATTTTTGAAACTTTAAGTCCTTCTGTATGATTTTTGTAATTGAATCACTTTGCAATTGTTTCAGTAGTTTAGAGGATACATTTATTTATTATCATTATTTCATTGTGGCCAAATTAACACTTTTTAAAATGTAATTTTTGTTTTTTAAAAGCCAAATGCCAATATAAAACAATCCAGTATGTTCTACATTCCACTTTGAAGTGGAATTCAATTGAAATCACTTTAGTTTTTGTGTTCAATATTCAATATTCAACACAAATATACTCTACTTTTGCAGAATATAAAAAACGAAAAGTTTACTTTTCATATTTCAATTTCACTACTTTTGTAGAACATGCCTGAATATTTAAAGTGATTATTTTTCGAACAAATTGGTTTTTAGTAGCTTTTAATCCAAAGTGATTATTATTTTTTGGCTAATGTTCGTAACATTTTTAGTCAGAAAGAATTGGACATGAGACAATATTCCAAAGGAACAAGGGAAAAATGTAACACTAATTAATTTCAAATTACACGGTAGAACAGAAAACACGTTGTTTTTCGGGAGCCGCTACACTCCCATCATCAGTGTTCATGTGTGTTTCCATGTATCCGCCACTGTTTAGGTGGCTCGGTTGAATGTCATTTCAAATTTGTATTTATACAAATAATGTCTAGAAAAAGCATACGAGAGTTATTTGTATTATTAGTTGTTTTTAAAGTAAACACTTTATTAATCTCATATTGAAAATAAGAAATATTACTTATACATGATCTTGATGCCTTGTGCTCGAAAAGAGTGTAAAGAAAAATTAACCACGATCATCAAAATTCATGCTCACGAAATAAGTAAGCAAAATTTACGAAATTATTTCTTACCAAAACAATTTCTATTTGCACATATTACAAAATGTTCAAATTGTTTTTCAGATCACGCCGAAATTTTGTATGCTCATCCTTATGTACGATCACACGATTGATGTAAAAAATTTTTCACGATTAAGACACTTGACCGGTGCCCACTCCTAATACAATTAAAAAAAATATATCAGAAATTTGTCTAATCAATATTTTTTTTAAATCTAAAAAAACGTTTTATAAATCACATTAACCATAAGAAACTGAAATTAACCTTTTATATACTCTATTATAAATCATATTGAACAAAACCCTGATAAGATAATAAAATATCTAATTTCCAATCCAAAACATTCACGATTTGAATTAATTTAATCATAAATTTTGTTAACCAAGTAATCACGATTGCAAAATAATAATCTTTTAAAGAAAGCGAAATTGTTGTTACAAATAACTTAAAGGAGTATAAGAAAGAAACGTAGTAAATTTTTTTTTAAAACCAAAACATTTTAATGTTTAATCTTTAAATTAAAAGATAACAAAAAACAAAGAGCACATATGTAGATGTGTATCTACATGCATACATACATACATATGTACGAGTATGTGTACACATAGATTTCAAGGCTCGAAATTAATAATTTACAACATTTTCATTTAACTTAAAAAGTGGGTTTGAAGGGCATCTATTTGTTATGTATATGAATTTAAATTTCACATAAAAATTTGTGCACGCCGTGTGATGCATTTTAATGCGATTTGCTTATATTTACAAAAAATGTGGAATACCAGCTTCCTTGATCATAGCCATCAAAGAGTCCATGGTTTCTTCACTGGTAGGTATTATTTGATCAGCAGGCAGTCTAAAACCTGTCCACATAGAGTTCTTAGAGGGACGCAATTCATAGCAGAAAGCATATTCAGCGTTAAATAAAGCAACTGCAGTATCAATACTAGACCCAGCAGCAGGATAGATGGCATCGTAAATATTGCCACCAACATATTTTGTGCCATAACGTTTGGCAGCTGCTTCGATAGCAACTTTGTATATACGATTCAAGTCGTCATAGTTTTCTGGCAATTGGTTGGTATAACCATAAGGGAACAACAACAATTGCGAGTAGGCGTGGAAGGAAATATACAAAAAGATTTTATCCATTAAATTGGTGGTAATGAATTCGTACATTGTTTTGACTTCGATTTCGGAGAAGGCATGTGGACCAGCATAAGTGTCAGAGCAAGGCTCTTTCGATGCGCCTACTTCATTCCAATGAAATTTCCAGTTACGGTTGGGATCTGCACCAAAGCATTTACCATAGGGAGTACGCGTCTTACGCCAAGCCCGATTAGTGGTGTGGGTGTAGACAAAACCATCGGGATTAACATGGGGTACAATGTACCAATCGAAACTTTCAGCTATCATGCGCACTTCCTTATCTTGGCTAGTCAATAATTCATTGGCAATGAATGTGGTAGTAGCTGGGCTAATCCATTCACGAGCATGTATACCAGCCTCCAAAAAGATACTCTTTTTGGCCCGGCCATAAGAAATTTTAATACCCAAAATGTCACGTCCTTCAAAACTCCTACCAGCCACAATCACTTCCACTTCCTTGTGCTCATCTGCCAAGCTATGCAACCAATTGTAGGTATCATTTAATTCATGATATTCCTTCCAGGTATAATCGTTGGTACGTCTATTAGGATCAGCTACAACATCACCTTCCAAAGAAGCCTGAGCATTAGTATCCACAAGATCATAAGGTATAGAATTCGTAATCAAGGATTTCACAAAGTTTCGCACAGTTTCGGGAGCTACCATAACATTGATCTTCGAGTTCAGATAGTGTACGCCATCCAAAAAAATGTACGAATTGGGAGCACTTTCCAATTTCTTGATTAATTCTAACTGCTTCCTGGTTTGTGGATTTAACTGATAAACATGATAGTTATCGAAACGCACTTTACTGGCCGCAGAACATACCGACAAAGTGGCGAATATCGCCGCTACTAATGCGATGGTTAAACACTTCATCTTGTCCGTACTTTCTACAAACACTTGGTGTTGCAATTTGTTTCGTTGCTTTTATAGCGATTTGCATTAAGAAAGATAACACAAATAAAACAAAATTTATTGGTATTTCGTATAAAGATACATACATACTCGTATGCATGTACATATGGACTACGAATGTACTTTACTACAAACACCGTTGGCGCATAAGACCTCATGCAAAAACGAGTTAGAACTGATAAGACCAAACAGTATGAGCTTAAGAATAATAAAGTTTTATTCAATAAATTCTTTACTTTTAAGTTTTGTATGTTGTCTGCATATTAATAAGATACAAGAAACATAAGCTGCGTTCGAGTACTTTTACAGTAAAATGCAGTAAATGAGTAATTACTGAGTAAACTGAAAAATTTACTCTCAAAAAAAGCTGTTGCCCAAAAAAGTACGCGAACGAAAAATTTTTAAAAATTATTAAGATTAAGGAAAGTGGTGATTGTAAAACAATATAGTGTTGAAATATATTTACGCTTTGGACTACTAAACTCCTTTTCTTGTTGGTGCTCGATGCACTATTTATTATAACACGAATAGTTTAAGAAAATATAAACGAATTATTTTCTGTAATCTATTCCATATGTTTTTGTATCTGATTAAATTTACTCAAAAGTATTTGATTATTTGTTTTTGCTATTGACTACCTTAAAAGCAAGTGCATACTAAGTAACCATATACTTATCAATTTCACAACTCCAAAGAAATAACAACGAAAATGGCTGTACATGGTTTCTACAATATCTTTTTTCTTTTAAAAGGCATATACATACATGTTTAACGAACGAACAGTTTAAAAATAATTTATTTAATTTAATTTTTATTATTTTGTCTCAGTTTTTCTTTTTTTAATAATTTTTTCAAAAATTGTATACTTTTTAATTTCTTACTTTTGTTTGTTTACCTTTTGAATCATATGTTTTTTGGTTTTACTAAATTTTACTACAAGAAATTTCTGCAGTAAAAATTTGTAAATTCTCAGTCATGAACTGTCACTTTACGCTCTCAATTTGTATTCGCATTTACTGTAACTTTAGTAAACGAACGCAATTTAGTAAAATGCAATAAAGTTCAGTAACAAATTGTAGAAACTTTTGGGTACTCGAACACACTTATAACTTCATGTTAATGTTCACTTGAGAAAATGAAATTAAAAATGATGATGGAGGTTGTGGCGTCCTCCAAAAACAACATTGTTCTATTCTGCCGGTATACGCTGGAATTGTTCTCGCTTTGACACACATGTTCAATTCTTTTTGAATGAAAACGTTACGAACTTTAGCCTAATACCAATTACATTGGATAAAAATAAACAATTTGAGGTTCAAGTGGTCAAGGTAAATTTTAAAGTGCTTAAGACATTTGTTTTATTGCAAATTCTTTTGCATGTAATCTTCTTCGAAAACGAAGTCAGAGGCCAAATTGTAGACAAACACGTGTACTGTAAATCTCACGATGTAGTGTGTATTAAATTAAGTTCGAATAAAATATTTTAAACGTCAAAAACAATAAAACAGGATTAACCCATCAATTTTTATTTCAATTTGCTTTTTTGAATTCGCGCGGTTTGACAAATATGTACCGTATTGCGTATTATGCAATAATTAGGGTTCGTTAAACGGGAATTCTCGGGAAAAGACACACTTATATTCCCGGGAACATTTTTGCCATTATCCCGTGAAAGCGGGATATTAAAAGTATACGATATTACAATAATATGGACTTTATTTGGTGTTTTTCTTCTAAATATTATCTGCAATTTAAACAAAATTTTAGTAGCCATTAGAGAAAGCGAAAATGACAGAGAAAATAAAGTGGATTCGAATGAAATTAAAATCTTGCTTGTCTTGAAAAATACATGAAAAACTAATTTATTAGAGATAGTTTGATTCACAATATCAGATCTAGGTGCAATACTAAAGTACAATGAAAGTGCTTTAATCGTTTCTTAAATTGAAGAATACAACTAAATAAACTTTTGAAAGTTTAGCGAAAGCTTTAAGCCCTATTAAAGATGCTGCAGAGAATTTGAGTCGTCAGTAATCAGATTTGTTAATAATAACCGGAGAATGTTATTATTAAAACCTCTACGAGGAAGTTTAACATAAATCAATGAATTTGGCCAGGCTTACCATTTTTATTTTATAAGACAATGAACTTTTCACAAATTTAGAAAACTCATATTCCCCTGGGATTACTAATTTTTCATTCCCGTTCCCTGGAATGTAACAATTCTTTGAAATCCCAAACCCCGTTTATGACAGTCCTGAAGTATATGAGCCATATGTACAATTCACATATTAGGGGGTGCACTCGAATAATGATTGATCGCTTAGTCCAAACATTGAAGTCAAATAATCGAAATAAAATACCAAATTTCGAGTAAAGTTTAATTGAAAAACTAAAGGGCGATTCCATTGGGACGGGTGGAAGATTTCATGCCGTTTTAAAACGAAATTCAACTGCATTTTTCTAACTGCTAAAATATCCGTATTTCATATTATCGTGTTGATAAATGTTTATTTAAACTTTTACCATTGTAGAAATTAATAGAGTATCATTTTTGTGATTATAATTATTTATACATATTTACAATACAAGGCAAAATGCTTTGTGGAACCCATATGCTCCCAAGAGGGATAATGGAGAAAAATTATACATTTCAAATGAGGTCGGGTGAAACATCAAATTAACGCACTTTTCTGAATTAATAAGTATAATTCGAAAATCAAGACAACCTATGCAACTTTTCTTCAATAACCTTTTAAATACTGTTTACGAAATTGCATTTATTAGTTATTTAATTGATTTAAGTGAATCATGAATATGTTCCATTTTTGCACATGTGACAAGGATTCTTAAAATTTTTACATACATTACAATAAACTTTAAGGCCCGTATTCATAAAAAAATAATTTGTATTTTTAAATGTATTTTAAGACAAAATTATTTTTTTATGAATACGGCAGTAAAACTCTTGTAAAGGAATTTCAAGTGAAAATACATATTTTGTATTTTTATAACATGGGTACATTCACTCAACTGTCAAAAAGGATTTTAAATATGTGCTGAGAGAAAGTTCTCAATAAGAGATAAATTAAAGGAAACGACAAAGTAAATTTATTCAAATACGAGTATATTCATGTATACAAAAAAAACTTAAAACCGTCTGAATGTCAAACAGATTCCATCCAAAAATATGTTGTTCATTTTATTTTATATAGAGTTTGACAAACAGACGATGTTTCACAAATGTGTTGTTGTAGAGTTGCATATAGTTGAGTAAATTTATTTTGCAAAAGGGGAAGAAATTATTGAAATAATTTGATTACTGTTTGAATTAACAATTGTGGAATAATAGGACAAACAAAATGCAATACAAATGAATGCAGCTTGGAAACGGAGAATAAATGGTCAAGTGTGTTAATAGGTTCACCTGTTTCAATTATTGAAAACTTTCTTACAGCACATACAATCTTTTTTTTTAATTGTGAAAAAAATTTGACAATTGAGGAGTGATCAGCTGCTAATCAGCTGACGAAGTGAATGTACTTTATAATTAATATACCTTGAGCCTGGTATAGAGAGATTCAATAATGGATAAAACTTATTGAAAAACTCTAAAGCTTTTAATACTATTTTTAACATCAATATTGTGTTATTTCTTTCTTCCTTCCCATCAGTTTCGAAATGCAGCAAATTTATAAACCATACTATGCGGCCCAAACAATTGAAGAAATGGCTCATCATTTATTAAACTTTAAAGGTTTTTTTATTTTTCCCTACGACAATGAACCGTTCAATTTACCCGTAATTAGTCGTTTGCATGAAGTTTTCACATTTATGTTTAATACAACAAACTATCCAATACGAGAATTTTTGAAAAAGTTAGCACCAGATTGTGATAATTTGATTATCAGAGGAACAATTTATGGAGACAAGATAAATGTCACGGATTATTTTAGTAAACGCATGACTTCCTCAGGTGTATGTTGTATGTTCAATTATAATAGAAAAAGTTATTCGACTGATTTGTAAGTATTGTAACATTTTTGATAAAGTTCTATTTTTTTAATATATTTCTTTCAAGGAAACTACGTATTGTTGAAGATAATTTTACCAACAAAGCGGGAGAAATAAAATTTGAATCAAGTTCTATATTGAATTCAGTACAATTTGTTTTGGGAAGTGACATTGAAGATTTTACAGTAAATGAATTTCAAAATATAGCATTTAAGGTAAACTAAGATATTATCTGTTTCAGTTGGAGAAGATATCGTGATTGCGTCTATAAATACGTTACTCACGCACGATTTTGTTTTTTTTTTTGCTCATGCACTCTCAACAGAAATTAAAAAGAATTGTCACAACTATAAAACTCATGTTTGTAAAATATTCATGAAAAATAAGCAACATTAACAATATAATAAGGGTATTCATTTCAGTTTTTTTGTTGGAAAAATGTAAAAATGTAATTTTTTTACAACAAACACAGGACAAAAAATTCCACTAAAAGTTGAATTTTTAACAAACTATAACCATGTGTAAAAAAATCGGGATAAAAAGATGTAATTTTCCGCTTAAAACGTCAAGCGAATAAATAATCAATTAATTCACTTTTAACACTTTTATTCGGCATCTTGAATAATATTAATTATTTGGAAGAATTATTTGACAGAATGTTTGTGATGACAGTTAAAATTTTTGTACTTTTTTTAAAAAAAATACCGTTCACATCAATAAGAGTGTAATTTTTCATTTTTCCATTTTCCAACCAAAAAAACTGTGAAATGAATACCTTTAATGTTTTTTACGAAAAAAAATAGTTTTGAAAAATGAAAAATTGTTCATTAGGATTTCAGAATTTTCAAATAGAAATTCAGAGATAGTTTCCAAAATCATATTTCAGAGCAAAAGACGATTCGATCGATATAAGGCAGGAACATCGGTGAATTCAATCCGCCATAGTTGATTCGCCGCGTCACTTTGTTTCGTTTTGAAAAGCAAGGCAAATTAAATGAGCAAACAAAAACATCTACAACCACTTTTGTCAGTGTTTATCATTATTTTCCACTTAAACTCTTTATAACCCATATGTGATGGCTCGTGTGTTTCTTTAAATTTTAAACAAACAAAAAAATTAAACAAAATCGGAAGATCACCTTTTGTGAATTCGCCTTGATAAATTCCTCTTAACCTCTTGTAAAGTCGCCTTAGCAGAAAACATTAAAACTTGTTTAAAAAACGCTGCTTTCTTAAAAAATTTTATAATTTATTTTCTTAATTTCTTTGAAACTACTAAACAGCTTTATATTTTTCCACGTGAGGACTATGCCACTATACAATCAAATCGAATTGGAGAAATTTTAGTCGACTTCAACACAATAGTTGAAGTACCCATAGAACCACAGTTTTTTGGATCATCTCAGCAGGTGCGACAGTTTGCACCAAATGTTCGGAATTGCTACTATCCCGATGAGGGAGAAAAACTTTTGAATCAGTAAATTTTGCTAGCAATATTTTTTTGAGACAATATTTGTAAAATTTTTATGGCAAATCTTTTTATTAATTCTTTAGATCCTTTTACTCCATGGATGAATGTCTACTTTTATGTCGTATGAATTCCATGATAAAATATTGTGGCTGTGTATCGCCTCCTATGGTGGGCGCTGATAAAAATTTTACCTACTGCAATTTCTTAGATTTACCCTGTTTAAGGAATTGGAGAAACATATGGTATGGATGGGATATCTTTGAATATGTACAAGAAAATGACGAAAATTCGCAGTTGGAATTTACAAGCGGTCGCAGATGTTCAAAATGTTTACCCAGTTGTAATGGTGTTGATTACAACTTAGAAGTCAACGAAAAGAAATTGATCCCAAATAATGGACCTTTTTACAGTCATGGTATATTGTAAGTAAATTTTAAGTTCAATTTAAAATTCTAGCATAGAAAAATTTTAATGACACCATCTTATGTATCTGTTTTAGATACATTTGTTTTCAATTATGTATTACAGTACTATCTCGATAATCCGGACTCCATAAATCCTGAATATGTCCGGACTACAGATGTTAATTTTTGCTTTGTGTTTTACTATAGATATACCATAGATATACCCATCCTTCTCAGTTAAATAACTGGATTTAAATTTAATCATTTCAGTTGACACAGGCAGGGATATGTTGGTTTATTTGTTGAATAAACCACGTCATTAATGCTATTTCTATTGTAGGATGTTCCCCATCTTTCAGGTTATTTTTTCCCCCTATAAGGCACGATTATGTTTTATTTGATTTAAATAGAAAGATTTTTATAATTATCACTTCCATTAAAATTGTTAAGATATAAATAAATTTTCTTAACGCAGCAAGCGCTGTTCTTTTTAATATCGAACACGGTCGACTTTTTTATGCCAAATTTGATTTGCCTGTGTCAAGTTCATCCGATAGTTCCAATAATATGAAGAAAGTTTCAAATATACAGTGGCGAGCAAAAGTGTTTGACTGTTGATAAAATGATAATAAAAATTAACATACAATAATTAATAAACGGCTATACGAATCGATTTTTTTACGATTTGTTCCTTCGGTATATTGCTACATTATGCTACAAACGAAATTGCATTAAAATTATATTTTTTCTGTATTTTTAATTAAATTAAAATAATTCAATTCGAACAATTTTGCACGCGAGTGTTTATTTTACATTAAATGAGTTGAATTTTTATACTTATATCGTTATTTTTTTGTTCACTTCTTTGACTTCTATTTTCTTACAATTTAAAATAAATTTGAATCCAGTGTACTGAATTTCGCTGACGAATTTAAGTAAATGTTAATGTAAGGATTATCGGTATAGTACTGCATTGATAAAAAAAACACAAATCTACGTACACACATACATATGTATACTTATGTACTACATGTATATGTATGTATGTATAATTATTTCTGTTTAATGCTTTTAGACAAGGTCTCAATTCCTCAAAGCCTCTAGCTATCGTTAAAATATTTTTTAAAGAAGACAATCTTTTGTATACTGAAATGGATATTGTTGGCAATTGGGTGAATTTACTGAGTATGTTGTATAAAAGTTTTAATTTTAGCATTTTCTAAATATGTATGTATGTTCATATGGCTTATATTTTTTTAATTTACTACAGATCGCTTTGGTGGCATTATGTCTTTAATGTACGGCTTCAGCATTGTAAGCTACATTGAAATTTTATATTTTGCTACAGGAAAATTCTTCATCTTTTATTTCGCAAGTTGGAAATTGAAACTGGAACGGAAACTATCTATCATAGCAGAAGTATCAGAAAACAACACTCAAGTTGCAGAGTCTGGAGATTCAGCACCAGCTTATAACTTATATTGGAGGGAACTAAAACCACAACGGGTGGTTAATATGGAAATATTTAAACATAATGTCATGAATTTATACAAAAGAAATGCAAATTAGTTTAATATACATACATATGTATGTAGGTATTGGTGAAACTTCAAAACACAATTATACATATACATTTTAAATAAAGTTGTAAATTTCTCCTAAATGCTATGGTCTCGCCAAAGCGAAGACGCTACCCAATAGTATACTAAAGTTTTCCAGCAATAAAAATAGTGCCAGAAGAACTAAAGAAATTCATAAACGATTAAAAAAACTTAATGTGTGCAATAAACACGGTTTCCCCATATTAAACCTACTATTACTTTATTAATCGTAGTGAATAAGGCCACAAAAATCTTGAAAAATTTTAAAGTTGTTATTGATATTCTCGATAGAAAGTTATGCGAACCCAATCATATAATTCTCTGGGAATTTATTACTCGTGGGGGAAAAATAATAGAGAAAATATTCCTCCAATTATAAATTCGCAGTTGAAAAAAGAAGGAGAACAAAGGAGACTGAGAAATTTCATGCAGAATTAACGATTGGGCTGATAAAATTCCGTTAATTTGTATTTATTAATATTTTCATAACCTTTTGGATATTTGAATATGTGGCGGAGGTGTAATAATAGTCTGGCGCAAACCAAACGAGGAAACATTGAACTCCAGAATTTCAATCCAACATAAAATACGTACGATAATTGGCGCATAAAGCAAAAAGATAATAGAGAAAGTTTAAATACTGATGCAATTAAACTAGACATTTTCTACGTCTTTTAATTTTATCAAGACAATGGCCATAAGCTTAAATCGCAACACATAACGAGTATTTGATAGCGCTCTAATCAAAAAACACCTATGTATATATGTACATATGTATGTATGTAGTTCCCATGGACAATTTTATGGTAGGAATTCGGTGGCATCCAATATTTTCAATAATGGACTTGATAGCGAATCCTGGACCGAATTCAACACTGCGAAACTTTTTTGGTATTAATATTGAAATTTTTCAAAGCTTGTACTAATTTATTTCATTAAACCTGGATTTACGCATTCAAATAATTACATGCAAGTAAAGTTAACATCGAAAATGCCGAAGAAATAGTGGAATTTCATGCAAGTCATAGTCAAGAGAAAGTGCATTTTACAATTGATAATCTCCGTTGCCAAGAACTTAAATGGATACATTTCACAAAAAAAGTTGATAGTAATTATTATTATTACGTTTTTAATTAGGATAATCTGAATAAAAATTCCACAATTTCCTTTTTTCTCCATCATTTTCTCATTGCGAATTGATAACTGAAGGAATATTTTCCCGCGTCTACCTATTAAAATAATCAGTTTTGGCTATACAAGTTCAGAAATAAAGTGGAAAGTTACATTTCCCCCATTTTTTTATTTAACATTTTCTTATTTCACCATTTTCTACACCCCTATATATGTATGTATATACATACCTATGTACATACATACATATATTTTTTATTTTTGAGCTGTCACTAAACTGGACTTGTTCCATCAATTATTGGTACCTAAGTATGTATGTACATACCTGCAGTATTTTTAATTAATGCATGTGTATATTGCTGTGTTTTCTGTAACATACCATTTTTTCTTTATTAAATATGTACTTACCTACTAATAATATTAATACGTTTTTATACTAATAATATACATATATAAATATATACCTACATTTACTTTATTTTACGAAAAACGTACACTTTTTCAATTAAATTCAAAATATTTTTTATATTTCTAAACTATTTACATATGTATTTTACAAATTTCTTATTGTTTACAACTTGCACTTCACTTCGAAAAATAAAACCGACTGAGTTGCTCAAACTAAACTAAATACCGCTAGAATCTTACAACAAAACAAACTGTAGTAAGAGAAATTTTTGCTTTGAACGAAATTGCATATTACGAATATCACGTGTTCTATTAAAAACTTTATTATTGTAGGTATAAAAATGTTTATTGGGCTGTTGGGATATTGGGTAGCGCTCATAGTGCGGTAAGACGGATCCAAATTTGTCCTGCAATTATACTGAATTATTTTTAAAAAGTATACGTTTTGGTAGGTCGTTAAAAGTTAAAATAGCCGAAAACAAAGTTACGTTAAGTGACGTGAACAGCCCCTTAAGAGATTTTTCTAAAAATGAAGAATGTTTTCACCAGTATTGGAAATTAATCTTGATAAGTTATTGAAAAACAAACGGGAAAAAATGGAAGATGCTATAAATTCGGGTGCATTTCTGTAAATATGTGCACGTTGCATGGGAATCAAAAAGTTTGCTTTACAATTTTTCACAAACAAGCATTAGGTGCGATACCGTACTTAACATTTGCAGGAACTGTTCCCGTACTGCCAAAAACAATTATGGGCTGAATAATTTTTTTTATAAGTATGCATGTCACGTAGTCGGTTCTTTTTATAAGAATCATTTGATAAAAGTAGCCACACAATTTATGGGTTTTAACTTTGTTTTAACGTACCAAAGAATACCCTCCAAAAGTTTTTTTCTCCTGTATATTAATCACGCACCAGGAAACTTTCTACCAAAGAATTAACAACTAAAATAACAAACAAATCTTATCACTGACTAATTTAACATTTTGTTTATTACATAAAAAAAGATTTTTACCTTAACTTGCCATCTAAAATCAATATGGAAACTATCAACTACAAATAGGTATATCAATTTAATCTAAAATACGGTTTTTGAAATTTTCCTATGGGCATGCGATTGCGCTGACGTAGGCGCCGTACCGCCTCGCGCAAGTATTTAGGCTGCAGGGCACCAGTGTCACCCATTTCTTCCATAACATCTAAAGCTGTAAAAATTTTTCACACACAGATTATTTGTATTCTTTAATTGCATTATAAAACTCACCTTCTTCCACAATCTCTCCCACAAAAACTTTGGCTATGCCAGACATGGCTATTACTACATTTTGTGACACCGAACAACCTGTTATCGTTTGCATAAGCCTTTTAACAGCCGCTTTTGGAAAAGCCGATCTTCTATACATTTCATATCGATCCAACTGCTCTTCTGTGAAATTAGATACTAAAACTCTAAAAATAGTCCCAGTTAAAGAATTCTTCACTTTTTACTAATACTAATAATACTAATACTGTACTTACTGCATCTTTTCTCTTTCTTCCTCTTCCATTTCCTTCTTGGACTTTTGTTTGCGATTTGAAGGCTGTTCTGAATCGCTTTTATTTTCCAAATTTTCATTTTTCACTCGTTCAATTGTTTGCTCTGTTTTGGAACCAGCATCCTTATTATCCGAATCAGAGTTTTGACTACTTTCGCTGTTGGTTTTGTTTTGGTCGTGATGTGTATCGAAAAACTTCAAGTCAACTTCATCGGAATCATTATTATTGCTCGTTTTCTGTGACGAAAAAAATATATCTTCCATTGTAAATAAATATTTTTTAATCAATTCTCTAAATTTAATTTGCTGCCTTCGGATTGTTTACAAATATATGTATGTATATGTATTTAGATATAATAAAGGTAGTGTTCATGTAGTTTTCTGTGCTGCAAAACGTTTATAGTTTCTTGGCGATGTTTATTATACACACATTCAGTGCTGTCAAACGTTTTTATTTTGCATTTTCTCTGCGGCTTTTTTGACTTTTCGAATAATACAAAACTCGTGTTCGTTTTTCCTTTTCATTCCTTCTTTTTTGCAAAAAACTACATTTTGTACGCATTTTAATTATTAAAATTTTTAAAATTGCTAAATTCTTTTATATTTAA
The DNA here is from genome assembly GCA_956483585.1 of Gymnocheta viridis. Classification (NCBI taxonomy): domain Eukaryota; kingdom Metazoa; phylum Arthropoda; class Insecta; order Diptera; family Tachinidae; genus Gymnocheta; species Gymnocheta viridis. Next base: position 21,123,663 of record OY101444.1, on the reverse strand, counting down.
CAGAACTTGACTAGAAACTCATAAAATAAAATGTCAAACGTTGTAGAAACAAAAGTCGATGGTAATGCGACCTCAAATGTCGAAAAACTCGCAGAAGCCAATGAGGTCTCTGATGCTGTGCCTCAAGAAGAGGTTAAAAAACAAAAAAAACCCAAGCCGAATAACAAGAAATTGCGGCAAGGTAAAGTATATTATATTAATTTCAGGATAAAAATTAATAATTAACTTAAACTTGAAGCTGAGGCTGCTGCCAAAAAAGCAGCGGGTGGTGAAGGTGATAGCGCAGATGCCGAGACTAAACCTGAAGCAAATGGTGAATCTACTGAAGGAGAAACAGAAAAGAAAAACAATAATAAAAAGAAGAACAAGAATAAAGCTGTAAAAAAAGTTCAGACTGATCCTCCCTCTATACCCATTAGCGAACTTTTCTCTGATGGAAACTTCCCAGAAGGTGAAATTATGCATCATCCTAAACCCAAGCATTTGCCCGATGATACGGTAGCTGCAAATCGGTTTACTTCCGAGGAAAAGCGTGCCCTCGATCGCGCCCACAACGACATCTATCAAGAATTGCGACAGGCCGCCGAAGCTCACAGGCAAACTCGTCAATATATGCAACGTTACATAAAGCCCGGCATGACCATGATACAAATATGCGAAGAACTTGAAAATACTGCTCGTCGCTTGATTGACGAAAATGGTTTGGAAGCCGGTTTGGCATTTCCAACCGGCTGCTCTCTTAATCATTGCGCAGCCCATTATACGCCAAATGCTGGTGACACGACTGTGCTCCAGTACGATGATGTTTGCAAAATCGATTTTGGCACACACATCAAAGGTCGCATTATTGATTGTGCGTTTACGTTGACTTTCAACAACAAATACGATGCCTTGTTACAGGCCGTAAAAGATGCCACCAATACGGGAATCAAAGAGGCTGGTATTGATGTCCGTCTATGCGATATTGGAGCTGCCATACAAGAAGTTATGGAATCCTACGAAGTTGAATTGGACGGCCAAGTGTATGGAGTTAAGGCGATACGCAATTTAAATGGCCATTCGATTAGTCCATATCGTGAGTAGACTTGTTTGATATTTCAAATTTGTTAGAAAAAAATTCATACAAGTAATTTAGTTATCCAAATTAAAAGAACTCTTTGATGGGTTTTCCAATTCTCCTAACAATTTCCCCACTTCATACTTAACTAATAATGAAAAAATTTATTTATACTTTAAGGCATTCATTCTGGCAAAACAGTACCTATTGTGAAGGGCGGCGACTCAACACGTATGGAAGAAAATGAATTCTATGCCATTGAGACATTCGGTTCAACTGGTCGTGGTCTCGTTCACGATGATATGGACTGCTCTCATTACATGAAAAATTACGATGTACAGCATGTGCCACTACGCTTGCAATCTTCAAGCAAATTGTTAAGAACAATTAATAAAAACTTTGGAACATTGGCTTTCTGTAAACGTTGGTTGGATCGTGCTGGTGCAACTAAATATCAAATGGCTCTGAAGGATTTGTGTGACAAGGGCATCGTTGAGGCTTATCCACCATTGTGTGATATTAAGGGATGCTACACTGCTCAATATGAGCACACTATTATGTTGCGTCCCACTTGTAAAGAAATTGTATCGCGTGGTGACGATTACTAAAGGAACAATTTGTTTTGAAAACGTACAAGGTTTGTTTTAAAAATATTCCTTATAGTGAGAAACAGCTCCGCATAGAATTTTATATTATAATTTTAACCCAAAATATTAAAGAGATAAAGCCATCCTTTTACATCAAAATTGGAATTTTTTTATAACTAGCTTTTTTGTTCAATTTTTCATATTGTGTACAATCGTATAAGAAATTTCTTCTACATTATTGAAAAAACTAAAAATAAAATCAAAATCTTTATGTAACGCTAGAAAAAAAAACCCTGGATACACCGAATAAAATACTTATATCCAGTATACAGATATACATACGTATCTGTTGGAATTTGTTCGAAGATTTTTGCTAATGAAAATCAGCGGCCACATTATCTGTTTTCTTATACATATTTTCTTAACAAACTGGAAGAAGTACTTTTATTCTTTCGCCTCTAAATAAAATCCGGAAGAACGCATTATAACGCTCAGTTGGCTTTTATGTTCAAATTTTTGTCTGTAGTTTTTATTTATTTCATTATGTGAAAATTAAGCCTTGTATAAATCGCAGATTCTAAATCTGTATCTTGGTATGGCTAATATGAAGTTACACAATTGGTAAAGTAAATAAACTTAAAGTAAAATAAATTAAAACCAATTTACCTTTTTCTATAAACGTTATAGAAAGAATCAAATGCTTAATCTCTATTATACATAAGTATTATTTCAGATCCCGAAGTTACGTAGTTTAAAGGAATGCCATCGCTAAGAGATGGATCTTGTTGCATATTTCTGCTTGGATTGTGGAGCTCATTGGCCATGGGCAAGTCATGTGTAATAACATCTTTAGCTACAAATGTTCTAGTTTCCACATAATCTAAACCGGGCTCAGGTTTTGCCCCCATTAAAAGATTTCCTTTTTGCACTCCCATATATTGAGTTGCCTTGGCATTAAGGGGCAAAGAGCCGCAAGTATCTGCCTGAACTTTGCGATGAGCTTGCAGATTAGAAACACAGGTAAAACGCTTGCCACAACCATTACACATAAAACGTTTGATGCCAGTGTGCACGGACATATGTGTCAATAAACTTTCACGATATGGATACTCTTTAGGACACAGCTGAAAAGATATGCAATTTAAAATTTTTCTGCTATTAGGGTTTGCTCTTAAAAACTTACATGACATTTAAAGCGTTTTTCATCGGTGTGGGCATATTTAATATGCGTTTTATATTGAGCTTTTATCTTAAACGTTTTCCCACATTTATCACATTGATACGGCCGTGCATCGTTATGCAATAACATATGTGTTTTGAGTATACCAGCTGTGGTTAAACATTTACCGCATTCTTGACACTGATACAAAGGCAAACGACCACAATCGGAACGTTCATGGTCGGTTAACTGAGTCCGGCCCATAAATTTCTTCCCACATTTCATGCACACTAAATTACGAGAATTTTTGTACTCCTTATTACCACCATGTATGCGTGCTTTATGCGATTTAAGTGCATCACAACCTGTCATAAATTTTTCACATATTTCACACCACAAAACATCTTTGTGCTTTTCGTGGGCATGAGCGGTGGCCTCCTCGCGCGTACTAAAGTACAACGTACAATAGCAGGGACATTTGTGTATCAAAGTGCCATCTGATCCATGTTTGGGTATATGTGATAATAAACGTTTTTCCATTAAATAAATTTTATCGCATATATGACATTTGAAGACATCATCAGTGGAGGCTTCTTCAAAATCGTTTTTGAAAATTTCCTTGATAAAATCTTCAGACTTTTTGTGATCCTCTCTTAAATGTTTCTCGTAAGGTTTGCGCATATAGTAGATTTTTATGCAGTCTGGGCACTTCCAAGATTTATCGCGCTTTCTCAGAAGTTTCATGCGTTCTCTTAATTGTTTCGCCGATATTGAAGCTAAACGATATGATTTACCGGACTTCAAATTTATATCAGATCCAGGTTCAGTTTTAACGGTCTTTGAGCGTCTAGGCCGATACTTTCCACGTTTCTTAATAAACTTTTTAATTTTGTCCGATTTTGAAAAGAACGGTTGAACATTGCGGGGTACTTTTACCGTAGAGGATTCCTTCAATAAAGGAAAACAGTTAGAAACATCTTCGAGTAAAACATAACATTTCTTAATATCATCAACGGCCTAGAAAATTTACAAGAAATAAACTACTATTTTATGTAGTAAGAATGTAAACATTTACCTTGTATTTTTCTTCTAAAATATCTTCTGTGTCATCATTTTGATCATCACTTTCTTCATATTTGATATAAGCGACTTCTGCCTCTTTCAAGAAATCATCAGAATCTTGGCAATCCTTTTGCTCGAGCACTTTACGTTTCCTTTTCAATTTAAACATGTTATTAGATCCGTCTTGTCCTGACTCGGGCAATTGGGTATAATCATTCTCATTTAGTAGGTGCTCTAATATACGATCCTTCTCGTCAAACAAATTATCTTCTTCTTCGTATTTAACCTCAGCCCTGTACGAGTCCATACGGCTGTATTCGAAATCTCCCAAAGGCTCAATTTGTATATTGGTGGTAATCGCCACTTCACTGTTATCTTCATCAGAGTTTTCTTTTTTAATAGAATTCGCAGGCAATGGAACTTTAAAATCTCGTGTAGAAAGAAATTCATCTCCATCCGAATCAGAGTCACCTTGTTCAAAATCTGGCACATATTCATCCTCACTGTCATCGGACCATTGAGTGGTGGTTTGATTTTGCAAGCTCTTATCGCCCATTAAGACTTCTGGAGGCAGTGGCATACTGTTTTCTTCAATAATTTTTGTTTCCGTTTTCTGTTTAGGCTTAAAAGGAAACTTATAATCTCCATCTTCGTCCTCATCATCCAATTCCTCAGTTTTAAAGTCCCCATCATCTTTTATATCAAATTGTGTAGCCTTTTTTCTTGTACTCCTTTTGCGAAGAGCGGGTGGTGTTGGTGCAGGACCAGTACGTTTACGAGCAGTAGGTTTCGATTTCACTAGTTGTTTTTCGGGTGATTCTTTTTTCAGAGTTGCCGCTTTAATTTGATGATCGGGTTTGATTATTTTATTGACATTTACCACCTTGATTTCAGAGGTGGGATTTAAAGTGGCTGGAACTGCAAACAAAATATAAAAATTTAAATTAAAAAAAAACAATCAATGTTGCTTAGTATAATCTCAGACTTACTTCTTGAAGTATATTTTCTAATTCGATTTCTAGGAGGGTCGAACTCTGGTAAGCCACAAGTATCGGGACGATTTCGCCGGTGTTTGATTAGATTAGAATAGCACGAAAATCTTGATGAACAGCCCTTACATTCTACCAAACGAATGCCGGTATGAATGGAAGAATGTGTAACAATGCTTTCCCGATGAGAGAAACTTTTCCCGCAGACCTTAGGAGAGAAAAATATAGATTTTAATAATTACAAACATTTTACAATGATTTGGTACAGAGGAGTTATTAAAAACTAACATCACATTTATAGGGTTTCTCTCCCGTATGGGTTCTTTCATGTTCCACCAGACGAGCCTTTTGCTTAAAATTACGTCCACAATAACTGCAACAAAACTTTAATTCGCCCGAATGATTATCCAGATGTTGTTTCAAATTATATTTCGTTACAAATGCCATTGGACATTTATCACATTTGTATGGCTTAATACGACCACATTCTGTTTCTATGTGGCGCCGATAAGGATCAATAGTTTTGTAAGTAGCTCCACATTTTTCACAAGTAAATATTTCTCTGTCCACACCCTGATGGATATCACGAATATGTGCCCGATAATCATCTTCATTGGTAAAGGTGACATCTTTGCACAAACGACAGGCGATAGTGGTATGTTCAGATTCACGATGTTTTTTCAGTTCATCATCAGAACAATAACGAGCTTCACAATAACGACATGTGAAACCACCAGGAGGTTCATGTTTTTTGACATGCTTTACATAACCAGCAAGTGATACTAAAGCTTTGTTGCAAACTGGACAAAAGAGTTTCGGTACACCGTCCGTAGAAAGTTTAACCAGCATTTGCGCTGCGGCGGATGATGTGGAGGCGACACTAGTATCGGCGGCACTGGTTTCAGTTGCACTGTTATCAGCTGTAAGGGAGAAAATAGAAATGCTTGTTTTTTTTAAATGACTTATTTACTTATTTTATGCAGTAATTTAAAAATTGAACAGTAGTAATATCACAGATTTAAAAGGAGGGCTAACCATAAAAGAAATTCAAATACACTAGAGCCCCGATTTGCGTCGGGATCGGGAAAATGTGATGCAAACCGAAACGACTCAAATCGAATCTCTTCTATAAAAGTGTAATGATTTAGTGCTTACATTTATCATACGTTTCATTACATTTATTTCAGCAGGTCTTTGTTATAATTGAAAATACATACATATGTACATATGTATGTATATTTTTAAGAAAGAAATATAAAAATATTTAAGGAGAGAAGAAAAAATACATATGTATATTTATATACATATATTCACATAAACATTGAATAAACAAATTGAAATATCATTTTCAAATGTAATTATGGTATATAGCAACGCAAATCGAAAGCGAAAAGACGCTAAGTGGATTGATGAAAAATTTCGAAGTCGACGCAAATAGTATAGACGCAGACCGGGCTCTAGTGCATATAAATATTTATTTATATATATACATATATATATATAGTTACACAAAAATGGCACCGGTAATTATATCATATGTCCATGATGTTATTAACAGTATTTTAGAAATGTTTTTGTGACTGACTATACCCGACCTATGCCTTCACATAGGAAGTAGCATCGTGGTTGTCAAGGAAATTCCACAAAAGAAGCGCAATAATATACAATTATCCGTGGCAAATCAGTCAACCAGTGCGAGCGATCCCAAAAACTCTCGAAGGCCAAACAACACGCAAGCCTGACCGCACTAAAGAAATAATTACGATGACGCGAGAGCTGTTCTTCAGCCCATAGCTACTTAACGACTCTATTTCTATACGTATTTTACACAAAATGATGAGCGAAACGATGAATATTTCTGCGTTCTTAACTCCAAAAATCAAGTTTTTTTAAGATATGACTACGTTCCTATAAAGGAGCGATATGTAGAATTTTCTTCTGGTGCATGGTACAATTATTACAGGTACTAGTGATTATGACAACACCAAGCAACTAACGCATATTGTTGGTAGAAACATACGTTTATCTCGAAATCTGTTGCCTGTGTGACGTACACATTTTCAAATTTGCTAAGTCAGCTGTGCTATGAAAGTTGCCTGCAGTATTGTACCATGGGTGGGTGTCTACTTAAGCTCTAATAGTTACAAACTAAAAGTTCTTTGGTCAAGGCGATGCTCACTTATTACCGTCGTCTTTATTATTATTTTATTATCTTTATTATTCGTCTTTACGAGCCATCGACTTGAACATGACATGACGCCGGCAGAGCAACGGTTTTAATATATCTACGTTTTTGTATGTGGAGAATACATGTAGATGTTCATGATCTAAAAAACCATATAATTTTCAGGTTGTGCAATAGGTATATGAAAATTAATTTTTTGTGCTGTCTCTTACTCTCCTTCAAAAATTATATTGGATGTCGATGTTCGACATGTTGTTCATACAAAGTTCATGGCTAGTGGAGACCCTCAATTAAGTAATGCGACTTTCAGAGCCTTCTCTTTATTCTCAAGCCCCTCTCTTCGAGAGCATTGCGTAATATGCGAGCAGAAACAATATTAAAGGTATGATAATGGTAAAAATATATGAACTGCATATGTATGATGCAACAAACAAGGTAAACCCGTTAGTAAAACAACAAAAACCGTTATATTTTCTTATCGTCAAACAAATTCCAAGTTTTTTTCTGTATCATGATATGTTGCAACCTTTACATAGCGTCTACAATTGATATTAACTCTGATATGAGAAAGAACGTCGGCAGAATAAGAAAAAAAATATTTACATATTGTATATCTACCTAGGGGAAGACGTACTTTTGTAAATATCATAATATTTCATAATTACCAGGCAGCCGTGCAGTGAACATATTTATATATTTTAATAGTACTATGTGTTACAAACATTTTGGCATTTCTTTTTATATGTGCATTGCAGATTTATATGCGATTGCTTAAAAATCACTTTTGGCGTTTATTTTAATACACAATAATCTTTTCTATACACAAAACTATTTTTTTTTATCTACATATGTATGCACATATGTGTACGTTTTTTGACAGTTGATATCATGATATTGTTTTCTAAATATATATTATGAAAACAATATATCTGATATAATATTGCAAAAATACTAATATTCAAGTCCACACGTAATATGTATACATAATTCTCTCTGCTATGAAATTTAAAGTTTGCTGATAGAAATATATTTGATATTATATCAGGTATAGACACTAAGTAAGCAAAATAAAAATATCATGAAATATGTTTAAATCGAATGACTAGCCAGTAAATGGTTGATAGTGTTTACCCCACGGTACTCTAAACGGTTAACATATTTTGGTTCAATAAAAAAGCCATATCTGTCATTTCGGCACTTTCTTGACACTTGCATACCAACGTGAAAAATATGGTAATGAACAACACCACTAACAAGAAGTTTTAATAAAAAAAAGTGAACAAAAATGCAGCAAAATTAAAACTAGTGAAAAAATTAACTAAACAGAAATTATAATATTAGAAAGACTCACCCATATTTGCTAACAACTACACACAATCTTTGAGAGCTTGATTCCAAAAGGTAAATTTTGCGATGAATATTCTGTATTTATTTTTTTCTTGCTCTTAGTTTTTTAATTATCACATTTTTAACTTGTTGTTCCGAGATGAACGATTATTTAGATTTTAATTTATAAATGTTGAAATTTTGTTTGTTTATATTTTTTTCATTTTTACACATTAAAAAATTTCTGGTAAAATTAAAATTGCAAAATTATACAAAATGGTAATTTTTCATTTTCTCTCTCTTGTCTACACCTTAAAAAATCCACACGTCTGTTATGGCGTTGTATACTCTATTAAATATGGCTGCTTTGTGTGGCTTGCTGTATATAAAATTTTTCTCACACTGCATGTTGTCTAGAAGTTGCCTGACTATAACAAACTGTAGGTGCAATAACAGTGTTGGTAAATACGCAGTAAAAGTAATATATGCAAGGTGATTCAAAGAATTTTCAAGTTTAAATACGTTATTTTTTAAAATAATAAAATAAAGTTCAACCTAGCTGTGTGCGACTCATGATGTTTTAAAGGCCAATATTTCTGACGACAATTCATGGTGGAACTCTTTTAGCGAATTTTCACTTTACTGAGTTGCAAGAATGTATGGTAGAGGTTAAGAAAAGGGCTATGAAGCATCCGTGGTGCTAAAATTATATCACATTTTCATTTTTATGTAACCTCAAATAAATATGAAAATAAATCAAATAAAATTGAATACGACAAAGAACCATTTGGCGACAGCTCTAAATACGGGAGGAAATAAATATCATACAATTAATCAATAAGTAAACTAAAAGTTAAAGTTCTGTGACCTAGTTTCAAGATTAACTCTGTATGCTTGTATATGTATGTATGTATTTATTTGAACTTAATTATACAATAATCAACAATTAACGATTGTATTATATTAAATCGTAAGTTAAATAATATTTTATTTACGGCACCATGAAAAATGACCCAAATCAAAAATATAAAAAATAGCAACACAAAATGTTGGGGCTATTTTTGCTGTTTTTTACCATTATTTATTTAATATTTTGTAATTTACGGTGACTTTTTTACATTTTATGGCCATTTTCAATGGTGCAATTTTTCCTTAAGCAGAAAATCTTTTTTTAGCAAAGCTGCTGTTCGGAATACCACCGAAAAAAGTATTTGCGCCCGGTCTCTGTACCCCCGGTTGAAAGACGGTTATTCATATTTTAAATACACGCTCTTAAAGTTTTTTTTCGTAGCCGTTTCTTCGGCTGGCCGCAAGGATTTTCCCTCTATCGTACACCGGGCTTCACTAAATAATTTTTTAAAGTGAAAAATGGCCCCAAATTTTTTTATTGAAAACCGCAACATTTTTCCTATTTTTGGGCAATTTTTCAGTATGGAACCGTTTTTCATGGTGCCAATATTTGCATATGAACATACATATGTACATGCATATACATGTTCATATGGTATTTATATACATGCATACATACATATGTATGGAATGTATGTAAAGTATGTAAATTACATATATAAATATAAATTATATAAAATATTTATTCAACAGAATTTAATCAAATCTTCGCATGATTTAGTTGGAAAAATATCGTTGAAATAATGAAATAAGGAATAGAATTAATATTTATGACCGATTTTTAAAGCTAAATTATGCTTTAGAGGCTATTTTCATATTTACAGAGTTCGGCCTTTAAAGCAGCTGCTACGAGTATCTCATGATGTTAAAACACTCAAATTTCGTTTTACAATTTTTTTATTAATTTTTAAATTGTCTTTTACAAAAAACTTAACCTGAATTGATTTTTAAATTAACATTTTTAAAAACTTTTGTTTGTTGAGGGTTTTTAGCTAGTCTATATACATGCATTTCATTGGTGCTTAAGCCAAATCATCAGTAGACCTTAAACCTAATTTTTAAATGTTTCAAACCTCTTTACTTATACAAAAACTTTTAAAAACTCAATAAGAGTTATAAAACTCTTATTATAAAACTCTTATTATAACTCTTATTGAGTTTTTAAAAGTTTTTGTATAAGTAAAGAGGTTTGAAACATTTAAAAATTAGGTTTAAGGTCTACTGATGATTTGGCTTAAGCACCAATGAAATGTATGTATATAGACTAGCTAAAAACCCTCAACAAACAAAAGTTTTTAAATCTTTGAAAAAAGATATCGAGGCAATCTCGATTAATATAAAAATCATAATTAACATTTTTAATTAATTTTATAAATGTTTTTGTGTGTGTTCAGTTTCTTAATTCTAAATATAAAAAGCGTTTATTAGAAACTTTATTCTTAAAACATAAATTATTAAGTCCTATCAAATAGTATCACTTTGTTCTTTGTTGTCGTTTTTAATTCTGTTCGTTTTCTAAAAGTCTTAAATACAAATTAAAAGAAAAAATAATAATAATTATCTACAAAAAGTATTTACACTTTTTTTCAGTTTCAGCCTAATTTTATAATCTCTTTGAATGCTTTTAAGAAAAACTATAAAATCTCTAAATGACTGTGAGTTTTTTCGTATGCCTCTACTTTTTCGATGATACGATCATTGATCACTTCTTTCACATTCACTGACCACAGGAAGTCATAATGATTCCAATCGTCATAAGGAATTCGAAAGAGTTCGGTACAAGGTAGAAGATTGGCCAAGTATTCGACATCTGCCACCGCCGACATGTAGTCATTGTTGCTGTAATACATGTTCACACAACTTGTTATGTTACCCACCTCATAGTGGGGTGGGGTTTTTTGATTGTATTTCTTCAGATTTAGATCGATGCCATGATCGAATTGTTTGAAATCTCCCGAGGTATACAATTGCAAATAGTGAATAATTTGTGTGGTTGAAGCACCGGCGGGATGAGTTTCGCAAACGTGGGGCAATAGAGTCTGAAAAGATAAAATAGAGATATAATTTTATATAAGATGATTTAAAATTTAAGCTAAAAAGACTTTTCTGCAGAAACTGCTTTAAAAAAAGGAAATTTCAAAACATCTTTGTTTCCCTAAAGAATACTCACATGATTAAAATGCTTTGTTCCCCAACCGCCGATAAAGTCCAGTATCCCCGAGCACAAGAACTTAAAGGGTGAAACATGCGAGCACATATACTCGCAAAATAATTTCTGTATACTGGTCGTAGGCAACAATTCCAAACCACCCAAAATCATGCTCATAAATGAGGGATACCCTAAAAATATTCCGCCTACTTTCGACAACAGAAACGAATGATGCCTCATGAATGCAATGGGTGCCAGTAAATGGACAGTTCTCACTTTTTCATTGTACCATGGCAATGATGACATTAAGACGAAAAACGTCGTTGTACCCTGAGAATGAGCCACAAAATGCAACGATTCTTGTGAAGTTTCCTCTAAAACATAATCGAGCATGGCCGCCAAATCGTAGACACCAATTTCATGCCAGCTAAAATTCCAAAAATCTGAAGAATCGGGATGTTTATGTTTGTGCTGGCGTGAGTAGGTATTGCCACGGGCATTTCCCAACCACACATCGTAGCCCATATCGACGAACATGTACGCTAATGAAGTTTCCGGACTATTAATGATCCAATCATCGGAGGCACATAGTATGCCATGTTGTAAGAATACTATGGGCTTTTCTGTATTGTTCTGGTTTTTCAATTTGGGAGAATCGGGTATACGATATATGGTCAGAATATAATCATCTGATGTATGAACTGTATGCTCTTCGACTGGATAATTGTAATTTGAGATCAATTTGGCCTGCAAGAAAAATATAAGAAAAATACGTATGTAGATTTTTTTTGAAAGTAAAAGTTTAAATATATATTAATACGAACTTTTGAAAGCTTTTAAGGTAAAATTTGAAGAAATTATATATATTTTTGTATCTATAGACTAGTGGATAGTACGCTAGCCTTTAAGTCTGAGTGTCGCAGGTTCGATTTCTGCCAAAACCGTGAGTGTTTCTGCAGACAAACTAAAAAGACTTAAGCAGTTTGTGTTTGTTCTTCAAAAAAGAAATTCTTCAAAAGTATTTACTAATTCAAAGATATCCTTAGAGAAAGAGATAGAGAGAGAGAAAGAGAGAGTTTTAAGGCAAAACTTGAGTAAACAAAGTATATATTCTTGTTCAAACTTTTATTGCTGAATTCTAATTAATAACTAAATAAAAATAAATAATTTCCATAAAGCTTTTAGCACTTACTAAATAAGGAATTAGGTCTAATATAAATACGAACGCAGTGGTAAATTTTGTTGCAAATTTCAGACTATTAAGTGTAATAAATTAAATATAATTTTTTATTTAAGGCTCTTGGTCGTCAAAGTGTTTTTCAAAATTGTTAATTTATTAAATAATTTGATTTTTTTCTTTTATTTCTTCACCTGGCTGACAGCAATTAAATATAATTAAAGACACAAACATTTAAATAAATTATTCATGACTCTTAATTCCAGCAAAAAAGAATATACAAATAATAATAACAAAAGTACAGATGTCACTCATAAAATATAGCAAATGCACTCTTAGAAAGAAATTATTTTTTAATTTAAAAAAAGTATTTAGAGAATTGTTTAAAGGAAGTGGAATACTATTTAGACAAGTTTTTATTACGAACAAATCATTGGCTATAGTATTAAATTGACTGAATGTTTTTGTGTCAAAACATTTTATGCCAAAAGCCATTAAATCTTTATTAACTTGAACTTATTGCAGAAATTCAATTGCGTATATTTTCTTAAGATTCTTAATCACCGATTGAATCATTTTTGTGGGTGTCAGTGTGTGTTCTATAGACCAAAGTTCAGTTAAATTCAGTATTTATACATTTATATTCTCCTCTTATCACCACTTTCCCAATCGAATTATTAAACAAATAAAATTAATAAAAATTGCATGTACTCGTAGCTATTATATTCATAAACAATATAAATAAAGTACCTATTGTATGTGATAGTATAATGTGTGTTATTTTACCGGCTATTTGAAAATTATTTGCACACCTTTTATTGTTAACCACCCTCCCCCAAAAAAAAAACTATAATTTGCCTTTTTGCAATCATGTTTGACTCAACTTGAATTCTAAATTGAATTCGATTCAAGGCGAATTCACAACAGGTGGCCTCGAGCAAAGGCAAGTGCATACCAGGGAGGTAGTATGTATTTCGATTCGAAACGGATATCATTCGAATTTGTATAGATTATATATTGTGTTTCGAAAATATATTCTTTCGATTCGAAATACATAATAACCAACCTGGTAGTCACAAGACAGTTCGCCTTGGCAAATATCATTTACGGATCTCAAAATAAACTGTTCAAGACTAATTTAAAATCAGAAAATTTAGCAAAAAGTACATTTTGAAAATAAAAGATGATAAAACACAATGAGTTAGCTGCGTTATCGAGTTCACCTCGAGAGATCAGGTGACTGAATTCGATGTATCTCGGCTGTCAATTTTTTTTACATTATTTTGGTTGCTTACATAAACGCACGAGGTTAATAGAAAAAAGTATTCATGTATAGATCTGAGGCAGAACTAGTGATCAGCGTACCACTAAATGTAGCAACTGAACCACCTGCGGAAAGTGGAGATCCACTAATACCCTGAGTAGTTTTTGTTGCGATTGAAGAGGTATGACATATATTAATTGCATTTTGCAGGACTAGCCGCCATGCAAGTAGTGTTGGCGATAGAACTGTGGTGGCAGGTGATGAAGTGTTGCGACTCACAGATGTGATATGAATAAAGTTTAACGTAGTATTTATACCATTAATCGTAGCCAAAAGGGGCAAGAGCTGTAAGCCACGCTGGTGTAGTGCGAATGGGTGTAACTAAACGCTGACCGTCAGGTTCGCCTACACCAACACCCATAATTTGAGTGAACGTAACATTAGCACGCGTTAAATAATTGGCTGGCAACCAAAGCATTTGATACTGATATGATTAGAGCTGTGATTTGTGTTCATACTAGTCCAATATTTTTCAATTGCTTTATAATCATAGGTTATCGCTCAGCAAAGTTGTTTAACCAATCAGCTGCAACTGCTGCTTCTGCCACAAACTGGCATAAGAAATCAATCTTTATTGGCAACAAATTTCGCACTATTTGTGCCTTTGTGGATACGGTTCGAGCTGTCGCATACGAAATACTTCCTATGTCCAGTTTCAATGCAAATTAATAACAGATAGACTCGTCTCAATTCCCTTTGAAAAATACCTGCTTTCTTTGTCAAAAGCAGTTGCATGGCAAACGACAAACACTATAAATAAATCAAATATAAACAAATTTTGACAAACAAAATATATCAAAATGCAAGGAGATGCAAGGAGCAAAAAATAATCAGCTGAGCTGTCAAAACCACCTGTTATGAATTCGCCTTGGTCCAGTTTCCACATTTTACTCAAGGCAAATTCATAACAGGTAGACTCGACTCAATTCGCTTTGTACCCTTTCACAAATGCGACATTTCTTGCAGGACATTTCTTAAATTCTCTTTTGTTCTTACCTGAAACTTTTACATATTGGAAATTAATAGACACACAGAAATTTTTCATATTCGTTTTTCATCCATTTTCGCAGTTTGTTTACTTATTATTACATATTTATTTTATTCTGTGGCTTAATTAAATTACTAAAAACATATAAAACATTTTTTTATAAAAAGGAAATTTGATTAAAAAAAGGAAAAACTAGTTTATTATTGCACGAAATTGTCATTAGAAGATTCTCCCGAAGAAGACGAATTGGGCTTGAGAAATATGATATAAAGCAACAAGGTGAAATTGGGAAAATAACAAAAGAGAAACAAAAAATGTCCGGTACAGAGGGTTGTGTACTACACACTCTGCATCTTCGCCCCTTCTTCTACAAACTTCGTCTGTCTGTCTTTCAATTGCCGATATGTGAAAGGGGACTTTGAAAAATATTTGCTTTCTTTGTCAAAATCAACGTCAAACACTATACATATATAAATCAAATATAAAAAAATGTTGACAAACAAAATAGATCAAAACGCAAGGAGATGCAAGGAACAAAAAATAATCAGCTGAGCTCTCAAGAACACCTGTTATGAATTCGCCTTGCATTTTACAAAGACATTTTTTTATTTTTCTTCTCATAAATTTGTCAACCATTTTTGACACATCTGTTCATATTTTCCAGGCGAATTCTGTTGCGACCAGCTGATGTGAATCTGCCTTGGTTTGAATTAAGGATGCTGACTTATTTCAATAATATTTGTATACATGCATACGTACAGGGCCGGTATGCATGGTCAGCATACCACTATGGTCAGTATGAATGATTTTCTTCATACAAAATTTTTTACTTTTCTTTCTCTTCGTTACACTGTAGATAATGTATCCTTTCTGAGAAAATGTTATCTTAACTCTAATAATGGAATGTAATATAGGATAGCAAGAGTACAAAACACCAACGTTCAAGCATTATGGGTCGAACATATTTCCCATAATAAGTCTGGGCTACCATTTATGAGTCGTGCGAAAGAATTCCTAAGAAAAAATATGAAATGGTAAGCTTAATTCCAAAGCGATGCGCTGTCGTTATTGAGAACAAAGATTATGTTACAAAATATCAATTTCAAAAAGTTTTGTTTGTTGAGGGTTTTTAGGTATGTATGTATATGCATTTCATTGGTGCTTATGCCAAACAATATTCTTGGAAAGTTTCAAACCTCTTATCTTTTTCAAGAATATGGTTTAAGGTCTACTGATGATTTGGCATCATAAGCACCAATGAAATGCATGTACATACGAGTACATACATATATAGAGTAACTAAAAACCTTCAACAAACAAAACTATTTGAAATAAGATATCGAAGCATATTTCGAATACTAAATATAATAAATACAAAATATTCATTATACGAGTATTTTATGTTTCCGTTAATCGTTTTATATTTATTTCGTATGGTTCTTTTTTTCGATTTTGTGTTATCGACAAATTGTATTTTGCAAATAATTTCATTAAAAGTCAGCATATGTAGCAGAAATATTCTTGTTGTGCCGCAAACGCAATTTATATTCTAAATATAACTCCCAGACAAAGATTGTCTAGAGTGCTATTTCTTATCGCAGCTATTTGTACATATATATTTTTTATTGATATAAAATATTGCATTCGATGTAAACAAAGAACGCACATGGACACTGATGGGGACTCCAAAAACAACGCTGTTATGTTCTGCCTTGCAAAAGGTTGGAATCAATTAACTTTTTCCATTTTACTTGGAATATTGCCTCATGTCCAATTCCTTCTGAATATAAGCTATAGCCTAAAGCCTAGTTGAGCAAAAATAGTTATTTCGTTTGAAAATTTTTACAATTAGCCAGTGGTGACGATGACTTAGAAAAATTGTATCTCTTTTATTGCTTTGAAGTACGCAATATTAGGTCCGCTCCCGTACTTTTCTTGTAAAGTTCGTGCTAATGAGATTAAGCAAGAGTTACTCTCACTAATAGCCAAATATGTCTAAAAGTACGGGAACACTTAAGACTATATTTTCAGCCCAAAATAAAATGTCAAACATTAGCGGAAATCACCCATCGTTGCAAATCTGCAATTTTAGCATATACAGCATGATTTTCTGCTACAAAGCGTGAGTGTCTTTTTCAAGCGTTTAGCAAGTTAATTATAACAGCTGATTCAAATTCGTTATTTTCTTGCAAAAACTCCAATATTTTTTTTATTTCTGTATCGGTCCATCTTCTTTTGTTTCCTTTTTTTCTGATCCGTTTATTATTTATCTGGTTACAGAGTTGAATGATTGACTTTGCCGCAGACAATATTTTCAAGCGTCCGATTTTTGTATAATCTAAAATTTTATAAAAGTTTTGTTTGACATTGAATTTTTATTATTTTATCAATATTTCTTTCAGCAGTCTTAACGTCAATTTAATTTATTTTTCAAACAGCTGACTGTTTCACATTTTACGCAACTGTCCGAAGAAAAAGGGCGGGCTGTTTCGTGCAAGAAGAAATATATTCTTGCAGTGCGGGAAAAGTGTTCGTGCATGTTGAGTATGGGATCGCACCTATCGTTTTTCTTATGTAAACAAAAACCCTTTCGCACTTGTTCAACAATAGTGTATTAACTCGAAAATTTCATTTTTTTTTACAAAAATTGCCACCTATTCTTAATATTTACCTGCTGTAAAAATTTCGCAAAAATTGTATTGAAACGCATAATTTAAAATCTATTTTTCATATACTTTTAATGTAAAATCAGAAAATATTTTACTTCTGCTGAAAACCTTTTGAATTTCGGCTTAATACCACCTTGTTGTTCAAGTGCGATATGTTTATATTTGTGGTGATTCCTTAGTAATTTTCCTCCACGATGCTTTTATGGCGTTGCGGTTAAAATGTAGTTTATGCGACTTATCGCAAATATTTCTCTGTGTCGCAAAATTAAATTTTATCTCTTTAGTTTTTTTTTAAATCATATTTACACTATTTCCCTTTAGTTGAATTATTTGTGCGCAAGAAACTTTAAATGAAAACCACAATGCCAAGTCAAATCTGATAAGCTGTTGTTTACAATTCCGTACGAAATAAGTGAAGGTTATATTAGGTTTGTTTGTTTACTTTTGCAGTAAATGTGTAATTATTGAGTAAACTGAAAAATGTACTTACAAAAGAGAAAAGCTGTTGCCCAAAAAAGTACACGAAATTATATTAAACTTAAAGAAACAGCTGATTGCAAATAAATGTAGCATTGAAATCTATTTACACTTTTGAGTACTCAACTCTTTTTCTTGTTGGGTTGGTACTCGATGCAATATTTATTATAACATGAACATTTTAAGAAAATATTACCAACTTATTTTTCGTAATCTTTCCCATATGTTTATTTTTATTTTATTTGATTTTGCTAATTTGTGTTGGATTAAATTTATTCAAAAGTATGTGATTATTTGTTGTTAATATTGATTACCTTAAAAACAATTGCAGTTCTTAGCACTTTCGCAACTCCAAAGAATTAAAATAACACAAAGGAAATGGTTGTAAATGGTAACTATAACAATTATTTCCTTTTAAAAGGGATATAAAAAATTTGTTTAACAAACGAATAGTTTAAAAATAAATATTCAGTTTTTATTTTTCATTAACTTGATTTCTCTTTTTTAAATAATTTTTTCACAAATTGTATACTTTTTGTTTTCTTACTTTTGTTTGTTAACCTTTTTTGTTTTACTACATTTTACTAGCAATAATTTCTGCAGTAAAAATTTGTTAATACTCAGCCACTTTACGCTCTCAATTTGTATTCTTTTACTGTATTTTGTGTAACCGAACGCAACTTAGTAAAATACAGTAAAGTTCAATAAAAGTTTTTAAAGACTTTTGGATACTCGAAAGCACCCATTATTTTGCAGTTGGAAAAAACTGCTGCCAGAAATATTTCGCATGTTTTCACAAAATGGAACAGAGTACAACTTCGGCAGTATTATTTTGCAATTATTTCGCATACATTTTTTTAATGGATTTTTGACAGCAGTTTGCACAAAATGATGAACAGATAACCGTGCTTAACGTACGACTTAACATGAAAATATCGGAAATTATCCAAGTAATTTAAAAACGATCCCATTTTTTTTTTATAATTATGCGATAAACTGGCAACGCTTTAGTTCATTTGTATCTCAAGGTGTGAGTGCTAGTGGGTGTTGATAGAATTACCAGACAGTGAGGTTTATGCAAAAGTGAGAAAAACAATCTTTTTGCACAAAAATATTTTGCATAGAAATTCCTTAAACTTTTATAGGAAAATAAACATGGCAAAAACAAAAATTTAATATTAGTTTAAATTTGAAATATGCATGTAAATTTGTATTTGATAAAATAATATAAAAAATCCTTATAAATTTTAGTATGTACTATTTCTTAGTGTTGGGATAAGCGGCATTTCAATCACTAGTATTTGAAATGTAAATACGTATGTATTTTGTATTTCAATTAAGATTTAAAAATGTATTTTGTATTTTAAATACTTAAAACTTCAAAATAAAATATTTACTAATAATAAACAAACGCTAGGCAATTTTGATTTGTGAATAGAGACAGACAGTGATTAACCTTAAACATTGAGGCCCTTATTTTGTAGAGCCCGACGCCAAGCGTTCACAAATTAAAATTTTTAATGTGTTTTTTTTTCATATAAAATTCATCAATGCTAAGCGTTGCGTCTTAGATTAAACAAAGAGCCTGCCCTTCTAGAAAGCTATCCAAATATGAAGAAAAGTGTTAATACGGTTTAACATTTGATGTTCACCAGGACCTGCAGGAAGATAAGTTAAATTTTTAAATACACTAACTGTGCAATAATGAAAGTTGAACGTTCTAAAAACAGTACTTGGCAATACATTTTTTCACTGAGAGCAGTTGAGAGTGCTGTTTCGGAAACATTTTATTTAATGTTGCAATAGTTTGCAGACAGGTGGCACAAATTTACCGCATTTACAAATCCATCCATTGTCGATTAGCGGGTTGTATATATTTCCCAACAACAAAAGGCTGTTTATCTGATTCATGAAAGGAAATATGTAATTGTTTGACTGATAAACTGTTTTTTTAATAAACGTAGTTGAAATACATACTTAGCCAATTCACAATGTGTTCTATTGCGTCATATTAGTAGTATTGCGTGAAATTTTATAACTGTCATAAAAAAATTTTGTTGATATTTTTCATATAAAAATATTATGTACAGATATGTAAATATGAGAATACTATTTCGTTACCAATGTTTTTTCAATGTGCTATTTACTCAGCTGTTTTTTGTTTACAAATTCAAAGCTTTTAATTTTTTTTTATATGAAAATACAACAGCACGTTCATAATGGTATTTTAAATATATAAATTTAAAGTATTTTGTATTTAAAATATATGGGAAAAATTTGTTTTGTATTTAATGCATTTTGTCATTTTGCCCAACTCTATCGCATCAAGCGTAGCGTTTTCCTGCGCCTAGCTTTTACGCTGGATTGGCTTACTTAAATAAGAGCGTGTGATAAACAGCAATCTTATTTAATAGAAACCAGAAAAAATAAATTAAAATATGTACCTCCATTTCCAAACCGCTAGATTGACCTAAAACTAGCTAAATTGTCATTACTAAGTATCAATGAGCCTTCACAGACGAGAACAATTTTTGTTCTGTTCACACGGTATGATTAATCATCTGGCATGAAATGTATACGTGTATACCGCTCTGTGTGTATTGGTGTTTTTTTGTATTCATTTGACATTTGTGTATTTTTTTTTTATTTGCCTATTAGGGGGTTTAATTTTTTTTCAAAGATGTGTTTTTCATATGAATTTGTTGACGCCCCGGGTCTCGGTCATAAAAAAAGTTATAGGTATGCACCGAATTTTAAGAAGATTGGATAATATTTGAAGGTTGCACGCACATAGTGATCACTTTTCATCTAAAAATAAAGAATTTTATAATATTAAAGTACTTTGATCGATTTTAAAAAGACGGCCGTTAGTTTTGTTTTTTTTGCTTTTGCTTGCGAACACACAAAACAGCACAAAGAACGAAAATTGAATACTTCATACTAAAGCTCAAAAAAACATTGGATGTGCCGGCAAGCGTGGAAACTATTCGCCGCAGACTTCGAGGCAACAGCCTCAATGCCCGTAGTCCTCGAAAAGTGCCGCTCCTTTCCTCTAAGCATGTTGCTAAACGGATATCTTTTGCTAAAGCACATTTAAATTGGCCAAAGGAAAAGTGGAGAAATGTGCTATGGACTGACGAATCCAAAATTGTCCTTTTTGGTGGAAAGGGTTCCAGATGTTTTATCCGTAGGACACCTAACAGCGAATACAAGCCACAATTCACATCAAAAACTATCAAACATGGAGGTCATAGTATTATGGTATGGGGTTGCTTCTCGTATCAAGGTGTGGGCCCTTTATGGATTCATCGGTTTATGTAAAAATCCTTGATGAAATTATGCTGCCGTATGCTTCCTACGAAATGCCGCTGGTGTGGGTCTTCCAGCAAGACAATGACCCCAAACACACCAGCAAAATGGTAAAAAAATGGTTCAACGATAACTCTATCAATGTAATGGAGTGGCCTGCACAGTCCCCAGATTTGAACCCTATCGAAAATCTGTGAACGGACATAAAGAAGGGTGTATTTACAATAAAACCAACAAGCGTTGAAGGGCTCTGGGAGGCTGTGCAGAAAATTTGGAGTTCCATCAAAGTTGAAAGATGCCATCATTTAGTGGATTCCATGGGAAGGCGTTGTGCCGCGGTAATAGCAAACAAAGGGCATGCGACAAAGTACTGAAACCATACAATTAATTTATCTACAAGATGTCTGAGTGGAATTTTTGACTTATTTTAAAAAAAAGGACACTAATTTTTGTTAAAAATGAACTGAAGTGCTATTATTTTGACTGTGTAGTTTTTAAGTTTTTTGTTTATATTAATTAGCGTATTATAAACTGTTGAAAACACCAAATAATTTTCTTATGATAATAAACCATTAACATCAAAGAATTTATTATTTTGTTTTGAGTTGAAGCGGCCCAACAGTTAAACAGATGTAAACGGAGTCAATATAAATTTGTGCGTGGTGCTATTATATTGACTGCAGCTGTACATACGAGTATTTAATTTGGTGATCCCCCCTTTTCATTTTACTTCTAGTAAGTAGAAGCAAAACAAACTTCACTACTTAACGCGCTGTCAAAATCGGATTTTCCATTTGCAAACCGTAGACGTCGCCTTATTTGGGTTTAGTTCATACATTTTGTATAATCATGAGCTGACAGATAGAAAACGCTTGGCTTGTATGATAATAGGTGTAAAGCTCGGTAAAATGAGAGTAAACAAGAATTGGCATCAGTATGAGACAAAAATTTGCAAAAGTACGTGAACGCAACAAACAAAATTTCTATCCGAAAGGAAGATATAAGAGTAAACAATAAAGGTTACACAAAAAACTGGTTTTAATCGCCTTCAACTCCTTTATTGCTGTGTATGTATACATACTTATATGTACATACATATATTTAACCTTGAATTTGGCTAAATTGAATACTGATTTTGTTAGTACTCGTATTTTTGTACGTTTCTGTTGTGTATTTGCTTAAACAGCTGATTGTTTTACAATTTACCGGACTTATTTGGGCGGTTTCGTGCAAGAAGAAGAACAATATTATTTTTTCAAACACACAATCCCATTTATATGTATAATCTTCAAGTGCTTGAGCGCTTTTCGTTCAATTTGGTGTCCCGCAGGATTCCAATGAAGAATAAAAAAATTAATTTAAATGGTACCATGTATTCTTTTTATCAAGGTCACCTGATATCACAAATTTGTTATTTCATTTTCGTAATTTGTATAATAAAATTGAATTGATAGTGTTATCATTAAGTTGGTGATATTAATGTTAATCAAAGAACTAAACTACCAAAAAATAAAGCTCAAACAACAACACTTAATAATAATAATAAAAAAATAAAAATAAAAAACTTTAAAAAGTTAAATCGTTCTAGATAACAAAAATCAAAAGCGATAATAAACAAATCATTGTATTAGTTACTATGCCATAAAAAAATATTTATTAATATAAATATAAGTATGACATATGATTTCAAAAAATCCATACCAAAATACAAATGGAAAATTTTACATTTAAAAATTTTGCTAATACCTCCATAAGAGAAATAAGCTTAAACTGAAAAAATGTTAATAACTCGTCGTCCCGAAGTTATCTTCACCTACATATATCACAAAAACAAAAAATGAGATAAAACCGCTTCTCCTAAAAACTCAAGACTTGACGAGTCAAACCTGACGTGTGTGAACCGGGTTTACGATCCTGAACTTTTGCTCCGGAAGTACTGCAAATTCGGATCATCTAATAATTGTTTTGTATATAATGTTGAACTTAAAAGACTCAATTTCCCAAAGAAAATTTTTTTGAAGATACGTGCAGATAACTTCCGGACGACGAAATGTTGAGTAATTTTTCATATTAGAGTTTTTTTTTGCATCAGCTGCAAAATTTTTTTCAATGTAAATTAGGGGCTTTATGTATCTTCAGTTCAAAATGTTTTTTATTTTAGAATCAACGACCCCTGGTGTTTTCACTAAAACTTTATATCTTATCTTAACTAGTTACTTTTTCATTTCGTATTTTAATTACACGGAAGCAAAAAAGTTTATTAAAATGTTTATTAGACCCTTATCGATGTACATATATGTGTATCTATTTATATAGTACAGGTAGACCTCGCTTAACACATGCTTCCTTGAACACGGCCTCGGTATAACACGTTTTTTGTAACACGTTCTTAGTTAACACGGAAACAACATCGGTTTTACACAGTTTTTCAATTCATATAAGGACAAGTCCCAGCAACAGTCCACCAACTAAAATTTTTTGAAATGGATCCAACTTATTTTATGTTTTTTTTTTAATATTAGACTAGATATATAATTTTATAAATAAAATAAATGTATTTCGGTGATCATTAATGCAAAAATTTTTATCAAATCCTACCCTATCTCAGAACTTCTAATTTCATACTAGAAATTAAAAATTTTTAGGTATTCATATCAATACTTTAGCGTTAATGAAGACGGCCAGATCGAAAGCCATACTTTTATACATTGAATTCACTTCAATTTTAGTTAAAATATTTTGTCTTTACTATTTTGGAAACATTGAAATTAGGTATGAAATTTCAGAATTTTAAATAGAATGGAAAAAATGTAGCGTGCGTCACAAAGTTTTCACGTCTTTTGATAAAAAACGACAAAAATTTTTTGGATGCAAATAAGTTATTTTAGAGTTCTTTTATATTCATCTTTCTTTTAGGAACTAGATTCTGTATGCTTTATTATGCAAAATTCGCAAAAAAATTACGAAAACACACTTTAACTTTCAAAGTTACTTCCGGTTTTTGTGATCAATTATTTCGCAACAAATACCCGCTAAAAAATTATTTCTTATGTCATTCGAAAGTACACTTATTCCATCTCACTAAGCACCATGAATAAGTTGAAGGTACCTCTTTTGAAAGATCAAAAAGTTTTTATATATTAATGTGAAAACGCGTACGAATGCAGCGTTCGTCACGTATGATTTGGCCATATGTGCTTTTTTAACCTTGACTCATCTTTTGAACGGCGATCATGTATTGAATAATGTATTTTACCATACAAAGAACTTTACATAAATCTATCGAATGACCAAACAAAAATAACAGATTCTTTAAAGAAAAAAAGACGTGTGGCACTCGGGGACTGCCGCGGCAAAGCTATTGCATAGCATTTTTTATCAACTTATGCAATTATAATTATTTATTTATTTTTTATATATGTAGTATTTTTTTTCTTTGATATTAGTTCAAGTTTTTTCTTTGATATTAATTTAAGTTACACTTAAAAACCTACGAATTGTCTGTTTGTTTGTGTAAATTATTTTTTGTCAACCAAGATTGCTCGTAAGTACTTGTGTTTTCCTACATGTAAAAATCTGTTCTGGCAATACTGTATGTTAATGAAATCAATAGCATACTTTAGGGGTTAACATACGCTAGTCGATTCAAATACTTAAAAAACAAAAGACTTAAGAAACAAACTTAGTGTTAGGTTTTATTGTCGTTACGGAATTTCTTGATTCGGTCGAAGCGCTCAAAGCCTGCTATATGATGAAGAATATATTTGAAGATAACTATTTTTGTGTGGTTTTATGTGCTTTATGTCGTATGTAAAATCGAATAAAATATGGAATACACATACATACATATGGTTGAAATTGGAATTTTTGGAAATCGGTGAACTTAACCTGCCCTTCTTTTTGCACTGGTTTTTTGTATCGTTTAACATGGTTTTGGTTAACAATGAACGTAACAGCGGTGTTAAACGAGGTCTACCTGTATTTCAAAATGATATTTTAAAATACTTGTCTTTAGGGGCTTTTCACATATTAAGTAATGCCATTTTCAAATCCCTATTCCTCTTCCGTAAAGCATTTTAAAACATTTTCAGAATAAATTATAGGTTCCGTATCAAATAATCAACCCCTACCCACACCTGAATACATGTCACATAATATGTGTACAGAACCTTATGTAGTGGGTAAAAATTATTTCAGTCATTGAAATCGGTTGGGTTATTTGAAGAATATACATATATACATACATGGCTAAAAATCTCCGCAATTTTCAAAGTTTTCTTATATATTTCTTTTGGTAAACAAAAATACTTGTTCTTAGAAAATCTTCTATTGTGTCTTTGGATTACTTACAAATTGAGATTAATATTGCAATATTATTGAGTCATCGCACTTATACAAAAATAAGTGCCCATTGATATTGATAATAGAAAACCAACAACAACAAAAACATTTACACAACAAAATTTCATAAATAATAATAAGATAAGTTTTTGTTTACTGATTTTAAATAATAGAGTTCAAAGCCCTACAAATTTTTTGACATTTGAAGTGGCCTTTATAAAGTATAGTTCTCGTTCTTAAGCGCAACAACAATCCTGTCACCTGACAACTTTCTTCTTCTTCTTTCTTACATATTTTGCATTAATATTAATTAAAATTAATAGTACTCTTTACAAGGCCGTGCAAAAGATTAAAAAATGGAGAAGGTTATCAATTCGTTTGTATTTTTTTTAAGTATTTGTTACTTGAGAACTACGCCATTTATAAACCGATTTGAAAATTATTTGCTTTATTTGAAGGGAAGTACTTCCAGATTGATCCCATTTTTGTATTTTTAATTTCTGTTTTGTCCGACGTCTGATTTTAAAGTCGGTTGTTTTTTTTTGCAAAAATTATCCTCGATGTTTTTAAACAAATTAGAAAACGAACACGAATGTGATGGAAGTCGATTTTGAAAACGCTATAATTTAAAACCGTCTTGTGCATAATTAAAATTTTATTTTTTCGCATACTATGTACATATCGCTCCTTTATTGTAACGTAGTCATACCTCGAAAAATTTGATTTTTGAGTTAAGAATACAGAATAATTCGTCGTATCGTTCTTCATTTTGTGTGAAAAATTCATACAAATATCTGGTTTACTCTTGAGGGGAGAATACTTTTTTATTTTTCCATTGACGTGTGTGTAAATAAAAATCTTTAAACTCGTTTTCTCACGAAAGAGTTCTTTTGAGATATGACTACGTTGCAATAAAGGAGCGATAAGAAAGATAGAAAGAAATATTTTAGTTTCATTCTATTTGTCAACTAAGAGTGATTTTGTCGACAAAAATTTAAAATGGCTCCAAAAGGTAAGCAAACAACAGTGGAAATTAGGCATCTTATTATACGACTGTATGGAGAAGGGAAAACTGTACGAAATATTGCTCAAATTGTCGGTAGGAGTCGGTCGGCCGTTCATGGTATTATTAAAAGATACAAAACTGAAAATAGAGTGGAAAACAAAAGCAAAGAAGGTCTTGGAAAGATTTTAAATGATCATGACAAAAGACGAATTTTACTTGAAGTGAGCTGTTGAGCTACAAAAGTATGTAGAAACCCACACAGGAAAGTCAGTTTGTTGTGAGACTATTAGAAATACCTTACGAAATCATGATTTTTATGGTTGAGTCTTGAGAAAAAACCCTTTTATATATGTATGTACATATCTTTAAAAACTGAGTGGAACAAAATTCTTCCAGAAGTGTGTGCAAATTTAGTTAATTCTATGCAAAAAAGACTACAAAAAGTTATTGACTCTAAAGGTAATGCTATAAAGTACTAAACAAATTATTCTTTATTATTTTATTTATTATTGTTCTTTTTTATTTCTCTTATTAAAAATTTACAGTTTTGTCCGATTTTCCGTTGGAGTTAAAAAAACTTAGTTGATTTATTTATCACAACTATTTCTTAAAAAAAATGAATTGTTTTGCTTTTTTCTTAATAATAATTTAGAAATTATCTTTCTTAATAGAAATATATTTTTTAAATAAATGGTATTTTGTTTATGTTTCATAATAAAATTGTTTTTGGGCATGTCCGATTTTGCGTTTGATTCACTGTATGTATATAAGCGAACACACGATTTTATAACTCCATTTCAATGCCATGGCTTCCATTAAATATGAATATAACGGTTAAGCGTTATTTTTGGTAGCAATTTGTTTCTTCTTTTATATAATGGTGGTGACTTTGAACTTGAAAATGGTGGTTTACTAACTTATGCATTTGTTGCTGTTGTTGGTCGGTGTGTGTAAATAAAATGCAAATCTTGTTCTTTATTTAACTCTTTTTCTTTTCCGTTGTAACAGATTAAATAAATATTTATTAAGCTTACCGTTACTTTAAATGCTTCCGCCATTTGTATTAGAGCACCAAAATTTCCAATATTTAGTATGAGGAATATAGTATAATACAATGAATAGTTGAATTTGACTCGAATTTTTAATAACATTTTCGCAGTTGTTTAAAATAAATACAAATTAACTATAAAAAATTAATTATTTATTTATTTGTTAATATTTCGCAATAACAAACACACTTTTTAATTTTTATGGCTTTTTTTTAGCAATGTTGTAATATTGTGCAAACTCTATGAGGCAACTTGTTATTAAAACTTATTATTATTTTTTTTAATTATTGCTTGTTGTATTTTTTGCAACCAACCTAATACTAGTTAATACAATAAACACTTGTTGAAGTTTTATGTGCAATCTACTTCTTGTAACTATTTTTTGTTGTTGTTTTATTTTAAATAAAATATTTTTTAAACTCAAGTAAGTCTCTTCTGTGTATTCGATGAAGCGCGTCCAAGCTGTTGACCCACTTCGACTGGACTGTGCAGAAGTTGGTATATGCTGTTTGCCTTTTTAGCTTTTCCGTGAGAGTGTGCAAAAATAAGTTTAAACGCTTTATTTTTGTAGCTACTTATATCGCAGATAATTTGTTTTTACTATTATTTACTTTGTATAATTTTTTTTTGCTAATGGCAATCGTTTGTTTTTTAATTTGATAATTTTTATTTCGTATTGTGTTTCGGATTATAATTTTTTAAGTGTTTTGAATTGTGGTTGTTGTAATGTAAGAACGCTATTTATTGTTGTAAACAATTTGGAATCTTTTTTTTAAATGTATGATTATATTAATTGTTTAGTATATATGTACACTAATTAATTGGAATTGTTATTGTATATTTTAATTATTGCCTTCACTGAGAAATACATAAATATAATTTTATTCTTTTTGTTTTTCAAACTGATAAGATTTTTTTGTCAAACAATTGAAACTGATTAATGACGTTGAGTATTTTTTTTGCAATTAAATCGCTGGTGGTGGATTTAGTTTTAGTGTGGCACTGCAATCTTCCTTTGTTTCGAAAAGATTGTCTAGGCCTTTCAATCTGAAAAAATATAATGAAATAGTTAGATTAAAAATGGTTTATGTGTAAGTTGTAAAGAAATTAAAAAAATCATTTGATACAAAAAATAAAATAAATATACTAGGTATTAAAAATTTAAATAAAACAACTGGCAAGTTTTGGCTTAAAAAAAAAACTATAATTTTATTGAAAACAAAACTAATATCAGACCACTCATACAAACATTCTTGAGAATGTGTGTACATATATACTTATGTACATACATATGTACTATATACAAAAAAAAAATTAATAGTTTAAACCCTAAAATTTTTCCAAAACCGCAAAATAGCAAATGGAAAGAAACGAAATTTATGAAACATAATGAAACAAAAGATAAGAACTAAGAAACGAGTATATCTTAAGATGTTTAAAAATAAGATCTAACGAGCTGTAGTTGAATGAGAATATTTATCGATTAAGTAGAAAGAAATAGTTGAAACACATAATTTATTTGTAATGGACATGGCGCTGTCGAATTTTCTAGTCATAATAATTAATGAAAAATTATACGAAAAATCCAGCGAAAAAAAAATCGTAAATAAGGATTTGTTTCGCAGATATTGCATTTTCTTCTCATTTTTAATAACTCTCATTTTCATATAAAAAGGTCAAGTTTTGTTTTAAATACATACGAGGGCGGATTAATAAGTCCGTGACTTTTCGAACTTCCCTCGCAGTTATATGAAATGCAACATTTTCCCATCAAGTACCACCTGTTAATAGACTGCTGTCAAATTTTGAGCAAGTGCCGTCATTTACTTTGCGTTTAACAGCTGTTCAAAACATACAAACTCGTGTATTTTTCTAAAAATGGAAAAAAGTGAATTTCGAGTTCTCATTGAACATTATTTTTTGCGGAAAACAAACCGTCGATCAAACCAAGGAATTTCATGATAAATACTATGGGGACTCAGCACCATCGATTTCAATGGTAAAAAAGTGGTTTACTGACTTTCGTTGTGGTCGCACAAGTACAAATGACGCTGAACGTTCTGGACGGCCAATTGAGGTCAGTACACCCGAAAATGTCGAAAAAATTCACGATATGGTGTTGGCCGATCGAAGATTAAAAGAGCGTGAGATTGTTGATGCCATTGGCATTTCATATGGTAGTGTGGTTTCGATTTTAAGTGACAACTTCAAGGGATTGTTTGGAGTTGTTTAACCGCAATCCGAATTGGTAGCTCATCCGCCTTATTCTCCGGATTTAGCCGCCAGTGAATACTTGCTATTTCCAAAACTATTGAAATGGCTCGGTGGAAAGAGATTTACCTCCAACGATGAAATTATTGCCTATTTTAAGGACCTCGAAAAATCATGTTTTTTGGAAGGGATACAAAAACTGGAGAAACGTTGGTCTAAGTGTATTGAGTTAAAAGAAGATTATGTTGCAAAATAAATTTTTGTTTTGCAAAAAAAACTGTGTTTCACACAGTTTCACACGAACTTGTTGATCCGCCCTCGTATATTCGCATATCAATTCCGATCTTGTGTTGAATAAATATATTTTTCATTTAAGAGCTTCAAGATTCTTGTTTGTTGTTTTAGATTAAAACATGTTTACTTTTCTTCATAAACTTCCGTTTTTAATCAAAATTGCTATTTACATACATACATACATATGTACATATTTATGTGTACAATTGCAGCTAATAGTTTTTACCGTTTTAATTGTATATCGCATTGCAGTAATACGCGCTTGAAGTAATAAAATTATTTAATCACGTTTGTTTTGTAAAAAAAAAAAAATAAATAAAAATAGTTTGCGAATGTGTATGTAATAATTGAAATGGCAAGTTACTTGCAATTACAAAATGTTGTTGCTTTTGGTAACTATCGTAAGACATACTGGTACCAGTTAAGTGGGTCTATCCAACTGTGTTGTGTGTCTATGCCATTAATAGAAAATATAAGAAAAAAGCTGTCTCAGGTTGGTTAAGCAGAAAATGAATGGAAAAATGGAAAGTTTTAAGCCTATAAATCTGTAAGAAGAAATTGAAATAATATTCTTAACTTGTTGACTTGCTTGTTAACAAACGAAAGTGAATGTTGTAAAAAGTGAAATTATTTTAGAAGATAAGAAACAAAATAGAATCGCTATAAAAACACTCAAGAAATTAATTGAAATTTACACTAAAATCAGAAATTTCTATTTTTTAATATTTTAGTGATAAGATTGAAAAAGGAATGAAATGGAAATAATTAATGCATAAGATAGGCATGAAACAAGGATTCAGCCACTTAAAGCCCCATTTTGAAAAATTCTGAGTTTTAAAATGAAAATAGAAAATTTTCTAGTTGAAAATAGTATTCTCGCTGGAAACAAAAATTTTTAAACACGCATAGCTTTTATCGGGGGCTTTGAGCGCAGCGACCGAATCAAGAAATTCCGTAACGAAAATAAAACCTAACACTAACTTTGTTTCTTAAGTCTTTTGTTTTTAAGTATTTGAATCGACTAGCGTATGTTAACCCCTAAAGTATGCTATTGATTTCATTAACATACAGTATTGCCAGAACAGATTTTTACATGTAGGAAAACGCAAGTACTTACGAGCAATCTTGGTTGACAAAAAATAATTTACACAAACAAACAGACAATTCGTAGGTTTTTAAGCGGTAATTTCCATATATGTATTTAGAGGATATCAAGTCTCAAATTTATGTTTCTTATTTCAGTTACCATAAACCTATAGTTTCAATGATAAAAATTCCTGAATAACCTACATGTATTGTAAGATAATAAAAATATTTTAAACGATATTAACTTCTCATTCATTCAATAAAAGAAAAAAATTTGTTTTCTTATCGATCACCACGCTCAAAAAGTGTAACTTGAATTAATATCACTTGAATTAATATCAAAGAAAAAAAATACTGCATAAATAAAAAATAAATAATTATAATTGCATAAGTTGATAAAAAATGCTATGCAATAGCTATGCCGCGGCAGTCCCCGAGTGCCACACGTCCACACGTCCTTTTTAATTTACACACAGATCAATGGAAAAATATAGAAGTATTCTCCCCTCCAGAGGTAAATAAACAAGATATTTGTATGAATTTTTCACACAAGATGAATACCGATAAGACGAACTATTCCGCATTCTTAACTTAAAAATCACGTTGCAATATACTAAACTTGGTTGTGCTGGGTCTTTTGAAATCTGAACTATTTTTAGTACAATTTTATTAGCTTCACTTGCAATTGAATCTTTCAATGTAATTTTCATCAATTTTATAATTTACGATCAACTGAAACTTTGCCCACACATTGAGCTAATCGGGCAATACAAATAATTGATACGAAAATTAGAAAGTGCCACGCCCATACTATGTAAACAATTTGTAAACTACTTCTACGTGGCCGAAACTCATAAAACTTTGCACATACATTGAGTTCATCTTACAATACAAT
The DNA here is from genome assembly GCA_956483585.1 of Gymnocheta viridis. Lineage (NCBI taxonomy): Eukaryota > Metazoa > Arthropoda > Insecta > Diptera > Tachinidae > Gymnocheta > Gymnocheta viridis. The sequence goes on along the minus strand of OY101444.1, from coordinate 21,091,414 downwards.
TTAATTATTAAATTTATTATTCGAGACAGGTCTCGATATCTTTTTTCAAAGAATTTCCAAAAGTTTTGAAATACAATTTACTAATAAGAAAAGTGGGCAGTGTCACGCCCATACAAAGCAAATATAGATTATAGTATAAATAAAGAACTAGACTAGCCACAGTTTTTTGTTACTGAGACCACTTTTCCAGAGTTTGATGGTTAGAAGGGAAAGAAAAATTGGGCTGAGTACAGATTTTGATGTATGTACATATGTATGTACGATGGCGGATTGATATTGAAGCTACCTAGCGCTAGATGGCAGCACAAACAAAAACTTTTTTTTTAGAAATTGCTATCTGTCAAACGTCATCTAGTGCTTGCATTTGCTAGCATGTACTCGTACGTGAACACAAAATTTTTCAAAGTTTAAAGAAAAATTTAAAAGACTTTGTCAAAGTAAACTTTGCATGTGGAAAAGCGGACTAAGTTAAATACACGGTTCACACGAAAATTGGAGCGATTAAAAAATGGGACTCCACGTCCTCTTCTCATTCGATGAGAATCTTTTTATTACCAGCAATTTTTTTTATTTAAAAAATCAATATAGATGATACCACGCACATCAATCACCAAAAAATATTTGAGCGATTTCCGTAAAAATTTTCTAGACGAGTCGCCCCATCCGAAAAAAAGTTCAAGTTTTGGTTGTGGAAACCGCACTTTATTGTCTTATGGCCTCATATTGTCAAATTAAATGTGTAAAATTTTTATGAAAATAACAGTTTTTTTTAATTTAAAGGTTTTCCATGTAAATTTCATAAATAAATAAATATTTAATAAATTTATTATTGGAGACATGTCTCGATATCTTATTTCAAAGAATTTTAAAAAGTTTTATTTTTAAATAAATAAATAAAACTACGTTCTTAAGTTGTTTACTGTTTAAGAAACATTAGTGGTCGAAATTCGATCTGAATTCATTGAATATTTCAATGTGAACGTCAGTGCATATATTTTTTTTAAATTATGTGTGTACACGTGTCTTTTATTGCGTCTTTTATTTTGTTTTTTTTACGTAACTGATAAAAATTTTATATTCTTTTTTATTTATTATAATTTTTTCTAATTTTATACTTCACAAACAAACTCAAACGTCTAGTAGCAACTTTAAGCGAATTCAAGTCAAACGTACACTGTCCACATCTGCTCCTTCAAACTTATGCTGGCCAATTCTTCTATTTTTGTTTACTTAATAATATATATAATTACAGTGAACTCGCGAAAACGTGAACTAATTTTTACGAAGGCTGTTAACGCTTTCAAATTTGTTCATGTTTGCGATTGTGAAAATTTTAGAACAAAAAAAGCACGGTTTACCATCAGATTTTAGCTTCTAGCTAATAAATTAAAAGCAAATATTCAAAATTAGATTAAAAATTAAAAATGTTTACATTTATTTCTTCACTTCGCTAAAAAAAAACTTACACAAACAATTCAAGCAAATCAGATGTATTACAAATATAAAATATTAACACATTTTTCTATTGCTTTGTCCTTCTTTTTAATTGAGCAAATTGTAGATTTTGCCACTTGATATTTCTTGGATGCAGTTACAATGTAGAAGGTAAACAATATCTGCTTTGTCTTTCAGACTCAAAACTTTTGGCTTTTTAGAAGACATTTTTTTATTCACTTTCACCATTTCCGAGTATATTTGTACTTAAGCAAAATAATATTTATGTAATTCTTAACTTAACCGTTGTGTTTAAAGATCATGTCATATAACAACTAAATTAGAAGAGATACACAAATATGTACGTTTGCATGTATTTGTTGAAATCGCTCTAACGTAAACAAATAATATGTATTCTAATATGCTAGAATTCCCACAATTAAAAAAGAACGCAACAAATAAAACGAAGAAACTGGAAAAATTTTGTTCACGTTTTAGAATGATGTGTAAAAAATAAAAGTGTTCACGTTTCCGAATCGTTTATGTTAACGGGTATTATTCAAGTTTTCGCGAGTTCTTTTAACAGATGTATTTTGTGTAAAGTTTGTACTTTTAGTCAGAGTTGTATTCTGACCGTTAACTCTGAAAGTATCGAGTAACTACTTTTTAGTATTAAGTACACGGATAAAGTGCAAAATATTCGGCACTTACTATTCAATACTTCACCAGAACAACTTCAAACCGAATATTTTTGTTCGGAATATTTTAATTTTGTAACAAATTTTTAAGCTTCTTCCCACCGAGTGTATATTGTGTGAACAGTCCCAAAAGATTTGATTTGTGTTTCGTTAGAAAATACATAAATATAGTTGAATTGAAAACGAGTAAAAATACATCATTAATATGAAAATGTATGAAATTCAAACACGTTTACTATTTAGACTGCCTCATTTTATGTCGATTTGCTGCTTAACATGACAGTATTCTCATTTATTTCATAAACAGTACAGTATAATTCGCTTAGCTGCACTGAATTTCGGTGCACACATTTTTGTGCACTTAAGCGAATTGTGCCCTTATCCGAATTTTTTACCTGCACACTTGAGGCAGTCGATATTGTCTTTTTCCGATTATTGTCGATATGTCACAATTGTATTGTTTGGCCAGCACCTGTTTATTTACGTTGTTTTGCACGGACTCTATAATTTTTAATTTTTGTTTTATTGACAAGCCTCCAACCCTTTTTCCCATTTTGATTTGTTTTATGTTTGTTCTTTTTACGTTGTTTTGCACGGACTCTATAATTTTTAACTTTTTTTTTACACGATGACAAAGCTTCAACTGTTTTACATTTCAATTTGTTTAGTCACTATGTAACACATAAAATTATAAGAGTTGGTAAACGAAATTTTTTTTTAAAGTGCTGGTAAACGAAATTTTTTCTATAGAAAATTGAATTATGAAACACAATTATCGAGGCTGCTAAGACGAATGTGCAGCTAAGCAAAATGCAGTTAAAAGAGAAAATTTCATACAAATGCTGCAATAAAATGCAGCCATAACGAGTTTTAGTGCTCTTATCCGGAATGTGCTGCTAAGCGAAGGGGCAGCTAAGCGAATTATACTGTATCGGCAAACTTCAATAAACAACCTGTAGGAAATGTCAGCATATCTTTAAGTATAACAAAAACTCCAACTGTGCCTTGAAAATGCTAAAACAATTTTTTATGTAATAAGCTTTATAATGACAATGTCAACCGTGAAGTGTGTTGTAATTGTTCCCATTTTACCTGCCTTAAGAAAATTACAAAATTTTCGCTGTTTTCCTGCTTTAATTCTAAGCATGTAAATAGAAAATTAAATGTGTTCAACTTACCTTCTTTATTTGATTGTTATTTGGCAATAGGCTGATAGTTTATTTTTTTTTGCAAATAAAACAAAAAACATCATCGTTATCGAAAATTATTTTTAAACTAAATTTTATCGATCACTTTTATTTAACAACTTATTACTCGTGTTTAGTTCGATTTAATTAAAATTTCTTTTTATACACTTGACTGACACGTTAGCAATATACATATTTAGGTACGTTTTTTTTTAAATTTATTATTTAATAAAAAAATTAGCTCCTTATTTAAAGCGTGTGTTGTCTCTGCGCAAAATTACAAACTAAAACTGAATGACAACAAAATCAAGTAAAATGTGGGTAGTGGCAGGCACTACCAAGAGTATGATGTATTTTATTTTTTCTTTTGTTGCTTCATTCACAAAAGTACTCGTACATTCCGGTATACTTTTTTTCGCTTAAGATCTATTTATGCGCAGTAACATCAGAAGTCAACAAAAAACATTCGGTTACAGCTGATTATTTTCCTGTATAGAAAAACAGAATCACACCACATTGTAGCAAAAACCTTGGCAGATACACATACAACAACAGCATGTACACAGTTTGAAAAATAAACAGAGAGAAGAAGCAAAGACCAAAGACAAAATGAGATAAAACGAGTTAATTGATATGGAATATTATGGAACTATAGAACGAACCTCTAAAGCCCCTATAAAGCGACAAGTGGTGTTTTCCGGATAAACTCGAAATGAAAGAGAAGTGTAGGAGTAGTCATCAGTTTAACTTTATTAACTTCACTTTTCATTAACTTCTCTTGTAGCTAATGATGTAATGGAATCTCTCAACGCAATTTTTACCAACTGCAAGAAGCCCGATCCGACTTGAAACTTTGCAATCCCGTGAGCTTTCTGTGTCAATACAATTTTATGATTAGAAATGTGTTGCACGCCTATAAATTTCTTGTGATTTTTTTAGAAGATTTGGCAATGCCACGCCCACATTGAGTAAATAACATTTTTCAACTACTACTTGACCGATATTTATGAAGCGTGGCCCAAAAATTGAGTTCACCATGCAGTACAATTTAATGATTAGAAAAGCGGTCAGTGAAACACTACAAAGTAAACATAATCGATGATTATGAAATTTCGCACAAACATTTAGTTCCCATGTTCACAGGGTCAGCAAAATTCTAGGTTCGCTCTCTCATTTATGATGTGCGCCCCAAACCATGGTTGAACCAACAAGTTTCGCCATATAAAATTTTGAGAGCCAACCTTCTTGGTTCAATTTTAATTTTGCTGCGAACCATTCAAAAATTTCCTATCATCTCCAATTTTGATAACAAATTATCGCTAGTTTATCCGAACTAGCTGTAAAAAAAATAAAAACAAAGAGAGAAAAGCCTAATGTGTGTAAAAAAAAAAACAAAAAAAATAAATAGTGAAACGTATTTTAAAATGTACGAGTATAAGGATGTCTTCGGAGCTTAGATTCTTTGGAGTCAAAAATTTGTGTAAAAGTGTTGAATGAAACAAAAACAATCGTTTGAACACCAAGGTTCGCAATCGTGATTCATAGAGCGAAACATTTGGTTCATATTACGGTGTGAACGTACTAAATATGATTAGAAAATGGGGCAGTACCATAGCTAGTGGAGCTGCAAAACAATCGATAGTTCTGTTCTGGCTGATTATTGATAGTTTTCTTTCGATGTCGATACTATTAGCTAATTTCAAAAGTAAATACATACGAGGTCCATCATATGTAATCAACGTCACACTTATTCGACGAAGGTTGTTAGCCGTCTATAAACTTTTATAGTTATTTTTTTATGTACAAAATAATATAAAATCGTACTTGCTTTATGTGAAGTAAAAGTGCATAAAAAGTTTTACCTTATTTAGCTGATTTATTCGGGTAATAATTATTAGTTAAAATTACCTAACTAAATCCGGCGACAGCGACTAAGTATCGATAATGTATGTATATTTAGATAATGGAGCACTATAAAACTTCTATAGTATCGATAGTTTTTAAGCCAACTATCGAGTGGGCCGACTATCGACAGTTTTGCACCTCTAATACCTACTATTCTATAAATAAACTTTCATTAATATTTTAAGCTATTGCATAGCTTTTATCACGTGCTTTGAGCGCGGCGACCGAATCCAGAAATTCCATAACGAAAAAACCTAACACTAAGTTTGTTTCTTAAATCTTTTGTTTTTTTTAAGTATTTGAATCGCCTAGCGTATGTTAACCCCTAAAGTATGCTATTGATTTCATTAACATACAGTATTGCCAGGACAGATTTTTACATGTAGGAAAACACAAAATGGCGTACTTACGAGACAATTCGTTGATTTTTAAGTGTAACTTGAATTAATATCAAAGAAAAAACTTGAATTAATATCAAAGGAAAAAAAATACTGCATAAATAAAAATAAATAAATAATTATAGGTTGATAAAAATTGCTATGCAATAGCTTTGCCGCGGCAGTCCCCGAGTGCCACACGTCTTCGTTTTTTCTTTAAGTAATTATGTACATACATATTAGTTTTATGTGCTATTATGCGTTACTTCTTAAAAAGTCTAAAGCAAACTATCAACCCAGTCCTAGAAAAACTACATATTGGAACCTCTACTAATAATTTAATTTAATCGAAGTAATTTACAAATTTGCACGAAAACAAAAATTGAGATCGTGTAAGTGGAACAATAACTTTTCTGTAAAACGAAACTTAAAAAAAAACATCCACAAAGACAAGAGTTATGCCTCTTCGTTCAATTTGCAATAAAGTTACCAATAAACAATAACACATTTCCGGTGCTCTAAATATTTATTATTCACTTGGTCATATGAAATGACGTCACATCAAATGGCAAACTGTAGGATGAACTAATTTTACCATTTAATTTAAGCATCACATCCCATTTTTTTCAAAAAACAACCTTACAATTCAAAGTAAAAATTAAGCGCTCAGAAACCGTGAGAGAAAGAGAGAGAAAGAAAGAAAGAGAGTAGTAACAACAAAACAAATTATTGAGTAAACATATGCAATGTTGTAAAATTACATTCTTAAATGAAATAACTTCTTTGTTTGGGTGTACGTCAGTGTTGCCAGTTCAATTCAAGTTCTAATTTTGAAAAATCTGCTGAAATTCCTCGTAAAATGATTTTGAAAAGTTTCATGAATACATATTTTTATTTAATAATATATTTAACAAAATTGAGTTTTGCCTCAATTGGTTTTCTCATTTACTGCATTCATTTCATGTAAATCAACGAAATAAGGTAAAGTTCAGTAAAAACTCTTTTTACTCGGCATGTGAAAGAGATGAGGATCAGTTGTAAAGTATGGCAAAAAGTACTTAGCTATTGTACAGACAAATAAATATGAAAATTTCCAAAGTATTAATTCCTTAACTCACTAAGCATTAAATTTAGCCTATTAAATTTGCCCCGTAGCGAAACAAAAACCGCTTAATCTATGGGGGAAACTCTTAAACTGGCAACTCTGGTGTGCGTGTACCGAATGTTTCCTACGCATATAAAGTAGGTGTGTACATGAGGGTATGGTCGCTTGTTTATCAAGTACATACTATTTGTTTACTCCTGATACATGCATACATACATACATATATACATACATACAACATGTGTAATACACATTGTGTGTGTTCCATCCACTTCTGCAAATAGACATTTCAATAACGTGACAAGCAAAACTGTTCACCCTCAACAAACAAAAGTTTTTGAAAAAAGATACCGAGGCAATCTCGATTAATAAATTAAAAAAATTAATGCAAAAGTTTTTTTTAATATACATACATACATACATACATAGGCAATTTTTGAATTTTTTTAGTTAAATTTATTAAGCGTAAAGTACATCTCGTAGATTGTACTTATTTATTTTACCATGACAGTCAATGAGCGAGTAATGATAATTTCGAGGCAAATTAAGATCTATGATGCAGAGTTACATCAATATGTATTTAAAGGTTAAACATAATTTCCTTTGTAAATATGTAATGTGATTTCATTTTGGTTGTTATTTATTTCCAACCACTTTAAAAGGGTTTTTAAATGAGAAATAAGCAATGACAATCTAATACATATTTAGGAAGCTTTCTTAAATTATCTTAATGCAATGTAAAGTTAAATATAATTTTTAATTTTTACAGGCTTTCATACAAATTATTTATTTATATATATACATACCTATACATCTATGTATGTACATATGTAACTTATAATATCCTATAAGCACGTTTGTCTAAGAAAAACTATTTGAATTATTTTAGCAGTCACTGTACGATTTATACTCAGTTCATTTCAATAAACATGCATACTTACATACATACCTACTAGGGTTGCCAGAAGGGCCTGATTTGGCCTGATTGTCAAGTTTTTTAATGCGCGTCAAGTGTCAAGTGAAAAAGTGATTTGTCAAGCTTTTTTGTAAGTTATTTTTTTCTCAAATTTATTCTAGCTATTTAATAATACTTAAAAAAAGTATGTGTATATTTCTAAAAAACAAATCTAAAGCCCATATTTTTACTATCAATAGAACTAAGGACTAATATGATACATATTTTTTTCTGCAATTATAGTTTAAAAAATAACTATAACTTTCTGTACAATTATTATAAAAGTGCCAACACTGATATTTACCATATTACTCAACACTAGTAAATTGACAACATTGAACCAGAGAAGCAAGTCGTGGACTTTTCGTCAGCGGCGGCGGCGATTCGGCTTGAGCCGGGGTTTTACCGGCGCGCCATCCTTCTATCAGCTTAGCCGACTTGATATACCCATGGTGGAATAATACAGGCGGTTTTTCATTGTTTTTTTAAATAAAACTTATGTGTTTGAAGAATTGTCAAGTTATTTATGAAAATTATTATTTATTTATTATAGACTAGCTAAAACCTCTCAGCAAAATTGTTTTTACGAGTAAAAGTTGAAATTCAATTCGTATTTTCCCAATAATAATTATCCAGAAGTTCTTCTTTAAAAACTAAAAATCTCTTTTATATATTTAGTATGAGTGTTTTTATTTGTCAAGTGTTTTTTTCAAAATCAAGTTTTTTTTTGGTCAATGTCAAGCTTTTTGACAAATTAGATCTGGCAAGCCTAATACCTACATACATACTTATTTGTCTGATAACTTTGTTGTTGTCGTTTCTAATTCGAGAAGGCTCGTCACAAAAAGCAATGAAAAAGTAATTAAAAAAAATGTACACACACATACATATGTACATATCTACATATGTATGTATGTATGCATGGATTCGTAAAAACCATAATATTTATTGGAATATGTGTATGGAGATATGTATGTATATACATATGTTTGTAAGTATGTATGTATGTACATAGTATATTGAAAAAAAAAAAACCTTTTGACGCCAATAACAAACAACCACAACGTGTGCTTAGAAATTTGCTTATTTACTGTTCGTAGAGTTTTATCAATATTCAATACATTCATACTTATGTATGTATGTGCATAGGTTTGTGTTTGCATGTATTAGTACCTATGTACATACATACATACATATATACATATGTATGTTTTCAAATGCCATTTCTGGTTGCTTCGAATTAGATACACAGATCATACAAACATACATACATATGTATGTATGTACATATTTTTGTTTTTTAAATGAGTAAAATTTTGAACACGTGGTTTTTTAGTATGTCAAGTTCAACTACACACAGTTACCAAAGTATACATATGTACTTACATACATACTTATGTATGTATGTACATACATACATACATATCGTTGGCTTAATATAGAAAGGACGTACATATGTACATACATATGTATCTTGATTTTTTTTAATTGTGATTCTAAGCTTTTCTAGTCTATTTGGAATTGTAATGTCAGAAAAGATTAAAAACAGCGCTTAGTAAAAAAATCGAGATACGTCCTTTCTATATTAAGCTAACGATATGTACATACATACATACAGCGTCTTATTCACTATTTTTGTAAAAAACTCAAATTTCTCAAACTGAAAATTTCTCAAAAAACGGCATTTTAATTTTCGTCAAATAAAATACAGTGAGCGTCAAAAGAAACTGTACATCTTTCACTTTCATGTTTGAAACTGTAATTTATTATTTTTTTATAATTTAATTCAACATTTTATATTTTTTATTTAATATGTATGTACATACCTACTATGTACATACTTACATATGCATGTATGTACATACATACATACATACTACATACATATGTATATTCCTTTCTTTTCTTCTCATTTTATTAAAAAAGAAAAACAACACTAACAACAATATTACAAAAGCAAAAACATCTTCATACTTATTCTTAGCGTCAAAAATAATTGTATGTACATACTTATGTACTATGTATTTATCTCTATTTTAAAGTAATAATGTTATTTAAAAAAAATTTAGTATTTTCTAGTTTGATTGCCATTTGATTTTATAACAGCTAGCAGCCTTCTTGCCATCGATTCCACCAGCTTTTTAGTTACTTCATGAGAAATTTTTATCACCGATTTGAGAGAATCCTTGTCAGTAATTTTCGTTTTTCTTATTTGCCGGTCCAGATGCTTTCACAAACGTTCGGTGGGTTTGTGATCGGGTGACTGGGGGTGGAGGGATGCTCCAACTATTTAGAAGTATAGTAAAGCAGTCATTCCTTTACTATTTTAGCAGTGTGCTTGGGATCGTTGTTTTGCTAAAAGACCCAAGTTCGATCCAAGTGCAATTTCTTGACGTTCTATGCTAAATTATCTTTTAAAATGTTGAGGTAATGTTTTATTCATAGTGTTTTCTATGAAGACCAAATTTCCCACACTATTGTAAGTAAAATCAAAACGATTTCCATTTATGATCAGTCATCAATAAGTAAAATCGAAATAAGTTTAATGCCATGTTTCACTTTATTCCGTTTTGCTCCGCTAAAATTTACATTTGTATAATTAATGTCATGCTGCTCTAGTTGTAAAGCTATATTAATAGGATTTTTTCCAATGACCTACATCTTTCATCAATTTGCAAAGATGTTAACATCTTCCCATAAGAATTATACAAGGCAAAGATTCTACATCTACAGAACATGATCATTTCTCATTTTGTTCCAGCTTACATTTTTCGTTATTTTAAGTGTCATCACTAATAAATTGGCAAAAAAATCGATTTTCTTTGTGCCATCACTAGCAAACTGACATTGCAGAAAATAAACAAACTTATGTCTACTAAAAATTCATCTTCGTCGTGATCTTATTCCAGAATGTGACTTCAATATTTCAATGTACTGTATTAAAATTTGGGTTTGTTCCTGCAAAGCAACAACTACCCCAATGATTAATGCTTTTTCTCAACCAATTTATTTATACATAAGTACATATGTATGTATTTTTAATTTTTAACAAAAATTATGTGACTTTTTATTATATTTTTTTGACAGCTGAATAAATGTAATATGAAAGACGAAAGATGTTGCCAATGTAAATTCATGTTTCACGTTTTCAACATCTTCCATGCGTTTCACAAAGATGTTGTGCAGTGTAAAAAGCCTATAAGCAATGGTTGCCAATGTTTCACCCTTTTTCATTTCGTTCCATATCAAAAAATTACGTAATTGTTACGGTTCCGGCCGAAGTTTCGAAAAATTATCGTATAAAATTAGTTTTTGCACCGTTTCATTAATTTTAAGTCCGTTCCGCTTTGTAACATTTTTCAGTTTCATGTAAGTAATTAATTTGCAGTTACATATATTTTTTGGATGTATACAAACAAAACTACGTTTTGCAGAGCTTTTGCTTCGTTCATTGGTTTTTCAACTTCTAACATTCTAAATTTTTAATCAACACTTAAACAACAAGCTGAATCATGTTTTGTAATATTTAATTTAAATATTGTTCTCATTCATAGAATTCCATTATATTTGATGTTGTAATAAGTAAATGAAGTAATTTGATAAAAATAAAACAACTTAAGCATTTCCAAGCCGTAAATGTACAATAAATACAGTATGTACATATGTATGTATGCACATACGAACATACATGTTGAGAGTTCGTTTCGAATGTTATTAACAAATTTAAATGTTAAAAATATTTTCATAAAATCTATAAACTTCAAGTCATCATTCAAGATCGTGTTTTTAAATTTATAATGAGATGATTTTATATGTATAATTTTTTCTTTTATTCAGTCTTACATTTTATTCGTTTTAATCAGGTTTTAAGTAAGATGCCATACAGTTCAAACGTAACTTATGTATTTGCATTGAAAGAGATTAAAATAAAATAATTTTTGAAGTAATAAACTGCAATTTTCAGATCAAGATCAAGTTAACAAATTCTTCACATCTATGTTATGTTTATTTATAGATATTAATCTTTGATAGAATCATAAAACCGGAAAAACAATTCCGAAATTAAGAAAATTTTGATATTTACAATAGAGGTATTAAATATAAATTTTTTATACCTAGTTGTTTTCAAGGAAGTAAAATTTTTGCAAAACATTATTTAATCTCAAAATGACGTCAATATTGAAGACTGACTATTATTGTATGTATTCCAAGCGGTGAACGCACAAAATATTTTTTATTCAATACTGAGATAAGCTAAAAATTTTATTAGTTAGTTCTGAAAAAAAAATTATGCAATGCCGAGTAGTAATGATAACGTATTAAGTGATTAAGATTAAAAACATTAATCGATTGAATAGAAACTTCCGAGGATTTTTTAAGTAAAAACGGACATTTTCATTGAAGAAACGAAATAGAGTAAAAAACATGATTTTAAATACCCTGTAAAATAAATACAAAATTTATTTAAAAAAAAATTTTCAAATCTATTTTTTTTAGCAAAAATAGGCTGCAAGGAACAAAATTAATTTTCATGAAACATGCGAAAAGTGTCTTTTTTGATTATAAAAATTGTAAAAACCGCCTAAAGAAAGAAATTTCCTAAACTATTGGAGAAGGGAAATGAAATGGAATTTTGAAACACTATTTTAAATGCTTTGAACATGGCAGAATAATACAGGTGGTGTCGAAGCTACAACAAAACTGCTTTTAGGTTCGAAGCTGTCAAAAGGCACAAAAGAAAAATGACAAAATGGTTGCATTTTCTGTTCTATAAAGAACTTTGTTTCTTTTCCTATTCTTATTTGCATTTGAAACAAATTTTAAAGTGTGCTTTTTTAGTAGAGTAAACAAATTTTGACAGCTACGAACCCCAAAAAAAAGTCCGTTAACGCTTCGAAACTACCTGTATTATTCTACAATGTTTAATTTAATATGTTTTTTTATCTAATAAATTTTTGTAAGAAACGTGCAGAGATCCAGCGGAAGAAAACATGATATTAACGTTAAAATATGTGAGAAATCGTTACTTCTATTCAAATCTTTTTCTATTAAAGTTTCTTTTTAATACTATCTAACGACATTATTATATTTTTTTCAATCTCAAAATTGCATCAATCATTTCGTTATCTTGAAAATTTTGAATTACAATTTTACAATTATGCACTTGCATATTCATTTTTAAACAATACATCTGTTTATTATATTAAGAGTACTGATTTGACATATTTGATAATTTATGATTGAAAAATTGCGCTTTGTATTGTTTTCTAATAATTAAACACTTGCAGCCTAAAGCTTTTGTTTGATTAAAACGCAATTCAGAAAGAAAAAAGAAAAATACTTTGAACTAGGGAAGCTGTCATAAATCACTTTTTGCGTTGTAGTTTGTTTCTAATCGTCAAAATTGTAAATAAGCTTCCCGTACAATCACACATTTATATCCAAGAAGTTGGGACTTCTTATGCGGCTTGAGAAATTAAAACCGAACTTGTTTTAGTAGATAAGGTTTGAAGAAGGAAATAATCTACATGTTGTGTATAAAATTATGGAGGTCAAATCTGTTTGCAGCATTTTTAGAAATCATGTTAATAATATGAAAATTTATTCTTAAAGCAAGTTACATATTTATTTTTAGTTGTAACAGTTTTTATTAAAATCATTTCGAAAAAATAATTATATGTAAATGAATATGAAATAAGATTACATTGAATGTAATTAAAAATGTTTCCTAAATGTAAATTTTATAAATCATATTAATAATATGAAAATTTATTCTGAAAGCAAGTTCTTTTCTTTTGAATTATTTCCAAAAAAAAAAATGTTGAACAAAATTAGTTAATGTCAAACAAGATTACATATGTACATATTAATTTATAATGTTTTGATTTATATTTAAATTTTATTTTATTTATTTACAAATATATTCTCGAAGCAGATTATATATTTTAGTTGTAACAGTTTTCAAAATCACTTCCGGAAAGAATTTTAGACGAATAAAATGAAATATGATACAGTTATGTGTAGAGTTATATCAAACTTTTTGAATTACATATTTTCAAAAATTTTAAATAAAAAAAAAAGAAATTTTCTGGCATTGTGGAAAAAAATACAAGAATTTGAAGTTATTTTAAATCATCCGTTTGGAAACTTCTTGTTAATATTGCGAAAAATTATTCATTTCCGTTCAGTATTTTAATTTTGCTTTCAACGTAATAAATTCCTCTTAAAACGTCATTCACCACTTATAATAATTTCACCACATATAAATATTTAGCAAAGACTATAACCAATAATGCTGTACTGTTTGGCTTTGATATAAAGGTGTTGCCGGTGTGTAGTTTTATAACATGTGTTGAGCACCAGAGTTGGGAATTAAACGATGATATAAATATGCCTTAATACAGAGGAGGCTCGAAAAAGAAGTAGTTTGTTTTGGGGGTGATGAACTTTTCCGTGGTATGAAAATTGCCTGTGACTACATGTGTATTTATGCATTGTTTATTTATTTTTAAATTATATGTACATTGAAAGTTCAAAGAAGAAAAAGTAAGAATCATGTCAATAAGACATGATGCATCTAAACACAGTCTGGTTTCATTTCGTGTTGCATTCGAGGTTTCATAAACATCAAAATATTTTGATATTTTCTGGTTTTATAGTGTGTAGTCGTGTTTATTCTTTTTACTGGTTTAGTTCATTGAAAACCAGCAAGGCGTGCATATGTTTGTTTTTTTGTCAATCACGAAAAAAATAAATGAGCATTGTAATTTTGTGTTTTATCATGTCTAGTAATTTAGGAAAAGTTTTTTTCCTCTATTCGCACATAATTTCTGTAATCTTTTGGCTCATTTTCTTTTAACTCTTTCATTTGAAAACTTCTTATTTTAAAATAAAAATTTTTGACCATATCCTTTTTTTTAATAATTTTTTTAACTATGTTTCTTTCTTGCGCGATGTTCAATGTTTATGTGTGTATGTATATAATATAAAAGGCCCTAAGTATTTTTTTTCAAATCCGATTGGTTAACCTATTTCCTTGAATTTATTGAAATATGCGAAAAATTAAATTTTGAAAAAAAAAAAATAGTTAGAGCCTTTCTGTATTAAGGTAACGACATGTATGGTATGTACACGTATGTATGTGTTTAAATCAAGTTTTTCAGGAGAGTCAAAACATGTTGCATTTGAAATTTTTTGAAAATGTCCTTAAAAGTGCGTTCAGATTAAAACCGCTTATGTCGATATACATGTAAGTGGTATTTACTGAGAATACAATTAGAAAACAAGTTAATAATGTTGAAATGTGTTCAGAGATAAGAAAGTATGTACATACATACATATGTATGCATATCTGCTTTTGTGCTCTTACACAAACAAATGTCTAGGATTAAAGTCGTTATTAATAAAAATTTTTATGATAATTTAAATATTCTCACACTTATGTAAAAATTACTTAAAATAAAGCAGTTTGGTATAATAACTGACTTACCCAGTTATATATTCTATACTATAGAAATTAGTGATCATCTAAACACATCCATATGTACATACATATGTATGTATGTATATATGTATATACATACATATCTATTTATTTTCGCACAGATTTCATGACAAGAACGTCTTCATCCCCAGCTAGCATTTTCGATGGTAGAAGAATCTTCCGCGATCGGAGCTAGCGAATAAATCAATCGTCCGCGTTGTCGTATTCCGATCGCACAAGTTCAGTACAGCGGGAGAAACTGTGTCAAGACGGTTACTCTTCCATATGAGTCACCTACAATGTGCCTAATAGAATCGTGCAAAACTCTTTTTTTCTTACTTCAAACGAGCCTTGAATAAATCGCCGTAATGAGTCTTCTACGATGCCGCGACAATGATCGTGTAAGACTCTTTTTAAATAAAAAGTATTTTTTGTGTTTTATATTTTTTAATAATAAATAATAATAATAAATATATATTTTAATTCGAAAATCATTTTAATATAAAAAACACTCAAATTTAAACGAAAACAGTTTAATCAAACGAACACATTTTATTATCACTCTCCACACACGCCTAACTATCGCCAGACTGCGTAAACGGCGATTTTGAAGTAACATATGTAAGTAACAAAAAGACTCGCAAAAACGTCAGTTATAAAAGTAATACCAATACGATTACGGTGAAATAACAATCGTTAAATGATCGTCAGAATACTTAAACGACGATTGTGGAATAACATATGAAAACACTAGTCCAATAATCATCAAGATCATCGAAAAAATGTGTAATCGACGATTAACTCGACCAACAATCGTTAGAATACTTCGCAAAAGCATAATTTTGGGGGAATAAAAAGTAATAATACTCCAACAACAATCGTCTGTCTGTCCCGCTCGTCAAATAATCTTCCAAATGCTAGTTGGGTCATCATACCAATCACAATAGTCAACATTTTACATTGTGCATACATCCATACATATCGATGGTCTCAAGTAGAAAGGCCCTAACTCGTACTTTTTTACGATATGTAGTTTTCCAATGATTCCAATACATTTCACACAAATACACCTCGTCCCAAAAATTAATTGCAATAGTGTAAAAAATATAGCTTTTACATGCAGTTGTACAAATCAGATGCACAAGCAGTTGTACAGTTTCTTTTATGTTTTTATCTTCGCCTGCAAAGTTAAAATATTTGAGTTGGGGCCTTTCTACTTGAGACCAACGATATGTACTTAATTCATTATACTTTTCATACAAAAGCAATAACAAATGTCAACAATTAATACTACTGACATGACATTCACACAGGCAAACATATAGATACGAGTACATACATACACACATACATATACCGTTATTCCTCTCACTTACCCACACTCTTCATTAACCGTCTATTTGATACTCCCACTAACCTCCTCCTCCTTATATTCAGCACTAAAAAACATTTAACTTTTCTCATTCGCATGCTCATGCATACAAATAACGGTACTACTAATAGCATGCCATGCTGGCAATGAACCAGTTTTTATTATTTGACAACAACAATGACAGCAACAATGACGACAACAATAATAAAAGTAGCAACAAACGCAACAACAACAAAAACAGACACAAAATGCAACATTAGGTAACAAAACACTTGAAGAAAAAAAAACACAAACAAAAGAGAATGAAAAATACAGCCCTTTTTGTTGCTGTTGCCATTTTGTTTTGATATGGACCTGAACTTTTCCAACAAAAATGAACTAAAAATAGCAACAACAACAACGACACCATCAAAGTTTTTGATAGTAAAATTACAAAAACAAAATGCTCGATAATGACTATAGAAAATTATCGTATGCAACAACAAATTCAAAAATAAAATAAAACAACAACTGAAGAAAATACAAATGTAAAACTTTATTTAAAAAGCCGTTCGCTACGAGTGCAAACAACAAGAAAACAAAAAATAAAACTTATTTTTGATTTATTAACTCAAGGTTATGACAGGGAAAGAAATACTTACATACATTTTTCACAACTAACTTTATATTTATATTTTTCAATAAATAAACAAAAAAAAACATACAAAACACACAAACATGTACTTATGTACTATGTATGAAAAACGTATATACATTAATAAATAAGCCCCGTTTAACCTAAAAACGATATTGACAACAACAACTTAAGAAAAATTACTTACACAAAAAAATTAAAATATCAAAAGTCTAAACTAATTTGTTAACTAAATGCAATTCAATAATGGGAGCAAATTTTGTTGGTTTTCTTATAAAATAAGTACACACTTACATATGTATGTATGTATGTATGTATGTACATAACCTGCAGATAATATTGGACTACATTGTCCATTATAGCTGAAACGGACTAGTTACAATATGGTCCTATGTAATGCAGTCATGTACTATATCATTCTCAAACAAGAACTTATTGTTATACGACAATTGTTCGTGCTTTCAGGATCGTACTCGTACTCGTAATTGTATGAAAGAACGAATACGTGTGACATAGTGGGCATGACAGTAAAATAATCCAGAATTTTAATTCCAATCTTTATAAAAAAAAAACTATTTATATATTTCATATATTTGCACCATACTTTTTGTTTAATTTAATTTTTTGCTAATAAATAACGCTCGTTTGCATGAACAACGTCGTAACTAAAAAACGAAGTTTTTGAGTTAAGAATGCAAACTTAACTGTCGCTTCGTTCTTCAACTTGTGTAAAAAAATTATACAAATATCTATTTACTCACCTCTTGAGAAGAAAACATTTATTTCTTATTTTTCCATTAACGAAAACTTGTTTTCTGAACAACGGGTTTTTTGAGTTATGACGTTTTTTGACTACACGACCGATATGTATTTCATTTTAAAGTCATTACATTTTTCTTTTAATAATATATTTATACAATACAAATTAAATTAATTAATTAGGTTTTATTGTTTTTGAGCAATTTTTATAACCATATAATACACGTAATTTGATTATGTGAGTGTTTGTGTAACCATTTGTGAATTATTGTCTGTGTTCTTGTGAACTATTTAATTGTAAAAATGTTATTTTAGTTTGTTGAATAAAATTTATTTTTATGTTTTTTTTATTTGATTCATTCATACACACACATTTATACATTAGAATGCCTATTAAATATTAATACATTGTTTTATATTAAAAACATTTAATCCTACAACTAGATAAAACATCGAAGGCCGGAGGAGAATATGATATAATTTTTAAATGAAACAATAAGTATTCATAACTAATGCAAATTTAATACGAGAGATAGATACTTATTTTTTGTATAATTAATTTTAAACGCTCCATCGCATGTTTGGTCAGAACGAAGTTTACTTACTCTACGTAGGCTTTTTAACTTTGCTTGTCTTTGTTTTTATATGTTTTTATATACATATTTTTAATTTCCATTTGCCTTAGCAGAAGCCAAACAAGTAATTCTAGGAACGCAACGGTGACGAATGACGAATTTTTGGCCGAGAATATTCGTTGCTAAAAGTGAAAATAAACACAGTCATGGATGGCGTCGGCGAAATTCGCAATACGCGCGAACTCTGAAATAGATTTATTTCTATTTTTTAAGGCCTCATTAGTTATTACTTTTCGTTGCCGTTCTGTGCCGTTCTTTTCTGTAGAAAATATTTTTTAATTACTTGTTTTGTGAAGAGAATCAGCTGTTTGCAAGCAAAATATAGTCAAAAGAAATACATTGAATTGTGAACAAAAAGTTTTTGTAAAAAATGATGTGTGGCACTTGGGGACTGCCGCGGCAAAGCTATTGCATAACATTTTTTATCCACTTATGCAATTATAATTATTTTTTTTTTATGTAGTATTTTTTTTCTTTGATATTAGTTCAAGTTTTTTCTTTGATATTAATTCAAGTTACACTTAAAAACCCACGAATTATCTGTTTGTTTGTGTATATCATTTTTGTCAACCACGATTGCTCGTATGTTTTCCTGCATGTAAAAATCTGTTCTGGCAATACTGTATGTTAATGAAATCAATAGCATACTTTAGGGGTTAACATACGCTAGGCGATTCAAATACTTAGAAAAACAAAAGACTTAAGAAACAAACTTAGTGTTAGGTTTTATTTTCGTTACGGAATTTCTTGATTCGGTCGCCGCGCTCAAAGCCCGCGATAAAAGCTATGCAAAAGCTTAAAAATTTTTTTATTTGAATAAACAAAACTAACAAAGGAACAAATTAATAATTGAAAAATTCATATTTAAAATGATTTTGACTGAGCTTTCTGATCTGGAATATGTAATTGTAGGAATTAATTTTATAAATTAGTGTAAAATGTAACAATCAATACAGTTTCAGAAGCTTTTCATCGTCTATTGTTTTTGTACTTGACAAAACTACATATCGTCGTCGAAAATCCAAAAGTACTTATCCTCAAAAGAATTAAAATCGAGTTTTTGATTGATTATGATTCGGTAGGTTATCTTACATGTCTCTAGCAATTTTTAGATGTTTGCGACCAAAAATGACGCTTTTATATTCATAATTCTAACTAACGTATCAACATGTGCATTATTTTCACAATTCAAATAAAATAAATACTTATAATTTTAAACAATTATTTAAAAATTTAAGGGAAAAAATTGGAGAGCCTTCGGTTAATATGACCCGTGCTTTAGGTTATGATCCATCGGGAACTATTTATTTTAAAACTGATATTAAAGAAGATTATAAGGTTCTTCCACAACGAGCAGACAAAAAATCCGAATTCACTCATCCTAACCACTTGCATCCTGAAAGAATAAAAATTTCTAAAAAGAAATGGCAGCATTTACAGGACCTTAAATTATTGCTCCCTGCGGACTGTCTTTATTTTTATGATAATATTCCATTTGAACATTGAATTGTTTTGTTTTCTATATACTAATTATTTATGAACATGAATTTCATACATATTTGTGTTTTGTATTATTTAAATTATAAAATTATTACTTTTATTGTTGGTAATTATTTTAGTGAAACTTCATTCCTCTTATCAGAATATAATAATAAAAAAAAAAACAGAATAAATGCATTTAATCTTTCATTAAACTTAAAGCGTTAATAAAAGGAATTAAAAAATTATTTCATATTTTTAACTTTTTCACTTTTGTTTAAAAAAATATTGATGTTGTTTTTTTTTTTCAGATAACACAAATACAAAAGAATTTAACAAATATAACTTAAAAATATTGTTTTTTCTCTTGAATTAGTTTAGTATTCCATCAATTGTTTCTATATCTGAAATATTTTTATTTTACGACCATAAAATGTTTTGCTTCTCCTGTAAAATTAGAAAAAGTGATGTTACGTACTTTTGGATTTTCGACGACGATATAAACCTCTGAAAAGTCTTGAATTAAAACCAAATTGCCTGAATTAACAAAAAAATAAGTAAAATGACAACAACAACAAACTAATACATACGCGCGCTTGGTCGTCACTTAACGCTGTATTATATTTTCTACAGATTAGTCCGCAACAGAACAGTACGAAAAAGTAACAACAAACCAATTTGTGGTTTGTTTTTCAATTGAACAGAAACAAAACAGCTGATTCATATGAATGAATGAATGAACGAATGAATGAATGAATGAATGAATGAACGAATGAATGAATGAGCTCAATATGACAATTTAATTGTTGTACCTACTGTTACCAGTTAAAACTATTTTGCTGCAGCTTGCACTATTTTAATATTTTTACTTTTCTGGTTTTAATCGAACTGCTCTTAATTTTAATTCAATGAGATAACAAAAAAGTTTTTATTCATGCATTTCTTTGAAATAATGAAATTTTGTGAGACTGAATGAGTCCCCAAAAATAAAAGCGCAAGAAAATATGTTCTCAAAATAAAATTAATTCTATTTAAAAATGCTAATGTCGGTCGACGTATTTAAACTTTAAATTACGTTACAGTCGTGTTCTGTTTCATCCTTTAAAGTACGTGAACTATTTGAGGGACGAGAACATGATGCTTTGATTGAAATTTTGCACAATGAATTTGGTATGCAGAACATATCAAGAAGGTGATTACCGGCTTAAATTTATCCAATCGCAAAAAATACTAATCAATAACAATTTAAATAAAATTTAATTCTAACAAAATATGTAGATAAAACATCCGCATATTTCTGACAATTATTATTATTTATTCTGGCTAAGTAGATATAAAACACGTTTTCTCATGCTTCATTTTTATTAACAAAAACTTAAACCTATTTGTCATAAAAAATCATATGAAGAGTACATTCATTTTAAATGACAGTGGGTTTACACAAAGCAACCCATTCCATTACATTGCAGCCACCCAAATACGGACATAAATTTAAGTATTATTAAAAATCGTGAAATAAGGATATAAAATAGACAACAGCAAAAAATTTTTATAAAAATGACAAAACAGAATAATAAAACATTAATCAGTACAAATGAAAAATAAAAAAAATAAAAAATTACAAAAAATTAATCTTGAAAGGAATTGTTTGGATAGAGTTTGAATATGAGTTTAGCCATTTTAAGAAATTGTTTCTTGGATAAATTCGCTATCTTATTAAGAGTGTACTTTTTTGGAACAATTTATTATTCATTAGACTAGCAGAAGAGATCAGTACTGATTTCTATGTTCGATTTAACCTCTTTAACCGTATAATTAAAAAAATTAGAATACGAAAAGGAATTGTTTGGCTTGAATTCAATATAAATCTAAACAGTTCAACTTATTACCCATAAACATTAAATATTAAACAATTAATCTCTATGATAAAGTATGGACTACAGATACGCATAAAAGCGGTTAAATAACGCACAGTGGAGATGCAGCCAATAAGGCTGCCTTATCAAAAAACATACATTTCTTTTAGGCTGATCAATTCTTATTTTGAAAATAACCTCGTGCAGCATTTTTAAAAATTTATTTAAAAACTCTGAAAAGTAGGATTCCGAATAGTCTTCAAAATATGGAATACATTCGTAAATGAAATAACTGAGTAATAAAGAAAGTTTACCGTTCAAAAACAAAACTTGCCAGCACAGGCTTTCGTAAAGAGTTACTTTTTGCATATAATTGGCAGTGGTGCAACACATTTTTGCAAATACGGCAACATTTTATTTACTTTTGTAATAATTTGCTGACATTTTGCACAAATTTAACGCATTTACGAAACCATGCAGTTTTCATTGGCTGTACCACTTTTTTCTTTATGTTTGACTCCCTTTTATTTGCTTCGAAATTTGACGGTGAAAAAAATGACATTTAGGAATTAAAAGAGAATTCCATTCCCAAAAAATTATCTTTTTACAAGAAATACATTTTACAAAAAATATCTTTCGTAAAAAGTACAGTTTACAAAAAATACCTTTTATAAAAAGTAACTTTTACAAAAAGTACATCTTAAAAAAATTAGCTTTTAAAAAAATCATTTTTCAAAAAAAGTAGCTATTGAGAAAAACCTTTTTTTAAAAACTGACTTGAAATGAAACTTTTATAAAAATAATTTTGTACAAAACGTTAATTTTACTGAGAGTAAAAGCTAATAAAAAGTATTTTTTTAATTGACCCACGCAAAAAGTACCTTTTATAAGAAATACTTTATAAAAAATGCTTTTAATAAAAAAGTATTTTTAATGAAAGGTACTTTTAATAAAAAGTACTTTCATTAAAAACTAACTTTAATTAAAAATACCTTTAATTAAAAGTACCTTTATTAAATAGTACCTCTAATTGAAAATACCTTTAATAAAAAGTATCCTAAATAAAAACCAATAAAAGTATCATCTAGATTCTACTTCAATGACAGCGTTTAGAGGACAGCCACGCAAAAATTTGTAATAAGAAGAACGACTCTTTAATGAAGAGTACCTTTAATCAAAAGTACCTTTAATAAAAACTAATATCAATAAAAAGTACCTTTAACACTTTTAACCTTTAACTTTAGAGTACGAAGCCCGATTCTCGACATAAAGTACGTAAGGTATTTTAGTATATCTTTTATTCGAACTTATATATTTTTTCCAAAAGTTAACTTTGTGTTTTATTCAGGCTCTAGGTCAAAACAATTTTTTCAAATAAAAAAAAACTCTTCTTTTGTTTTTATTAAAGATATTTTATTTATTTGTTCAATATTTCGAACACCTTCGGTGTTCTTCTTCAGGAACTAAAAACTAATGTTCTAATGTTCGTAACATTTTTAGTCAGAAAAAATTGGGCATGAGAAAATATTCCAAAAGAACAAGGGAAAATTTTAACACTAATTAATTTCAACTTACACGGCAGAACAGAAACAACGTTGTTTTTCG
This sequence comes from Gymnocheta viridis, assembly GCA_956483585.1. Classification (NCBI taxonomy): domain Eukaryota; kingdom Metazoa; phylum Arthropoda; class Insecta; order Diptera; family Tachinidae; genus Gymnocheta; species Gymnocheta viridis. Next base: position 21,067,930 of record OY101444.1, on the reverse strand, counting down.
GGAGCCGCTACACTCTCATCATCAGTGTTCATGTGTGTTTCCAAGTATCCGCCACTCGCTTTCCCATTGAGCCATATGGAGAACGCTGGCATGCAAAGGCACCACAACAAAAATAATTGATATTGTTAAGGCCGTATACCACAACGTAGACTCTTCATTATGGGTGTATTAGCGTATCATTCACAATTAAAACTGGAGTGAAACAAGTCCGTGTTCTGTCACCCCTATTTTTCAATTTCGTCCTGGACAACATAATGAGAAAAGCTTCATGTTCTGCCGTGTGAGTTGAAATTAATTGATGTTAAAATTGTCCCTTGTTCCTTCGGAATATTGTCTCATGTCCAATTCTTTCTGACTAAAAATGTTACGAACATTAGCCAAAATAATAATCACTTTGGCCTTATATAGTTTATATATAAGTATGCATATTAGTATAGAAAAGATTATTTGAAAAGTAAAAAATTATTATTTTTATTAATTTTTAGCATGTATTTTGAATAAGTTTTCATATTTAAACATCTCATGTTTTGACCTAAAATAAACTTTAAATTACTATTAACGAACACAAACCAAGGAGTTCAATTCTTCTCTCAACAATAAAAAAATACAAAATAAAATGAATACAATAATTCAACAAATTCAACATACATATGTATGTACATAAATATAATTAATTATCATTTGCATTAGACTTATGAGAACCTTTTTGTGTTTTTGTATTGTTTTCTATTTTTGGTACTAAAAACCAAAGAAAATTTGTAACGTAAAGTACAACGTGGGGTAACTTGGATCCCCCAAGCGTATAACTTACAGTGGTCGGCATATTTATTTTGACAAAGTATAGTGAAGAATAGTTTTATTGTTTTTTAAAATTGAAATTCCTATAACGGAACAGTTATCATGATATTTTCTTGACACTAATTCTTAAGTATACGTATGCAAAATATTTTGTTAAAATCTTTACCCATTCTCAATCTGAAGGGAGAAATGCAATTTGGTACAAGAATTTGTAACGGCATAATTATTTTGACATTCTATAATTTCATCTCATTTTGTTTTTTGTGTTAAGCTTTAATACAAAGCGGTCGTTGTTGAGTATTAAGTATTAACATGCGATGATAGATAAATAAAAAAGTCTATTACTATTATGTAAATATGGGAAAAATGGCGGAAATAACTAACACCATCAGGAGTGAAATTATAACCAAGTATAATCTTGGAATATCTGTAACGAATATTGCCAAGGAGTACAATATACCTAGACAAACCGTTTATTATCAAATAAATAAATGTAAAGAAACAGAATCTGTCATTAATTTGCCTCGAACAGGAAGAAAACGTAAAACAACGGCAGTGGAAGATCGACAAATTATCAGAAAATTTAATTCTAATCCAGGTTTGACACCCAAAGCCGTTGGAATGGAATTCGCACTGTGATAGTCATTGAAGCGAAATAACAGTTCCACGACGTCTAAAAGAAGCCAACATTAATACATATGTAGCAAGATCAATTCCATGTATAGCCTCAAGGAACCAAATTAAAAGGTTAGAATTCGCAAACAGATACGTGGACATTCTGGCAAAGCGTCTTATGGGCCGACGAAAGTACTTTCGAGTATCACTCGGCAAAGAAAAAAGTTATTGTTAGACTAGATCAAAAAACTCGTAAAAAATCGCACCTGTTGTCGAAAGTTAGTCATGGAGGTGGCACAGTCATGTTCTGGGGCTGTATAGCATATAAAGGCTTTGGCGACTTGGTTCCCATCGACGGTTCGATGAACCAAAACCAATATTTGAAAAATTTAAATGAACACGCATTTCCTTCTGGCGATAGGTTGATTGGACCGTCATTTATTTTCCAACAGGACTATGCGCCTTGCCACAAGAGTAAAATTTTTAATTAATTTTTTAAGGGTTAATACCTTGAATAAATAGCACCTTTAATAAAATGTACCTTTAATAAAGTAAAAATCACGTTTAAAAGAGTACATTTAATAAAAAGCACATGTAAGAAAAAGTACCTTTGATAAAAAGTACGCTTAATAAATAGTACCTTGAATAAAAGTACCTTTGGTAAAAAACGTTTCATAAAAAGTACTTCTAATGAAAGTAGTTTTTACAAAAATGACTTTCGTTTTATTAAGGTTTTTTAACCACTGAACTTGATGCAAAAAATAAATTTTAACATTTTACTTTTCCGCATCACTGCATCTTTTTTAAACGGAAAAAATATATAAAAACTTTTGAATGTTTAATTGTTTCAGATTATTTATGTTTTTATCACTTTTTGAAATTTATTTGTGTGAGATTTTCTTCTTTTTCCTAAAATAATATTTAATTTAAATTGTTGCTTGTTATAATTTCTTCTGATAATTCATGTTCTCTTATATTTGTTGTTGTCGTATTTGCATTTGTATTTGCAGGGGTATTCATAAACATACTTATTTACAGTTTTTGTGTTTTTGTTGTTTCATTTTTATCTGTGGAAATGTGAGTTTGTTATATGAAAAGATAGTATTTAACCTTAGTTTATTTATAATATACACATTTTTCTCTCTTTTTGTTTAAACAATAAAACAATTACATGCTCACATAAATGAAAACATGTACGAGGGTAACATCAGAATTAAACGACCTAGAGGGGTTAAACAATGTAGTGTAATGCTTTTCACAAGGAATGCAATTTTCCTCTAAGAGCAAAAATACTTCTTAGATGTTTTATTTTATGTTATTTATGTACATACTCGTATGTGGGTATAGGTTTTCATTTAAGTGCAAGTATACGACAGACTGTGGCCTAAAATGCCATAAAATAAATAAGAATAATAAAGCTTAAGAAGTGAACAAATGTGCTTCGGAATCAGCCCTATTAGATTGGCAGTAACTTGTTTAAAAGTTTTTTTTATTTCGGGTCAATAAAATAATTAAGAAAAATTTTACAATTTACATATTTGAAAAATCAAAGCAGACCACTGTCTGATACGAGTGTGTGCATTTAAATATGGTACTTAAATCAAGGCATTTGCTTGCTGTAGTTCTTTGTGTTGTTGTTACTGTTATTTTGGTCGGTCCATCATATAACATTTTATACCCTTCATTATATGTGGAGGGCCATCATGTCAGTTTGTCTTTCCGTTTGTAATTACTACAGTATTTATTTGTAATCACGTAAAGTATTGTCATATAAAATGTAAAACGTACCAACAGCACTTTTCATTATTTTGCCGGGTAGATAAAAAACGCAAAAAGTTGTGTGATTAAAAAAAACTGTTTTTTCATCTTATTTCTCAGAATCATTGATAAAATAAATTCTGCATTTTTTACTGTGTATAGAAGACTCAAAAATATGACAATCTATATTTTATTGCAATAATAAATACAATTAGCTATGAAAAAGCTTTATATTTAATTTTTAGTTTTTAGTTTTCTTTGCATTTCAGGTGACGATATACTCTTACGAATTCGTTAAAAATCTGTAATGTCTGTTTTAAATCTGTTTTAAATTTTCCCAAAAAAAGGAATTCGTTCGACATCGTGGACCAGGCAGTTAATATGCTTTTCATTTTGAGTTACTAAAAATGAAAGTGCAGCAAATGTTCAATTGCAGACGGTATTTTCCGAATAATTTCGTTAATAATCAATATTTGTTGCAGGAATACTTGTGACACAAGCACAGTTTGTTTACGAAATAGAACTCCCATACTGGTATGAGCACAAAGTTGTTCTATAGTGTTATTTTTTTACCTCAGCTGTACAAATGTATTAATATCACGAAAGTTTAAAAAAAGCTTGGAAATTTGAGGAAAATAACTTTCCACTCTGTGTTGAGGACCTTCACTGCAATCCGAATCGAAAGAAAATGATTTCACAATGTAAAATAAAAAACCTACAAATCCGAGAAAACTTATTTTCGAATCGAATTACTGATGAGGTTCTCAGATTATGCATATTTAGTGCATTTGTTTTTAATTCATTCATAGTTGAAGGGTATGTACGATGCCGTGCAACCGAACTTAAGCTCTTTAACTTGTTTTCCTCTCATCCCAGCTGCTATTGCTGTTGCTTTTTTGTGCTTATTGTATGAAATATTCAATGTTCATGTACATCATTGTTAGTGTCAATCAATTTAAGCGCCTTGAGGTTTGTGAAAAAAATACTATCTACTTACATCTATTTCGTTTTATTTTGTCTTCTTTATTTATATTTTTTTGTGGCTGTTGTTGTTTGTGTAGGAATACGGTTAGTTATAAGAAAATATCTTTATACTAGATTGACCCGGTGCGCTCTGCAACCCCTCTCTTGCAGTAAAAAAAACCGTTTTAGTGAAACTTTTCCATTTGTAAAAAAAAAAAAATAAAATTGGTCTACAAACGAAAAATTTTTGGGGCGGGAACTTTGCTTATCCCTCCCCAATTTTCACAAAAAAAAAATTTAATGGACCTCTTCTTCTCTCTCTTATATTATAAAATCTGTAAAAAGAACTATGTGGAAAGAGTAAAATAATTTAAAATAGTGGGCGTAAAAATGGGCGTAGTTGGAAAAACCCAGCCTATAATTCAATCCCGAGTCCCAGTTAAATGTTGTGAAAATTTCAGGGAGATCGGTCCAGAGGTCTAGTCTCCTATAAGGTACAAACAAACAAACATACAAACACACATTCCATTTTATATATGTATGTATGTAGATGTGTTTATTAGGGTACAAATACGCACACACCTATACATTCATGCATGCATAAGTATATCCTGTTTAAAGATTGAAGAAAAGCATTTGTATGTAAATTTGCTGTTGTGTCAAAAGGAAAAATTATGATGATGGTTGAATCAGATGTGAGCGATCTTAATGATAATGATTTTGTATTTAAAACAAACAAAAAAATATACATATTAAATATTATGTGCAACTGCAACCTCAGTGGTGTTGTTTGTTATTGATGCTAAGACTAATACATTTAATACAATCAGTCCCAGCGTTAAATTAAACGAATTATTAAGACAATGATCAATGACGTCACTGCGACATCGTTAAGGTTCAATTAGATCGTTAAGGTACAATAATTTTAAATTTATAAGAGAATCCTTTTATACTAAACCACATTGACAAAAATTTAGTCTATTGAGGACCAGATTTTAATTTATAATTATTTGAATTAAACTCGAGTCGGCCAATGTGTTGTACGCCAATTTGGTTAAAGTAGTATAGTGTATTACCAATTATTATGCTCAGACATGCCAAAGAAAAGTAAAGTTAGGAAATGAAAAGCAGAAAAATTAAGAAAAATATATGTTCAGATAAATTAGGTATTTCATTGGCCTGAAAAATATTGAAAATCCTTATGAAGTATTCTAAGCTTAATTGAAATCCCAGTTTAATTACAGAAACAAATTAGAAAAATTATTTAACCACCGAAGATCACTTGCTACAGTCATATTTCCATTAAAAATCACTATTCGCCACGTGCGCTAATGTATCACAATATAATGATAAATTATCAGCGTTTTATAGATATTCTCAGCTTCTTAAACACTGATGACACTCATTAATCAAAATAATTTTTTTCCTCTCCGAAATCAATAAATATATTTCTTATTAATCGTTTTTGTTTCATCAAAGATAGAAAAAAAAGAAAAAAGAGAAGAAAATATTTCAAAACAAAATTAAAAAATTCTTTTGAATACAAAATCCTTTCAAAATCTTATCACTCATATTAATCCCTTTTGATCTTTTGTTTTGTAGCACGAGACAAAAATACGAGAATACAATATGATACGTTGTACATGCATAAATTGTTAATGAGAATATTTTATTTTGTGTTTAAGTGTTATATTAAAAGTATCACACATCCTTATCATTTTCATCTTCTTATTAGGTTATTAAAACTCATATAAAAGAAGAAAAAATTTCTTAAAAAAACTAAAAATAAAATCAAATTTAAACACCAGTAATAAGACGAGGAACTACATATTTAAGTTTTATACATCCTGATTTTGTTTTTGTTAAATTTAGTGCTTTTACAGATAAAAACAAAACGCATTAGGAATTTCTATAGGATTTGTAGCAAAAAAGGTGACAGGTCGAGTTTTGAACATAAATAAGAGAATAAAACGTTTTACAACATCAATAAAATGAAATAAAATAAAATATGGAAAAATGGAAAATACCCAAATCAAATTGAAGCGTTCGAACTTAAACATAATTTATTAGCTGTCTGTTTGTAACCATAAAAATACATAGCTGACAAAGAATTTATTCATGAATTGCTGTTTGAATAAAATTAATATTATATTCATTTTTAAGCCAAACTAAAGTATATAAGACTAAACATAAAACATTGAAGTTGAGCCTTGATTAATAATTTATTTCATTACAACGAGACATAAGCGACATTATATTCGATTTCCCTTGACAATTTATAGTTTCATAATTTTTACAAAGTTGCTTTACAAATTTACAACAAAATTAACGAAATATTTCTACCGTATTTATTTATTTACTTCTTTATTTATTTACTTATTTATTTATTTATTTATTTGTTTATTTATTTATTTATTTATGTATTTATTTATTTATTTATTTATTCATTCATTTATTTATTTATTTATTTATTTATTTGTTTATTTATTTAATTATTTATTTATTTAGTTATTTATTTATTTATTTGTTTATTTATTTATTTATCTATTTATTTATTTATCGATTTACTTATTTATTTATTTTTTATTTATTGATTTATTAATTAATTAATTTATTTATTTATTTATCGATTTACTTATTTATTAATTTTTTATTTATTTATTTATTTATCGATTTACTTATTTATTTATTTTTTTATTTATTTATTTATCGATTTACTTATTTATTTATTTGTTATTTATTGATCAATTAATTAATTAATTAATTTATTTATTTATTTATCGATTTACTTATTTATTTTTTATTTATTTATTTATTTATTTATTTATTTATCGATTTATTTATTTATTTATTTATTCATTTATTTATTTATTTATTCATTTATTTATTTATTTGTTTATTTATTTATTTGTTTATTTCTCTATTTCTTTATTATATAAAAATGATTGGTTCAACAATTTAGATATATAGTAAAATTTAAAGCCCAGATATATTCAAAAATAAAAAAAAATGTTAAACTGTTTAAAAAAACAATAAAATAATTAACTTCGAAGTAAAAGTAATTGATTCCGGGAATAAATTAATTCAATCAATGGGGTTAACTTTTTCTATGTAATTAAAAAAAAACCTGCATATAATTAAAAATTGAATTTAATTCTTAAAATAAAAAAACAACACGAAGTTCGTCAAAGAAGACTCAGCAATAATTTCTTAAGTTAATTCTTTCCATATTAAAATATTAAAAAACATCCAAGCAGCCCAACTATTCACTGGCTTACAAGCCAAACCAGTCAGTTTATCAAAAATTAAGGCACGATGACAACATCCAGAGTCGTTATTTATGAATTTACTCATGTATTCATTTGCTACACACGCACACATTCATATATACACGTGCACATACGCAGCTGCAAGTAAAGGGTACAGTTTTAACGGGTCTTTTCTTATTCGCCACTTGATTTATTTATTTTTTTGTTTGAATCTGAAGCAGATGTGGTTTCATCACGGAATCGTCTTAAAGTCTAATTACAATTGGCAACACAATCACTGTATGATTTACATACAAACAGCCATATGCATAAAAACTTACCGTAGGTTAAATTCATAAATGATTAATAGGCTTTTAAACCTTTAATAAAGCATCTATAAAATCTGAAATTTTATTGTTGGTTTCACTCTTCTTTAAACCAAAACTAAAAGGACACTGCTATTTGGGCATTTTGTTAAAATATACATATATTTACATTTTATAAAAACATTTTTCGTGAACATTATTGAAAAAGTGATTTAATTAATATTATGATTTCGATCAATACAATTCGCCTAATAGGAAAGTACTATTAATACAAAAAAAGAAAATTGACTAACAAATTCAAATATTCACAAACACTTTAGCTCAGATATCAAATTATCGGCAACCAAAAGTGTACTAGGAAAGCGCAAATCCACTCTCCATCACAGACGAGCAATTTAAAGTTAAATATCGCTTTAAAAAATCTACTGTTCGCAGATTTGTGGATTTAGTAAAGGAAAACATCACTATGGATAGCAGTGGAATCAATCAGTAAGTTTTGAAAATTTATATGTGTTCTTATATTGAAGTTAACATTGCATAAATGCAAAAAAATACCAAAAGCTTTGAGGCAAGAATTCGTGATTCCGGGCCATCAACCTAAAGCAGTATATTTGAAATATCAAAAAAGTAAAGAAATATGTACATATATAAATAAATATCTTCTGGAACTTCTGCGAAGTTGCACTTAATAAAAATAATTGTTAAGAAAAAAATTTATTTGATTTAGTGCTCTTTCATTTTCGATAGAAATCGTTACCCCAAGTTCAAGTAAAAAAAAACAAATAAATAAAGACAATTTATGGGGCTGTAATAATTGTGAGTACTATAAGGCGCTACATTAAGATTTGTTAGCACACAAAGCTAGCGAAGCATGTATTTACATTTTCGCTCCTAAAAGTATACCCCAAACATGCGACTATAAAACTAATAAAAACGTCTAATAGTTAATTTAGACTTATTGAACATTTATGAATACTCTTTCTTATTATTGGGTTACAAAACAAAAAGTGTTTAATAACTAATGTGAATTTAAAACTTAATATAAGTAATTTTTATGAATAAGGCTAAAAATATTTGTAAATCATAAATTTACATAGGAAATGTATGCAAATCATAAGACCGCCAGACTCCTGTTCAAAATGTTATAAAAATGTGATTTATTTCTTTCTTGCACTCTCCACGTATAAAATTTTTCGATTGAAAATTATTCGTGTAAAACTATTTGAATATAAATTATTCGAACACAAATTATTCATTTACGACTATTTAACTCAGATATGCCGACCGTGCAACAATCTTCGTAGTTTTTCAAAATAGCTTTATTCAGACAGATTATATTACAAAACTGAAGAAAAAATATAAAAAAAAATATTTTTTAACTTGGATTTTGAGTTTGTACTACATATGTATAGTACGGTCGGCACATATGGAAGCAAAAGAAAATATTTCCTTGTGATTTAATTCAAGTCGTTTATTATTCCGCAACTGTTGTGTACATACATAAGTAACGAAGAGAAAAATTAAGGAAAAAACAAATTGTTAAAAAAAATATTTGGTGGTGTGGTACTCCACATTACGCTTTACATGGAGCGGCACATCACATTTAATGCAGCGTAGCTGTTTACATTTTCCATCGGCTTGACGTGTGTTCTCAGTAAGTAAATGATCTTTTCGATCAAATCTGATGTCGCATGATGATCCTGATGGAAACGTTCCTGAGTGTTTTCCAAAAGGAGATATTACCAATGTGGCAATGCGCCGACGAAAAGATAAATGGTCCATTTTACCTCCCATATGTCTATGAAGTTGCCATGCATTGTGCTCTGCAAGATCAATGAGGTGTGTGAATATTGGGAAACACTATTTTTTTGTTGATTATATATATATACTCGTATACTCGTTTATGTACATATATGCCTTTTCTCTTTTCCAGACCAACGTGAACTATTTTTTGAAGGTTCAACTGCACTACTGTCGTTCTTACAACATACAATTAGATTGTTTCGCTCTTTTCTTACGTTGTATTATGAATTTTGCGATAAATGCGATAAAGTTGTATTAAAAAAGTGCCTTAACTTCAAAAGTGTACAATTTTACTTTGAACCAAATTTTCGCAAACATTTTGGAGAAGAGGAAAACTTAAAATGGATGAAGATCCTTAAATAAAAACCGAACGAAACGAAAAAAGTAAGCTGCTCGCGAAAATTTAAAAAATCCGCAAAAATTTGAATAATTTTAACATTTTTCACATTCCTTACATTTTAAGGTCTTTTTAGAAATTTTGCGCTTTTTGCAATCTCGGTGACTTTTTCTATTTTTGATTGTTTCACCGAATTTGAAATTATATTAAACATTTTAATTTTCTCAATGATTGCAAGTTATTGCGAATTTTCGTAATTTTTGAAGTTTTTCGCATTTCCTGCGCGTCTCACTCGTCCTAGGCGTTCTATGCGTCACACGCGTCCAACGCGTCACTCGCGTCCTATGTGTCTTATGCGTTCTATGCATTCTAGGCGCCCTATGCGATCTATGCGTTCTACGCATAGAATGAAAATCGTTCGAATAAAATTGTTTGACAAAACTTATTCGACTAAATTTATTAGAATAAAATTATTCGAACGAAAATGATTCCAATAAATTTATAACTATTCGAATTAACTGATTCGTATTCGAACAAAGGTTGTTCGTATAAAGTTATTGGAATAAATATTTTTCAAGTTAAAATTGTTCGGATGAACATTATTCTAAAAAAATTCTTCGAATAAATTTGATTGAATAAAAATTAATCATGTAAAAGTGTTTTAATAAATTTTTCTAATGAACAATTTTTTACGAATGAAACTTGTTTGTACAAAATTATTGGAACACACATATTTTTTCGAATAAATTTGATCGAATAAAATTTATTCGTTTAAAGCTGTTTTACAAAAATAAGTCGAATGAAAATTATTCGAGCAAAAGTTATTCGTATAAAATGACTGAAATAAAAAACGTTTCCTGCGAAATTGTTCGAATGAAAATTTATCAAATGAATATTATTCCAACAAAACTATTCAAACAAAAATTGTTTGAATAAAAATATTAGGATACAAGTTTTTGGAATAAATTTGTACGAATAAAAATTACTTTTGTACAATAACACTTATTCCAGTGGAAAGTATTCGAATAAACGTTCTATATGAAAAATTATTAGAATAAAAATTATTAGAATCAAAATTTTTCGAACAAAATTTTCTGGATTAAAATTGTTTTAATAAAATTTTATTACGAACACTTTTGTTTGCTGAGGGTTTTTTAGCTAGTCTATATACATGCATTTCATTGGTGCTAATGCAAAGATTGGAATTTTTGAATAAGTTTCAAAACTTACTATGCTTATTTATACTTTTGTAATTTTAAAAATTCTCATTGGTTTTTTAAAAGTTTGTGTATAAGATAAGAGGTTTGAAACATTTCAAAAATATGGTTTAAGGTCTACTGATGATTTGGCATTAGCACCAATGAAATGCATATATATAGAATGGCTAAAAACCCTCAACAAAGAAAAGTTTTTGCAAATCTTTGAAAGAAGATATCGAGGCAATCTCGATTAATAAATTTAAAAAATTTTATCACGTGAAATAAAACATAACAAACTAAATAAGAATACTAATGCTCTACGTGCATGGCTGTTGCTACAACAATTTTTTCATTGCGCCAAAACTATTGACCACTATTTGTTTGAGTATATGATTAGAACTGGAAAAGTAGAATTTATTCAGAGGCGAGTTCGGCGAACTATTTATCAAATACTTTATTATAATATTACTTAGATCATGTCGTTGTACAGCTTTCAGAGCGTTATGTGAATGACGGATTGGCACTGGACCACATTAACCATTTTTAAACACGAAACTTAAGATTAAGAAAAAACACCCTTTAAACCCATAACACTTTCACCACATCATTTTATGAAAGTGCTTAAGTTTATACGAGTGTAAATTAATATTATTTCAGTACAACGAATAAAAGTCGACATGTTTTATGTATTTTTGTTGATGCATTGCGTGCATTTTAATTAGTAACATAGATAATAAAAAAATAAATAAAACTATAAACGTAACACACACACACACACACTTAACACACCCCCACATTTTACGTCTCGAAATGAGGCCATACTGTTAAAGTCTTTTAAGAAGTCATAATCTAGCTTTTCAACTTTCTTTACTACACTATAGTTTAAAAAATCCTTTTTAAAAGAACCTCGTAAAACTAAAATTTTTTAAGAAAAACTTATGATTGTTAAAACTCAACTACACTTAACAAGCAGTGGAGCGGGCAATCATCTACTGTTTCCGTTTACCTCTCCCTATCCGCAAAAGTCCTTTTCTTTCTTCCTTAGTCGTCGTGCAGTTATTTGTCTACATTGACTTTTGAAGATGATTTTCATGTGTTCATGTAAACACCCACTTACTCCCCACCAACATATACATACATACATATACATGAATACACCCCTCACAATTCCAAACAAATTTATAGAAATGTATATACAATACAACATGCAACAAAAACGACTACTGTATTCAAAGTAACCTTGAAATTCTTTTAAAAAAATATAAAAAGAGAGAAAGAAATACACACAAACACACTTTGGCATTCATTTATTATAACACAACGCAACATACAAATAAACAAATATTAATAAATATATACAAACAAAAAAAAAAACAAATTGTGAAAAAACCGAGAAAATGTGTAGCAAACATATGACATTCATAAACGTCACTTCAATTATAGTGAAATTTTTATTCACAGGTTGCTTTCTCTTAACGTGTTTTATTTTGCATTTTCTTTTTATTATTTTTAAGTGATACAACAACAACAACATCAACAAACACAGCAACACGAAAAACTATGGCAAGACTAACTGTCTCATCGGCTTTAAACTAAAATATTTGCAAACATATACGCATCGATTAACACACACACACACACGCACACAGAAAAACATACATAAGTACAAACCCCTCCCACATTTCCTCCGTTATCAGTTCTCTTTACAAAACTGCAGCGAGATATGAAGATGTAAACACGCCACCAGCACTCACTCCCACAAACACACAAAAACAAGTTTTTAATGAATACAATTCAAGTAAATGCATGCATGCACTTGCTGAATAATAACAACAACAACAACATCAAACAATAAAGCTTCATACTACCGTTGCAAAACCAACAAAATGTATAGACATTTTTTAGTGTTTGCGTTTATGTGCACGTAATGCAAAAAAAGGAATGTGTCCTTTAAGGGATCTTAAAAAAAGTAACACAAAAGTTAAAAGAATGTAATAGAAAAAAATTATCTTTCATAAAGAGAATGCTATTAAAGAACGTTTTCGCATTTCTATAAGAAATTGTTTAATCTTTCAGGTGACAGGCAGTGTCGGAAGTAAACAGATCGAGCCCTAACCGCGAAAATAAATTAAGTGACATATTTTCAAGAAATTTACTTTTTGATGCCGAATTGTTCTACAGCCTCCAACACGTTGCCTGATAAAATACACATATCGAAAATAATAATACTTACAGAAATATAAGCCTTTAAATTTTAATGTAAGCTACATCCACCTTTTTGTGTGACCGCAAAAATAACGTATGTATGTAACTGACATAAAAATATATTTGAGAGTCGCCGAAATAAGCAAATTAATTAATTATAAAGGGTAATGCATATTTTCATAAATACATACATATGTATGTAATGATTGTCTATCAGTTATTTCGCTCACGATCATGCACTCTCACGGTAAAAATATTACTAATGTGCGGCCATGTTTATTTTTTTTGCTTACGCGCATGTAAGCTTACGTGAATATAATGCAAAATATTTCACTATCACAAAAAAAAATAATGAGATCCTCACGGGAAAAATCATATTAACGAAATTATTTCTATATTTTAACTATCAACATTTTTCGGAAGTTAAAAATGAGAAATATTGAATTTTCATAGATAGACATTTTTTTAAAAGTCGAAAATGAAAGAAATTCAAAATTTCGAATTTTTCAACATTCAATTTCTAAAATGATTCTGATCCTGAAATATACAATTTCTTGGCTTTCGGCCGAACTTTCTAAAGGCCGATTTTTAACCATTTTTGAATTATTTAAAAAATGTCTATATAGGAAAGTTCAAAATCTAGCATTTTTTAATATCCGAAATATTTGTAAATTGACAAAAATTAACTGGGTATATTTTTGGGGTTTCTATTGTTTTTCTAAAATAAAATTTTTTTTATTCAATTATGCAAACTTTTAATTATTTTTCCAAAAAACAATTAAAAAAAATTAAGAGTTTCAAAGTGTTTTGAAATTCTTTGAAATAAGATATTCGGACCTGTCTCGAATAATAAGTTTTATAATAAAAAAAAAAGAAATAAATTGTATAAATTGATAGATTTTAAAAACATTTTGTATTTTCGAAAAATGTCTTTCTTTTTTTTACAAATTTTCTTTTTCTTCAAATTATGTGCGGAGTTTTTATTATTTTCGAGTAAAAATCTGGACGTACTCTCAATTCTGTTAACTTAACAGTCTCTGGGATAGAGAAATGTTAACTTAATGGAGCTAACTGACAGAGCTAGTAACTTCACATACATTCAAAACCTATTCAAATATTTTAAACTAACTTGCTGCCAACAATGCAGCACATTTATTTATGTTTCGTAAGTTTTTCTTTTTTTCTTTTCACAAATTTAAAATTAAAAATCAAAGCATTCTAATCACGAAACAATTACGCAAACAAGCGCATTTCTTATATTCGCGTTTAAGCACAATCGCGTGATTTGACGGAAAAATGACTGACGATCAAACGTGATAACGCCTGATCATCGATGCTTCATGCAAATGCCGTGGACTGTGGCCATCTCTACTTTGATCTTCTTTTATGGTATTTGTTCGTTATAAAACGTATAAATTAGAGTTTAGCCCTTCCCAGTGATATTAAAAATTTGAACTTTTATTTATCTCTTAATTTATCCTAACGATTGTTTTAAACAAATGTGAAGAAAGCAATGCATGACGTACGACGAACTCTATGTGCTTCGGCCTTCACTCAGTTTTGATTTAGGTATTTTGAAGAGTTTTTTTCGTTGTTTTTTTCAAAAGTGATTTGTGATACATTTTATTTATTTATTTATTTACTTATTTATTTATATATTTATTTACTTATTTATTTATTTATTTATTTATTTATTTATTCGAGGAAGATTTATTAACGTTCAAGGTTTTTATAATTTCAATTATTTTTCCATAATTTTTTTATGGGAAGTTTTTATATCATTCTTGAGTTCATTAAATAGTTTTAATTATTTTCATTAAAATTGAATTTCCTACCAACTGAGTTTGTTAATGTTATAAAATGAATATTGTAGTGGTAAGCAAGTTCTTGTTGTAGTCTTTATTGTCGAATTATATATTCGGTCAAGTATTTGATATTGTTAACAACTGACCGTCAAATACAGATGACAAGCTGTTGCGCTATGCTAGTATGCTATTGCTTTCCAGTTTATTGTTATCAGAGTTTATTGTTTTTTCTTGAATTCCTTTTACAAAACATGTTTTAAAAAATTTTACACCTTGCCTGTCGTCCCCATATAAGTAATATATTTTACAACTGACCCAAAATTTATTAGCTTGCTTTAATTTTATATATGAAAAAATAAAAAAATAATAAAAATGAAAAAATTACACACGTCTACAGAAAATTGTTATATTTATAATATGGCTTGCTAAGCTATTGTATAAATGCTGTTATAAGGCCGAACATATGAATGTTTGTAGCAAGAATTTACTTGAACAAGTGTGTATATTATATATAAACAAATTTGTCCTTTTTATCAACAGCAGAAAAAAATGCTTAAAAAAATCCACAGTTGAGACGACAAATTTAAGCCTTTAAATATAAATTTCGCTGCAATCTTAATGTAAAAGAAGCATGAATGTCGTTTTTGCAAAATCTCTCTGCTTCGGAGCCTTTTTCTTTCCGTTTTCTCTATATTGCTACTTATTTGCTTGTATTTTTTAGTAGGATTTTAGGCGCACATATGTTTATAAGTTTTATGTTTATATGGGGCTTTAGTAGCAAACAAGCTGGTTTTCTACGTTTGTATGTATGTATGTATATATGTATGTGTTTATATTCATAAAAAATTTGTAGATAAAAAAAGTGTGTCAGTGTAAGTGTTTTCGAAGCATAAAAATGCATGTTATAAATTACTTGCATTAGCAGCCACTTGTGTTGTTGTTTTTTTTCGTTTGTTAGAACTTTTTTTTAACGATTAAAGGTATACACTTTTCTATTGCTTTATTACAGCTTTCTTAAACAGTATGTGTAAGTTTTTTGCCATTGTATGTGTTTGCATATGTTTGCATTAACATTTAGTAGTTATCTTTTTGTAGTTTTAAAAGTTTTAGCTCGGCAATCGTAGGCAACTAAGGAATACCTTAAAAAAATCTTTAGAAAAGCTAAACTGTGTATGTGTATGTGTGCTTGTGTGTGTATGTAGTATATGAAAACATGTCTGCATGTAGTTAAATTAACAGCAGATTGTTTGTAAACTATACATTTGTTTTCTTTTCATACATACGTTTGAAAGGAAAACATGCGCCAGAAAAAGAAGGAAATGTTTTATGGTTCTTTATTGTTGCATTAGAGATAAAAGATTCGTTTTATGTCTGAATATATTTTATTTAATTGAAAATTTCGAAAGTAGTGAAATTTGTTTTCCATGCAGTTTTGTTTAGTATAAAATAAGAAGTAGATTTTTAATGAGAGTGCTATAATGACTTGCTAGTAATAAATGAAATAAGTACACATGATACATATCACTATCTGAGAAATGAAACTTATTTAAAAAAAACTCAACAAATAAATTATATTCGGTGTGCATGCATTTTATTTTTCTTTGCATACTGAATACAATTTGTTTGCTGTCTTTTTTGAATAAGTTTTACAAACTAATATGCTTGTATTTTTGTATTGATTGTATTGTCAAAAGAACTACATTCGGTTAAGTATAAGTAGGTCGGAGAAAGTAGTTAGTCGGTGTGGGTGTGGTAGCCCCTACTTTTTAAATCATACAATTTTATTGTGTTGTACGAGAACCTCATCTGTGTGCTAAGTTTCATAACAATCGCTAAACGTAAAAGTAGTTTAAGAATGAAACGAGTAGTAAAATACTTAGGAATTAAATTTTCATATAAATGCACAAATAATTAAAACAAGAAATGTTATTTTTTTATGTACAGAAAACTTTTTTATTCACAATATATTAATCGTAGAGTTGAAGACATTCAGTATCAAGCAGTGTTGGGAAAAACATCGGACACTTTAATAAAAAAACCCATCCAGTGAAAAAGAGTGGAATGAAGTTGTACGCATCAGAAATTCTACAAAAGTTAAATGCAAAAAATGCAATAGTGAAATTAGTAATAAAATAGAGTGAATCAAGAGCCCATTTAATGAATTGTAATCAGGATCGAAATGAAGGAAAAACATCTGAAGGCTACAGTTCGCCTGAAAGTATTTCTGTTATATTCAGTCCATGTACCAAAGAAAAAGTTATTCGCTAGTGAGTTTTCAGTAAGAACTACTGTAAGCCAAATAGAGTAGCTGGATAAAGTTGTTGCGAAATTATTTTTTGCAAACAACATAACTTTCTACGTTGCTGAAAATAAATATGATTAAAATATGATAGAGCGTTTATGACCCAGGTATATTGCATCAAGCAGAAAACAGCTAACTAATAAGCTGCTTTGCGAAAAGAGATCAGCGATCAGAATCCAGTTTGACTCTAATAGTAGACAGTTGGTCAAGTTAAAATTAGTCGTTATTTAATAAATGCAGGGGATGCTGGTTCCGAAAAGAGAACTAATACTAAGCAAATATTGTACAAAAATCAATTGACTTGATAAAAAAAATAAAACAAATATTAGTGGAGCGTCATGAAATTATAACATAATGCTGTTTCGCACACATTCTCAATCTTTTATACAAAAATATAATTCCTGTTGAAATTACAAAACAAACAGTGTAAAAAATACTTTAGGAATCATCACCAACCACATGGATGGATGAAAGAAAAGCAAGTACGCATACCTCAATTGCGAAGTGAAGTAAGGTGGAACTCTTTTGAGAATTGTTCGACATCATTTGTTTCTAACTTCCATCTTTGTGCTCAAATAAGATCGGAACAGTTAAATGAATTCTATAATGACATTCACAGAATTTTAAACAACGTTCAGTTACATAATGAAGCTTTGCATTTACCACAAATGTTAGTTCAAATTAAAAAAACTTTAGATGCGTTGCAAAATGATACTCCGACTATTGCAACGGCTGTCAAAATTTGGTATAACTTTTTGAATAATGATGTACTATTATCCAAACGCAATTTGGTTGACAGGCAGATGAAACATGCACCTACTCCAGTGCATTATTTAGCCAATATGATGTATCGAAAATATATGGGCAAATTAATTAGTAAAGCAAACGAAAAGATAGCAGATGAATGGATAATTCAAAAACACTCCACATTCCTTGAACCTGCTTTGGCTGTTAAAATTGAAGATTTAGAATATTTTATACAATCTTTATTTAAGGAAAAAGTACTGGCCAAACTAAATGGAGGACAGTGGTGGAAAGTATTAATAGCAAAAATTAAAAAAAGTTTATGCTTAACACCAGTCTTTTGTGAGTTTTTCTCATCTTTAGTGAATTGTCTGTCCTGCTAGTTTGGCGTCAAAAGAAAGGATTTTTTCATCTTATGGATTGATATGGAATAACATAAATAAAAAATGTCTTAGATTGAAAAAAGCAATAGCTCTTGTAAAAATTTATCAGTGTGTTAAAGCTGAACTACCAGACATACATCATAAATATACGTCACATACACATCTTATTATTTTATATAACTATTCGTGAATTTCATGCGTATGTATGTGTGTGTAATTTCTTTTATTTATTTTTAATTATTTGAATATTCGATTAATATTCATTTCTATATAGTGGGATATCTGTACACATCATCATTTTCCCATAACGGCCATTAATATCTAAGAAAAAATAAATTTTTTAAAAAGTAAATTTTTATATTGAATTTACTATTTGTACGATTCCCATTATAAATTATAATTTTCTATTCATTGATTAATATGGAAGAGACCACATTTTCTTATATTTTATCTCCTAAATAAAGTTTTTCAATTTTCCTATGGCTGTTAAATGTTTAACAGGGCTCTGTTAAATATATAAAAGTGCTCTGTTAACTGCAAAATAAATAGCACTACTACTAATTTTGTTTCTTGTCCCTGCTAATTAAATTTAAATTTAACTTCATAGACAGACAAAAAGGACATATTGTTTTTAACAAATTATTCTTATATATTTTCGACCTTCTGTTTTTTTTTTAATTAATCTAATTTATTTTGAGCGCTAGGTAAATTTTTTTAAAAAATGTTAAAATTTTTTTTATTAAAAACACCGACATTTCACTACTTCTTTGTGTGTGTATAAAATTTTATATATTCTTGAAGAAGCCACACAAAGAAGTGGTGAAATATCGGTGTTTTTAATAAAAATTTTAAATTTGTTTTGTTAAAAGCTTTTGCAAATTATTGAAATATCGAAAGAAATTTTTCTATCATGTGTATTGTACTCGAAAACATATTTATCATAAAATTCTATTGTCAAGGCAAACGAATGTGTGTAAGAAATTTCAAATACATAATTACATTGTTAATTATTACTCTGCATAAAACATTTTATTTATTTTTTTCTAATGTAAAATTCTTGTGTCGAACTGTTTCCAATTTTTAACATACCCTAACAAGATGACAAGATGTTTTGCTTCAGAATGTAATTAAATAAAGTCGTAGAAAGAGAAGAAAAAAAAAACAAAATAATATCTATCTAATGACTAAATGTAACGTGTTTGTCAATTAAAATCTGTTATTAAATGGTTACTCACCAAACTGAGGAAACACGACAAAGAAAACTGATGAAGAAGATATTCCAAAATGATTAATTAGTTCCTTCCTGCCTTTAAACAAAAGGATTATCTGTTCTATTCTGTTAAGTCTATTGAAAGCTAATAATAGACAAACAGACAGACACAATTGCCATAAAATGTTATTTTAGAATTTTGGTTTTATTTGGCATTTTTTATATTTTTTCCAATGGATGATTAAATTTAATTTGAGGTCATGCACACCAAGAGCAAAGAACAAATAAAGTCCTTTACCATATACTCGTAAATTTAGTGCAAGTTTATTGTTGTAATGCTTGCATGTTTGACATAAATTAAATCTGTTTTCAATAACGTTGCTTTGCTTAAAGATTTGTGCTTGTTGTTGCTGTCGTTGTTGCTGTAATGCTGGGTACACACATTGTAAGGTGTTTGTGCAACCAAGGTAGGTTGCATAGTCTGTAGTCGTGTTTATGGTTTCATTTCGTGTTGCACTCGAGATTTCATAAACATCAAAATATTTTGATATTTTCTAGTTTAGTTCATTGAAACCAGCAAGGTGTGCGTATGTTTTTTTTTGTCAACCACGGAAAAAATAAATGAGCTTTTTTTTTGTTTTATCATGTCTAATAATTTTAGAACAATTTTTTCGTCTATTCGCGCATAATTTCTGTAATCTTTTTGCTCATTTTGTTTTAACTCTTTCATTTGAAAAATCTTCTTTTTTTAAATACCAATTTTTTACCATATAATTTTTTTCTTTTTTAATTTTTTTAACGATGTTTTTTTTCGTGCGTGATGTTTAATGCGAATACAAAATACAGAAATGATGTTGCCTTCATGGTTTCATTCTTGGTTGCAGAGTCTGTATCAAAATATGAAACATGAATGATAAACGTGTTGCATAAATACGTTGCAATGTCTGTAGCCAGCATAAGAAGCACTCCCTCCTACACATTAACTTCAAAGTTAAATGTTTGCATTTATTGTTTACAATGTAAAGCAGGGTACTCTGTTCATCATTTCGTGCGAACTGCTGTCAAAAGTCCATATAAAAAAAATTCATGCGAAATAATTGCAAAATAACATGGCCGAAGTTGTACTCTGTTCAACTTGTGAAAACATACGAAATGTTTCTGGCAGCATTATTTTTTCAACCACAACATGTTTCTAGCAACATATTTTTCAACAAATTCAATGCTAAGTAAAATCTGATCATCTGTTGTTTGCAATTCCGCACGAAATAAGTGGTGCTTACATTATTTCGCAGTTGGAAAATATGTTGCCAGAAACATGTTGTAAATGAAAAAATCATGCTGCCAGAAACATTTCATATGTTTTCACAATTTGAACAGAGTACAACTTCGGCCATTTTTTTGCAATTATTTCGCATGAATTTTTTTTATATGGACTTTTGACAGCAGTTCGCACGAAATGATGAACAGAGTACTTAGCTTAAAGGGTGAGCGAGAGAAAGAGAGAGAGAGAGAGAGAGAGAAGTGGAAATTACAATCAAATTACATCAAAGACCACAATTAATAAATATAGTTTACAGCTACATAGAAAACCACAGACACATATTAAAGATTTACACACACTCACACTCATGCACATACATGTGTGCACAATTTTTTGGTCATAAATTTGAAAATAGTAACAGCACATAGTACATAGTACATACGAGTAGATGTGAATATAAGTGTCTTTTCAACATTTGTTATTGTTTTAAAAAAGTTGATTGTGTTGTCTTTTGTTAAGAAATCTACAAAAATTACGTTTTAGACTTCTATGAATTCATTGACCATTTGAAATTGACCAAAATGCTGTGTGGCAAAATAAAGAAAAACAAATAAGTCGAAATTCATAGACATTCCTCCTCCAAGAAACATAAAACAAAGACAAAAAGAAATATTAAATTATCAAAATGTCAATTTCTGGTGAGAAGAGACAAACACATACTCATTTATGTACGCGTAGTACATGCATGGATGTGCTTATTTACAAACACACATGCATGCATATGCATGCATGAAATGAATACCATTCCTGGCTAGTATTTGGAAGATTATTTGACGAGCGCGATCATTTCGCGACTCTTGTTTTAAGCGTCCAGACGATCGTCGTTTACGTATTTTGGCGATGATCTTAATGATTATTGGACGAATGTTTTTTTTATGTTATTCCACTATCGTCGTTTAAGAATTCTGAGGATCATTGAACGATTGCTATTTCACCGTAATCGTATCTTAATTTTTTAAATTATGTTTTTGCGAGTCTTTTTGTTGTTTATGTTACTTCAAAATCGCCGTTTACGCATTCTGGCGATAGTTAGACGTGGTTGGAGAGTGATAATAAAATGTGTTCGTTTGATTAAACTGTTTCCGTTTAAATTGAAGTGTTTTTTGAATTGAAATACATATTCATTATTATTATTAAAAAAAAATATTTTATTGTTTTGTTTTATTTTATGACCAAATCGTCTTTATGTTATGTGTTTTTTTATTTTAGGCTATTTATGGTCAGATTTTACCTTTACTTTAGATGCAAATAAAACAATTTATTTCATCTTTGTTCTCAACGTTTCATCGGCTTTTTTCCGACGTCTTCAGGAGAATTGTTTATTTATTTATAAATTGATTTATTACATAACTGATTAAATTATAAATCATAAAACTGGACAGCACGACACAATTAAATGTATAATTTAAATATATATATAATCTACGTAAAATATCACAGTCAAACTTAAAATCGAGTATCACAGAACTTTGCTTTTTTATGCAAGTGCAATAGAGTATTCAATACTCTATTGCACTTGCATAAAAAAGCAAAGTTCTGTGATACTCGATTTTAAGTTTGACTGTGATATTTTACGTAGATTATATATATATTTAAATTATACATTTAATTGTGTCGTGCTGTCCAGTTTTATGATTTATAATTTAATCAGTTATGTAATAAATCAATTTATAAATAAATAAACAATTCTCCTGAAGACGTCGGAAAAAAGCCGATGAAACGTTGAGAACAAAGATGAAATAAATTGTTTTATTTGCATCTAAAGTAAAGGTAAAATCTGACCATAAATAGCCTAAAATAAAAAAAACACATAACAAAAAATATTTTATATTTCCCTGAAGAAGCCACACAAGGAAGTGGCAAAATATCGGTTATCTAATAAAATTTTATAAACGTTTTTTTTAAATTTACCTATAGCTCGAGATAAATTAGATTCATTTATTAAAAAATATAATACACAAAAAATACTTTTTATTTGAAAAAGTCTTACACGATCCTTTTCCGCGCATCGTAAAACACATATTACGGAAATTTATTCAAGGCTCGTTTAAAGTAAGAATAAAAGAGTCTTACACGATTCTATTAGGCACATCACAGATAACTCATATGGAAGAGTCGCCGTCTTGTCACAGGACGATTCATTTAATCGCCCGCTTCGATCACCGAAGATTCTTCTACGACCGAAAATGCTAGCTGGGTTATTCTAAATCCGAGATCAGCGTTCTCAGTTTAGGAGACTTGTGCACAAATCGAGGATTTCTTTGTGTTTGGAAATGACAATTTCGTATCAGGGATCAGTTTATTTTTCTTCAGAATATTATTTTTTATTACATTCTTTTCTATCCATACCAACATTTTTGTGATGCATTCTTAATCGACGTTCAAACACAGTACTAAATTTGTCCGAGTGTTGCCTAAATTTCTTAATTGTATATTAATATTTCAGAAAAATTTATTTATTTCTTACTGCCAGGACCAACGCTGTCACAGTATTCTTTTATTCATTCTTTCGTACAATTACATTTAAAACAAAAATAAATTCTAAAATTTTTTTGTGTTGTGTGTTGCCTAAATACAAATATATTGTTATGTTTTTGATGCAATACTGAATTGAAGTCAAAAGATATAAATGATATTTATGTTACATATTGTTTTATATGAACTTAAAAATTTGCAGACTTTTTTCGTGTGTTTTTGTTTATGTACCTGATTTGCATATTTTTTTAAATAACTTTTGACATGTTTTATGCATTTTTTATTAATAATAAATAAAAAGTTAAATTATGAACAACATTTTTTTAACCTTTTTTAGCTTTTATTTTTGGATGATTTAGCTTTTCCAAGCCTTTTTGAAAAGCCGATTTAGTCTGTTTTTTCTTCAGCTCCTGGCAACGTTGCTTCTGTACTTTAGCATGCCCAATGTGCATTAAACATTTACATAAAATCTCATAATGATGTTCAGGGAACTTTCATATCGTATGCGCGAATTTCTCAACAATGAAAACCTTAAATGCAACATCACTCATTTATCGTTTTGTTTCAAAACTTAATGGAAATTACGCCCTAGTGTAGGAAAATAAAGTGTTTGTAGTACAAATTTGCACTGATTTAGCACAGATTTGTTGCTTTAAAAAGTCTCCAATTTGTGCACAATAAACTCGCATTGAGTTAAAGAAAAAATATCTGTTTCAAAAAGAGTACTACTACTACTGCGCTGAGCGAAAATTTCATGAGAAAAAGCTCATTAAAAGCTTTCATTTTAAATTGCTCTCAGAAAAAGTGTAAATTTTTTTACACCAAAACTGAGAGTTTTTCAATAGTATTTTCCGTGTTTTTTTTTGCGAGAGCTATCATAAAAGCTTTTAAGATGAATACTATTTTAATGGCTTGAAGTTATTTATTTTTGTTTTTTAATGAAAAAAATAGTTAAAAATATTAATTTAAAATAAGGAAACATACAATTTTTAAAAGAAAAACTGCAGTTGAGGAATTTTTTTAAACTTGGTCTCTTGATATCTTTTTATTTATTAATTTGTTTGAGTTAAAAGCTTTTGGGTTTTTGTCCCATAGTGAATGTGTATATGTGTGTGTTTTCCTTTATTTCTTTTGCTACTTTAGTGTTTTCTTTGAATTATTGGCAAGTTTTCATGTGATTGCATTTGTATCAGTGTGTGTTTTATTTTTCCGCTTTCATATCTGTTTTTTCCATCCTGTTTTATATCTAGTCCTTTATTATTTTTTTTTTAATTTTTCATTTGGTACACCTTATAAGCGGCTTTTGTGCTCATTTTTCCAAATTTTTTTTTTGTAGTATTTGATAACATACATGAACTATTTTTCTACGTTTTAACGAACCATTTAAATGGACTAGACTTAGCGAACATGCTTTCCCTTTCTCTCTCATTTATTGCAATAAAACACTCTTCAGAGCTTTATAGCTTTTACTCCTAGTAAAAGCTTTTTCTTCTTACATATTTTGTTTTTGCTTAATTTCAAGTGCTTTTCTATTAAAGGTGTGTAAGTGTGTTTTTGAAAAGGACCTTTAGACTTGGCCAAGTTGAAATTTAAGCTCTATAACGTTGTTATACGTTGCGGTGTTATAAACGTTTGGAAACGCGCACGTTTCGAACTTAATTTACAGACTTTTGAAACAAGTTTTGCAAAGTTACAAAAAAACCTAAGAAAAAAAGGTAAAAAACCTTTTTTGAAATCAAATTATAAAACATTTTTCAATTAATATTAAGATTTAAAGTGTCCAGAAATGGAAGAAAACTTACACAGCAAAAAGTTTTGCCTGAAAACTTTTTATGTTCAAAAAAATATATATAAAAATAATCAATAAAGAAGTAAGAAAATTGTTACTAAAAATTAAATTTAAGAAAAAATAAGCGATTATAAAATTTTTAAAATATATATATATTTTTTTTTAATTTTAAACTATTTAAAAAAAAAACACTTCAAGCAAATTAGAATATTAAAGATTTGATTTTGGGTGGAAAAAATTTATAGCCTCAATTTTTTATATAATCAAGTAATATAAAAAGCAACTACAACAACGTTAAAAATAGGAAAGAAGCAAAGTGTAGAGAATAAACCAGCACAGCTGCAAAAGAAGTAGAAAAAACGCAAAAAAATGTTATGAAGTGTGTGTTTGTATAAGTGTGTGTGTAAGTATGTGTGTGCGTGTTAACAAAATACCAGGGAGTGTATGTGTAACAAAAAAAAAAAAAAACAAAGAAATTTATTACAATGTATTTTTAAATAAAATTGAAATTAAATTTTTATACCGCAAAACCAAAAATTTTTTTTATTTTAGAGTTTTTTAATTTTTTTTATTTTTATAATTTTTTATTCATTCATTCAGAATTAGGAAATTTTCAAAACCTTCGAAAATTTTTTATTAAAATATGTATATAAAACAAAAATTATTTTGTTTTTGTAAATAATTGTTTTGATGATTGAACCTAAGCTTTTATATAATATTTCTGGTGATTTTTTTTTTTAAATTTAGAAAACCATGTTTTAAATGAAATATTTTTGAAAGATGCAGAGTTGAGTATAAACTATAATTCAATAGGATAGAGTGAAAAAGTTTAAGTCTATTAAAGTGAAAGGTTTTTTTAATGCTGATAACAAAAGCGGGTTTAAGCTTTAATAGTGAATACATTATTGGCTTAATCAATCAATTAGTTCGTACTGCAATGTGAAGTTGTTCCTAAACATGAGTGTTGAAGATAAATTTCATGCATTTTTAAACATTAAAGGTATGTTCCATCGAACGCCATCGTTTTCTGGATTTTTTTAATAGAAAAATAACTGATTCCCATTTCTATTTTTTCATTTATTTACTTAAATATTTATTGACTATCGTTAATGACACTCAAATGAGTTATTTCACATTTAAAAATCCTTTGCACGATAACATTCCACATCCTGGGGCAGGTCGTGAGATTTTTGTAAAAAAGTTTTAATGCTTATTTTAATCGTTATTAAATGAGTTTTCGAAAAATAAAAAGGATGTAGGATTTTTAATAACTGAAGTCAAAGTTGAAAAAATCTAAGAAGTTTTAAACACAAAAATATTTCGATATTTGAACAAATTGAAACTCGTTACCAAATTTAAAATCAATGTAAACATTTTTCAATTGAAATATGTTTAGTTCTTGAAGTATTAAAAAAACGTTTTTAATGATAATTGCCGATTTTAAAGACGTCTAAAATTGTTTAAAATTTAAAAATTATCTATTCAACTAAGCTTATGCAACTTTTTCAGGGTATCTCCAATATTTCATATTTTGTCATACTGCTACTTGTAAAATTTTGTTTTTTTCTGTAAAATTTTTAAGTTATTGAAGTTTTTTTTTATTTTAATTATTTGGTAAAATAAAGATTTTTGGAGTAGTTAATATTTATGTATTTAGAAGTTTAGATTTGTTTCATTTTTTTCTTGATTTTACATTTCAGTGAATTTTCAATTTGATATCGCTCCCTCACTGCAAGGTAGTCATATCTCAAAAAACCGTGATTTTCGAGTTAAGAATGTAAAATTATTCATGGTATCGTTGGTCATCTTGTGTGGAAAATTTATATAAATATTTTGTTTACTCAGCTCTTGAAAGGAAAATAGTTTTTTATTTTTCAATTGATGTGTGGGTAAATTAAAAACTTTAAACTCGTTTTCTGCAGAACGAGATTTTTTTGCAATAAAGGAGCGATATGATGTGATATATCGAATGTGTTATCTGAGCAATCTGTCGAATCTATGCTGGGTGTTGGAATAAAAAAAAACGCTCCTGAGTGCTTGCAATTTTAACGAAAAAAAAAAACAAAATGCATGAAATGTAAATTTATTTCAACGTATGATTAATATGAATAGTAATAATTATTGCTCATACGTCCAGGGGGTTGTCAAATTTAGCTCCACTAGTATTTCCTTCCTATGGCCGATGCAATCGACCATATTTTAGAAATTACTAGAATTAAACAAAACTGTAATGAACGTGTACATCAACATTTAATTTTCATCTCTTTCAATTCTGATCTCTTTTTCTTTATCAACTTCACTCATTTGAAGATAAAAAATCTTATTACTCATATAAATATGCAGGATCGATTATTCAACATTTTTCAGAAACCGGTTTTCGAATAGTTGGAATATTTGAAATTTAGAAAAATCCTGTTACGGTTTTTAAAATTCAGGAAAAACCGGTCAACCGGTTTTTTCTTAAGAAAATTATTATGTTTACAAGAGTATTAATTTTCATGTCAACAGTTCATGTAAATATAAATATAAAAATTAAATTATTTAAGTGATTATTCAAGCCTTAGGTCAGTTTATATGAAAAACGTATATAATTTATTTTTTAAATCGATATTTCGCCAATATCAGTGATTGGCTTCTTCAGGAATAAAAATTTTTTTTCAGTATTTTAATTTTTTTTTAAATTTTTTAATTTGAAAAAAATTGTCAAAATAAAAAATGAGAAACTTTAAAAAAACGAAAAAACAAACAAACAAAAAACGTATTTGTATTTTCTATTTCCTGTTTCCGTTTTTATATAATAAATATCTATAACTCTGCGAAACTTTTGCCGCATCTGCCCCAAAATTCATCCTCTGATCTGTTGGAACATTTATAATACGTAACATTTCTAGCATATATCTACGTTAGAATTAGTTTCTGTATTTAAAATTAAAATATTAATTAAATTAAATTAATTAAAATATTAAAAGTTTGGATAATGATCTGAATTGAAGCAATGAGAAGATAACGTTTGATTTGTGACCAGCTATTCTAGTCTTCAATTTATTTTTTGTTGTACCTACATGTACTTTATTACGTCCCTCATTTGCATTTCTACTGCATGGTATCTGATAAACTACATTAGATCTATCCAACTTATGTATCTATTATAAATATATACAATTATTATTATTATAAATATTCCGACAGATCAGGTTAAACTTCAATCGTAGCTTCATATCGTGCAAACGGATGTAACTACACATATTTTCGAAATAGAGTGTTTGACTGATTATGGTTTTTCAAACTATATGTTCACGGGAAATTTTAGACTCCTACGATTAAAAACAGTCCCTTTATTACAGAAATTTAAATGGCAGTAAATACAAGTGCATTCATTTTTTAATGTAAAAAGATGTAACTACATTCACTCATGGAAAAAAATTGTTGAGTTGTCTTGTTCAAAAGTAAATAAGTTTCTATATTATAAAAAAAAATCTATATTATATAAACTATTCACCTTATAACGTGTCCAGCTTCTCCTTTAAATTGAATAAAAGTGCAGTTATGTCGTTACTCGGCGAATTCCTTTGTTACATTTATAAAAGAGTATTTCATAAAATTCTTGCTTTTGGGGAATTTTCAAGTTCTGAGATATAATGTTAAAGTATTCAAAACGTTCCTCTAAATTTTAATATAGTAAAATCTAATTTCGAAAAGTATTCGACTAAGCTGATTTTTAATAGCAAAAAAACCGGACTATTCGATATTCGAAAATTCAATATTTTGAAAAAACCGACAACCGTATTGTAGAAAAATCGGTTTTAAGAACCGGTTGATAAACCGGGTCGATTACTCTAGTAGGTACGCTTACACATTCTCATTGCTCTGTATTTTAAATGAATGGACGTGTGTATTTTTTTAGCATTTGTAGTGGTATAAATTTTAGGAGCCTTTCATGCCTTTAATACTGAAATGTTTGAAATAATATATATTCAGGTCACTAAAGCTCAACAATATCTACCATTTGGTAAAATAATAAAGAAAATCGGTTGGCAAACAAAGAAGAAAAAGGAATCCAAAAATTTCGCCTTTGCCTATTTAGATAATAGATATCGAAGTATTTGTAATAATACTCAATTTCAGTAAGCTTTTCCTTACACTATCATCACTCTACAATGAATTATTTCTATATTGTGGTTTTCTCTACAAAGAACTTTTTATTAAGACACAATTGCAAAATTTTTATATCAAATGTACAAACGAAATCGATGTGCTACACCAAATATTTTCTTTCTTCAACAACTGTAAAGAATTTATTGATAAAGTGAAATAGAAAAGTTTCAATCAAACAAAAATATCTTATTTTTCAAGCTAAATAATTATGTGTTTTCATGTAAATGTGTTTAGATGTAAAAAGTATTTAATTAAAATAACAAGTAAATGTTGACTTTAGCAATTTAAATTTTGTCAATATAATAAATGCTTCAGATGAACCTGGGGTTGAAAATGATTCAGAAAAATCTGATGAGAATGATTTAATTGTTCCTAAAATAACTTTAAAAGAAATAATACATGCATCCAGTAAATTGCTGGACTTCTTGGATAAACTCCAAGTTTACCGCATCCTTGAAAATCTAAATAACAAAAACATGAATTGGAAAAAGAAGAAACAATCGACATTTCATAAGTTTTTGAAGAAACTACGTAAAATGAAATCTTTAAATTTATGTATCATTTAATATTTATTTTTCCAAAATTGTAATTTTTTTCTTATTTTTTTTTTATATTTTTTAAACATTTTTATAAAATCTCTGAATAAAAGAATTAGATACAAATAAAAATGTTCCAAAATACAACTCAAAATTGTTATCAATTAAGTAGGAAAATCTATTATCCAGAACGATTTCGATCACTGAGTGGTTCAGTGGCACTCCCTGTCTAGCAATACCATCCACAATACAGTTATCAAAATAGGTAGTGTGCCCATTGAGGCCCTAATGTCACCTTCGAATGTTTCGCTATCGCTAGTGATACAGAGTAGACACCATTTATAGTGGTAGTACAATATCGCACACTAAAGCATAAACAGTCACAAATCAAAATTTATCAAAGTTTTTAGTTTTTTTAAATTAATTGAGATTGCCTCGATATCGTTTTTCAAAGATTTTCAAAAAGCTTTTGTTTGTTCAGGGTTTTTTTAGCTATTCTACATACATGCATTTCATCGGTGCTAAAGCCAAATCATCAGTAGACCTTAAACCATATTTTTGAAATGTTTCAAACCTCTTATCTTATACAAAAACTTTTAAAAAACCAATGAGAATTTCAAAAATTACAAAAGTATAATTTAATTTAATTAATAAAATTTTTTGAATAAATCTCTTGCGACCACGAAAATTTTGTTTCCGTGATTGTCTGGCTTAACCGGAAAAATATCGTTATGCCTGTTTTTAAGTCCCTTATATCGCTGGTACATCATCAACTAAAGAGTGCTATTTTTAGTTGAGTCAGTGCACTCATTAGTGATTGAGTAGTTTTCTTTCACCTAAATAGTTTTATTTTGAGTTGTTACGCTATTAACTTAGATAAGCATTTATAGTTGTGCCTGTTCAATTGATAAAAGTTAGTATAATCGCGTGTATTATTTGTGACTAAAAGCTATAACTCAAAATTATCTCTTATTTACAAAATTACAGAACAAAATTAAAAAATAATTAGATAAACTTTGTTCTAAAACGGTTTTCTTTACTGGGGAACACAATTTGATTGTAAAACTGCAAACACGTTCTTAAAAATAGTTTTTTGCTTTTCTTGAACATTTATGACTTTTGAGTTGTGACTCTTTATGATTTAGTGTGCGATATCCTTTGATATCCTATAGTACCTTAGTCATCTTTTCCGCCCCAATGTCTGAACGGAGCTTTCACGTTAACATATTTCACATAGAAAATTATCCCCGGTGCTTAGGAGGTCAGATTCGGATTCGTTGCTGGGCAGAAGTAAGATCTGCGTTAGGACCATGTAATACCTATAACGGGGGACAGTCTGACAGGCTAGGTGGCGGTGAGGATAGGATCCGACTTGTCGGATATATACGGGCTGTGTGACGACTCGTAAGAGCTGGAGATGGTGGAACACATTTTGTGTAGCTTATTGGGCGAATTAGGGAATGTCTAGACCTTTAGGCTCGAGAATCTAATAGGATTCGTTATGGGAACGCAGGAGACTGGGTGCAGCGCGCATGTAGGACATGTTTTATTGGCCGAGTTGTTTTCTTCCTATTTTCAATTCCTTATGTTCTCCTTATTTATCTTTTTCTTTCCGTTAAAATAAGGCATCACAATGGACCATATTGGTCTCTGGGTGAGTAAACTTCACACCGGCCTTCCAACCTAACCCAACCTAAACAAAACCCGCCCCCTTTTTGAAGCCGTCAATACCCTGGCCGATCCGCCAAGAGTGCAGGTAGAGTGCAGCCCACTGAAATAATATTTCATTTTAATTTAGCCTAAAAAAATTGTGAAACAAATTCAAGGTGAAATTATGCAAAAGTTTTACTATCCAAAAATTTTTATTGTCATATTTTCGCATAATTATAGCAAAAACTGGCAACACTTTCTCTCACTGATTATCTCACTTGATGCAATTTCTCAATTTCTTTTGATATGCTTTGAATGGTAAGGGATCAGTAGTTCTTTTAATTTGCTGGGCAGTGTTATGTTGTTATTGCTATCCTGTGTAATACGTCACAGTATTAAGCTAAAACTCACGTTGTAGATCCGTTCATGCAGCTCTTTAACTAATAATAACATTAAATATTTAATAAGCGTTTCCAAAAAGGTTCTAAAGTTTTTTACGAATTAGTTAAGACACTTTTAAAATAAAAACCTTCTAATTAATATTTATTTATGCTCCGACATCTAATTTTTACAAAGTTTTTATTTGTTTTAATTAATATCAATCATACGCCACCCCCATCTCTGCTATTATTTCGGTTTTATATCTTCGGCAATAACAAGATTTTTAATATTTGAATTTCTAATAGTTTCAAATCATTTTTCAAGAGTTCTACGTTATATATTTTCATAACTTGCTTGACAATTAAAATCCAGACAAAATTATTGTACATATTTCTTTCTTCAAATCTTGATTTTCCAATAAATTCTATTAGAATATTATTAAAATAAACATACAAAACTTTTGTGTTTGTCCAAAACAAAAATGCTTATCATGATATTTCTACTATTTTTCAAAAGCAGTTGGGTTCTTTTTGAACCAACTTCCTAATTCGCATTAAGTACACGTCACGACTTACAATTTTGATTTGGAATTTTCGTGCTAATGTTCTTTTAATTAATATATTATTTGAAGTCTAAGTTTTCTTTTTAGTTGTAAACTTTGCTTTAAACTTTTTAAAGGGAACAGAATCAAATACTTTGTCATTCATGTATTGAGTTCCTTACAGTTGTTGTTTTGTTTTTCTCTCTATGCGTATGTCTGCAAGGATATGCCTGGTATATTGTAGCGGTATTTTATTGTATACTTGTATGTATAATGGCTTTTATGTATACCCGAGTTTGCAATTGTTTGTGTGTGTGTGTGTGTGTGTGTGAGTGTGTGTCTGAATAACATTTGCACGAGCGCGCGTGTTCTGTTAACATTGACGGCCTTTGTATGTATGAGTGCAGGTTTTTGTATGTGCGTGCTTCATATTTAAATGCGTTTTTAAGATGTACTCCAACGTGTGTAGAGACTTAAATGAAAACACAAAAATAACAACAGCATTAGCAAACAAACTTGTTTTCATGGAAAAAAATAATAACATGAATTTAAGAAAAACAAAAAAAAAAACAGTAGCGAAACCCACAAAAACTCAAAGCAAAGGCCCGTACAAACATTAAAATAAATATTTATTTTCTTGTTTAAGTGTTTGCTTGCACATGTGTGTTTGTGTATGTGTGTATGTGTGATTTTTTTTTTCAAAGGAGATTTTCTTTTGTTTTTTAGGTGTTTTTCCTTTTACTTTCTTTTTCCTTTTTTGGTCTAAGGATCCGTTTATTGCTATACCAACTGCTTAGAAGGTGGGTGTTTTGTATTTGTATTTGCTGCAGGTTTGGGGTGTTAATTTCCGTTAAAAAAAAATAAAACAAGAATCAAGATTCTTTTCATTTGTGATTTAAAAACTTTTTAGAGCTGGCGTTTTTGTTAAATTTCTATGAGGAAAATAAGGAAAACTCAACTTAAGGATGTTTAAATTCATTCTTATGTGTGTGTGCCTGTTTTCGGAGAAGTTTTTTTACAACGAAAATTTAGAAAAAACAGGATGACGTATAATTGATATTAATTAAAAGACGGTTGTTTTCAAAATGCTACAATATTGATTTTAAATGCGATATTGGAAGTAGTATGAAAATTAACGCCTGTTTGCCGATATCGAAAGAAAATTTCCTTTCGTATAATTGCATTTAAAACAAAAACAAAATTTTAAAACGTGTTTTTGTTTCAGGGGCTTTTCAAACCCCGCACGGGGGCGGTGGTGAACGCAGTAGTTAAACTTTAAAGCTTAGACCAGCGGTGTTTAAAAATAAAAATGAGGATGTATTGCTGAGAGGATAACAAATGTGTGTAAATTTTTTCCAACAAATGTTGTATGGGACGAGCACCACGGCTTAAACACATCTGCCTATTTTGTGTAGAATCAAAGCCTACAGAGAATTGAAACTCGATGGATGCATTATTAAATAACATACAATTTACTTCAAACTTACAGAGTTCTTAAAAACTCACTTTTAATTAAATATTAACTACACATTAAAAATAAAATAAAAAATAAAATTAAGTACTTCAATTCATTGAATTATAATCGATATTTCAAACATTTGTATTAGTTAAGAAAATCATCGGTTATAATTTATTGCCACTTTCATTGTTTTCTTTACTACTTTTAAGTCTGTTGGGTCGATCATTTCAGATTCAGCCCATTAAAAATTTTAACAGCGTCCTCCAGTTTTCGTCAAAAAATTTGTAACCTTAGTGGGAATATAAGACCATTAATATGATGAGTTGAGCGTATTACATATTAAATACATCAGAAACAAAAGAGTAATGAAACCAATCTTTAAAAATTGAAGAAGTCATCCAAGCAGACTTTGAGTTCATGCACACCATGGAGCCGATAAAATTTTTAAAGCTGAGAAGGTTTTTAGATTTTCCTATAACAAGAAGTTTTGTTTTATGGTATCCAGATACATTTGCGCAACATAGAAGCGTTACTCATTGATTCTCCATCTTTGCACCTGCAGAACTTTTTGCTAATGACGTTTCATATGTCCTTTGAGTCAGAAGTTTCCATTTTAAATGGATCTACCAGCTGAGATTGTTGCAAAAGCTTTTCTCCGCTATTCTGTTAAAGTCGAACTCCGTATCTTTGTTTAAATATTTGAAGCCATTCATCGCTGCAATTGAAGTCATGTCCATTTTCATATAAATTAGAGTGAATCTGTTTGTCTTTCCTTTCAGTATCAACCCAATTACCCGAAGACTTTTATTCTGCATACGAATAAACCACTTGTAGAGAAATTTTTCCATTACTGGAAGCTCTGGATTTCGCAGTGTTTTACGCTATACAGGTTCATAGAATGTGTTACTAACGCACTTTGAAATTTGATTATTTTTATTTCTTATAGAACAAATTGTTGATATCCCCAAATTATATTGTTTAGCTAAAACCGTAACACTCGAGCCTTTTTGTAAAAGTTGCAGAATTCCCCATTTTTCCTTATTGATTAAAAACCACGCTTGCTATTAAGCGTCCTTGTAACTCTATGCCTCACGAAGGGCAACAGAATACAGGCTGTCAATGAACTAACAATTTTGGTTACTCATTTGTTTATTCCCAAAATTATAAAGTAAACAAAAAATTTCTCCAAATTGTTGTTCACTATTTAGAGAGTTCATAAAACAATATGAGTGTTGACATTAGTGAACCGTTCACCACCGTAGAAGTTCACATTACCGTGACTTCACTGTACATGAAAGTTTAAACATTTTTACTTTTTTAATTAAATAATTACTGCTTTATTTTGTGAGTTAGGATTGCATAAAACTGTCCTTGGAAATAAACAAATTTGTTAGTATTGCGTATCTTTGTAAATGCAGTAAGTTTGTGCAACTTGTCTGCAAACTATTGCAGCAGTAAATAAAATATCGCAGCTGTAGCAATATGCAGCAGCACTACCAATTGCACAGTACAACACATAATTTTGGGACTCAATTCTGAGAATTGCATGTGAAAGTAGCGCCAAAAATAAGAATTTCTGCAGCATTCGTTTTGTTAAGTTGGCTGCATTGATGATTTAATGGCGATATGAATTCTTTTGTACAAGGAGGATTTTTATCACGGTTTATATCTCGGTATACCGTACGTATACTTGTTAGTTTCCATATTGAAATATTCAATGTTCTTCTGGTAAAATTATAAATTATTAATGCAGCCCAACTTGACAAAACGAAGTTCTTATTTTTGGGGTTCTTTTCACGTGCAATTCTCAGAATTCAGTCCCAAATCAATGAACTGAAAAATGTTGTACACTTTTTTACATCACAGTCTTATCAAAACTGGAAGTCAATGATTGATAATGGAATTTATGATTAAAATCTGTAAGCCTTCACCATCACTTGATTGTGGTTTGGAAAACATTTCTAGCGATGAAGGCGATCTCTGTCGTAATCGCATCGATACCGATAAAAAATAAATTTTTATATATTTTTAAGTTTTATGATTTTTGTGATTTTGAGATCTAAATGAACTGTTTTTTCTATGGGTTTTTTAAAATAAAATATGAATTTTAATTACATGTTTATCTTATTTTATCTGATAGTTAATTTGTTTGTGAAACCAATACCGGCATTATAAAGAATTTTTTACGCCAGTTTTCGAAGAACACATCTATGGCGTAAAAACAGAATTAGGTGTAGTTTTATTAATGGGTAATCTTTGAGTTAGCACACATACAAAATGCTATACAAATTTTATTTTCAAGACGGTTAAAAAAGGGTTTCCTGCATATTTCATAATTCTGGTCTTAAAACTTATTTCTTTGTCATTTTGTATTTCTACTTAAATTGTGAATAAATAACAATATGGATTACTTTTTACTTTTCTTTATTTTTCAAATGAAAATCTTTTAATCGCTTGGCTAAAAATATCCTTTTTATTCAATTCTAAATATAAGCAACACTTTTTATCTTTAATAAATCTAGAGGAAAATGTCAAAAGGAAACGCCAAACAGCAAAAATATAATAAATGATTTTTCTGGAAAAATGTCAGTAATTATTTTTTCGAAATAAGGTAATCATTAAACTTAGAAAAAATTCTCGAGCTTTGAATGAAATTGAAGTGAATGCTAAAGAAAAAAATTTTTCTAAATAAAATATAAATTTTTTAACAATAAAAAATACACAATACCCAAATATTTGGCAACTTTCTAACATTAAACAAAGTGAGCTTGAGTCAAATACAACTAACCGATCTACGCACTCCCCTTGCATTTGATTATAGACATTTTAACAATGATATTGTTTTTTTTTTATTTTTGTCATTCCCTTTTCAGCGTGTGTGCGTGTGTTCTACGAAGAAAATGAAGCATGTATAAGTAAATACAAATAAAAAATGCAAAACAACACGACAAAAATATAAAATCGTAAGAAGTATGAAAGAAAAGCAATATAAATGTAAATTATTTATGATTTCCCATATCGAGCCTTTTGCGCAAAAAGATCAATTTAAATAGTTTCATATTTACAAAATGGGAAAATTCTTCAGATAACTTTTAAAGTAATAAAAAAAACTTTCTTTCGAAAAATTTGTGTTCTGACATTTACTTTCATTTTGCTAAAAGGGATCGATAAGTTTGTTAATATTTGATTGTGTAAACTAAAGTATTGAAATGCTTTAGGATACATAACTTAAACATAAACTTGAAATTTCTTTAATAAAAATTTAATGAAATTTCTTGTTTCCTTTCACTTAAATTTATTTTAGATAATTTTTTAATATATTAATAACTTCCTTCCTTCCTTCCGTCTTTCTTTCCAACCACTTAAAGCTTATGCTCTTAACTGCAAATATTTGCTTTCAGGAATTAATTATCTCTTAAGCACAGCAAGTTATAACTTAATAAAGTCAATAACCCATGAATTTATAATAATCATGCGTACCCATGTCAAATATTAAAATGTTGCTTGTAAATGTTTTTTGTTGTTAGAATTTTGTTATAGATTGTGTATGAGTTTATTAAATAAGAGTACTTGGTGTGAGTTAAACTGTAAAATAGATTTCTTTTATCAAGATATGTCCTGATATCACCATGATATTTTCTTTGTTCACGAAGGAAAACTAGGGTTTTTTTAATTTCATAAAATAAATTATAAAATATATAAATTCCCCTTTAAACGAAGACGTATTTTATTAATTTTCTTTAAGGAAAATTAATTTAATTTTTTAGCTTGAGGTGAACAGTAATGCATTAAACACATTCACCACAGCAGGCTACCGACTACAAAATATCGAAAATAGAATACACGTTTATACTCGTATGAGAATGATTATTTTGACGACAACAAGACAACACGGCTGCATGTTGTTGTCTATGCTGCCTTTGTCGTTGCAGTCTAATTAAACTAATTTATATTTTTGACTACAAAATGGAGTTGTCGAAAATCGTTGCTTTTTGAAAATCGTTTGTAACGATTCGAAATATTAAACAGTGAATGAACGAGACAACTTATAATTATAGGATTTAATTTTGTAAATGTTTGCAAAATGTTTTTTACTTCACAAAAATATATAAATCTTTCATAATTTGAGTTATAATAAAAAATTCTGACTTTTAAAACAAAATTTGTAATATTTCATTTCACAAAAAACTAATACATACAAACTCTTGGCTGTCACTTTACGTTGTATTCTATTTTCTACAGAATTGTCCGCAACAAAACAGAACGAAAAGGACCAACAAACCATAGATACAGTTTTTCAATTAAACAGAAGCAAAACAACTGATTCCTAATAAAACAGAACGCACAAACTAATTCTGCGTTAACATTTCAACATACCAACCACAGTGCACAATATTCCATAAAAAATATACAATAACAAAAAATATACAATCAATACACATATATAAACACACACAAGACGCCACTACGTACATACATTTTTCAAGATTTTAAACTGCGTATACTCAAGATGAATATTCACCGTATACTCAGTGAATATTCATAAATGAATATGCGCAGCTGAAAAAAAACACATACACTCATGTACATGAACATTCAGATTACAAATTCTTTGCAGTTCATTTTCGAATGCTACTGCAAAATAAAATTTTATATTCATATTCATTTTTGAATACTATATAAAAACTTTATTTTACGTACAAGAACGAATACGGCAAACTAATTTTTGTCTATTCAAACACGAATAGAACGAAACACAATACAAAATTTAAAATTCGTATGCATGAATATGAGTGAATATTTGGTACTCTGTTTATTAGTTTTAATGTCAATCTTTATACAAAAATATCAACCTTGAATCAGAAATAAACTGACGAAATATGCATATGTTAAATACTGTCTTGATAATCCAATTATTTGGTCGCGAATTCCTACCACTTCTGTCAAATTTCATGTAAATATGAATAAAATCTGTAAACCAGATCTCAAACTTCATGCGAAAAGAATCCGTGAAAAATATTGTGCGCATGCAGTTGTAACAAGAAGACCACCTTTGTAAAAAACACTTTGGTCGGAATTATGAAAGATAAGAAAGGAAACTCTGTAAAAGTCCGAAACGTTCATTTAAGTGAATCATTCAGTGGAACTAGGTCATTTCGGAATGACACAACTATACTGCAAAACAAAAACAGTGCTGACAATAGAAAAAAAATATGTAAAGCAATTTGGTGTTTAGAAATATTTTTTATTGTAAAATAAATAAGAAAATTGCAAAATTAAAATATTACAATATTTATGCATCAAGAGATTTTAAATAAATAAATTTATCGGTTTTATTGTTAAATACATGTAATCGAAATAAGTAAAATTGTATTTTTATAATATTGAGTGAAGTTTGTGTACATGTCGGGAATCATGTTTGTTTCTCGGCTTAAACACCGATCGTACTCAAAGATTCAGCATTAAAAAAATACTTAAATTCTGATTACAAAACTTATAGTATCGATTGGCGGCCACGCCTACATTCCAGCGAACAGGGCACAAAAGTTTAAAACTGTTCGAACGTTTATATATTAAATTTTCTACCTGCTCCCGCATATTTACATCAAACGAAAGCTTGTTGTCTTTCATTTTAGAAAATATACAAACTATGTACTTATATATACAAGATTTTTCTTGATATTTTAAGTAAACTGAAAAAAATCGGTCATAAAATTAATTTTCCCACTAATCAACCTATTGTGGGTCCACACTTTGAAGAAGTTGATACATCGTTGAAAAGATAAGCTTTCATAAAATATATAGTTCATAACTGTACTTTTTACGACCCACAGGCATATTCATAAAGAATTAATGAAGTTAATGTGTCCATGACAACCGGGTATACCATGTAATAATTCAACAGTAAACCTGCTCTAACTTTATTAATCGTTTATGACTAAGGCCCTCAGATTATATTTTCAACTTTACAGCCCCATCCACCACAATTTATTAAACTGATCTTGCTTCATGAAAAAAATGGAACTTTAAAAAACAAGAAATCGTAAGTGGGACCATTGAAATATACTAAATAAATCAGCTGCTTACTGTAAATCTATCGATTTCAAAATCATCAAGTAGCTGGCTACACACAGAAAAAAACATCAATGTAAAACCAAAATTAAACATTGTTGATTTCATGTCATGTAATTTTGTGAAAAAATATTGACTTTATTGAACTCTAACATACTAAAAAATAGTAGATAGAATACTTTTCGCAGTTAAAATAACATTGTGCAATGGTGAATTCACACAACTCAGCTTCGTAGTAAAATAAAAAAATTATTAAGTTAAATCAACTTTAAATTTGATAAAATCAGCATTGAGTAGTGTAAAGACAACATTTCTACATTTTAAATCAACATTGCTAATAAGTATTCCACGAATTTCAAAAATTACAAAACTATAAGAAGTTCTCAAAGGTTTTTTAAAAGTTTTCGTCTAAGATAAGAGGCTTGAAACTTTTCAAAAATATGGTTTAAGGTCCAAATGTATGTAAGTAAATAAAATAAATATTAAAAAAGTAAATATATTAAAGAAATCGTTTTTATTAAATTTTTTATGGGTTATTTAATTAAAGGAGCCATTTTGAATCAACAAACATTTTATGTTATTTTAATATGAATATCGGTTTAATTTGAAAAGAATTTCATGTTAGATAATTGAATCGTATTAACTCGACATTAGAATTACTTACATATTAAATGAATTTCATGCTGAAAACATATTCATTCAATATGTAATTTATGTTGTTTCAAACTGAAATAATTTTGATTCAAAAAGATTCGTCGTATTATTTTAATGTGGGTAAATTTTTATTCAATAAGACTCGCGTGTTATATTGACATGTGCTGCTGTTGTTTGCAAGTCATCGTAAAGTCATGTTGACTGTGTGTACAGTGCAGCATTTGAAGTAAGTTAATGCGACTAACACCTCTCCTCTTCAAAACGAACTTACATTATTTTATTTTAATTTAATGATAGATGAATCCTTGTGGTCTTCTTGAGTACTCGGCTGTTCAATACTTTTAATTTTCATAAATTTTTTCAAAACAGAATGTTAAATCAACGGCACATCAAGGATTAAAAGAGTTGTACAAATAAAACCTACAAATATTACAGAAAATGCTTCTACTTTATTTAATAAGCTCTCCAAACCAGATACAATTACCGATTGTTATTTTATTAAAAACTAAATTAAGAAAGTTTTTGTGTATTTAAACAATATTCTGGTGATAATATTGCAAATATATAAAAAAATCTATACCTTTAAGAACGCATTTTTCAGTTTTTTATCATCCGAAGAAAAAACGACTTTTTCGCGTTAAATTCCGAATTCTCAACTGTTGGCGTATGATTAATATTAATTTCGGGTTTGTTCTAAAGAATTTCCTAGAACTTTGTAAGTGACCCAAACTATAAAAAACTTTTGTTAAAATGGCATTTGAAAGACAAGAAAAGAAACCCAACTATAAATTGCTGTAAAATATAATTTACAATTTAACTTTGACATATAAAAGTTGAAATTTGTGTAAAATATCAGGCTGCTAAAATTTGTTAAATTAAATTTTAATTTGTTCTCTATTGCTTTTAAATAAAAATATGTTTCCTGCTCCGTTTCATCCGCTTCGCTCTTTCTGTTACAACATACAACATGCACAAACGCTGCAATACATATACAAATAAATATTTTATGAACAGATTAGCACCCCTTTGCTATTTTATAGCAAACACTTGTGAAAAGTTTTCTAATTTTATATAAAACCCTGCCAGGCTTTTGCATATCTATGTATGTGTGTGTGTGCGTGCATGTTTACTGTCTGTTTTAGTTCCTTCACACATACAAAATACCAACTCATGCACACAAATGATCATAAATATTAAATCTTAAGCATATTCGTAACTTAACAACAGGAAGTGATACGCAAATGATTAAGAAAACGTTTTAAGACCTAAAAAAAAAACGTCAAAAGATATCAAAAACGCCCTCATATTTATGTACATAATGAAATTATGGAATTTATTTAATTTTTTTTGTTGTTGAATATCTTGAAATCCTTAATATTTAATTTAATTTTTTGCTTTGCAAAAGCATGCAAAGAATGTGTGTCAAAACAATTAAGATAATTTAAATGAAGGACACACAGTTGTGGTGGATATTTTTATTAGACACAATTAAATTATTTGTTTTTAGAAAAAAATAGGGAATATTAATTTTATGTTTCTGTAATTTGAATGCTGTGGAGAAGAAAATCCATGGTATAGCTATTCGAAGAAACAACTATTTTATCAGCGAACACAAAATTTCGAAGGAATAAAACGTTCGTCAGCTGTAGGACTGTGTGACGTATGTACTCGTATATATAATATTGATTAGGAAGTTGGTCCGATTCTGTTGTCGCTGTTTATAAACGAACGTTATCAACTTCGCAAATATACTGATGTACGCGGACGATGTTAAAATTTTTTATTCGTTTAATAATTTTATTGATCAAGTTTATCATCAAAGTGACGTTAATAACTTTTTTGAATGGTGGAAACACAACATGATGGAGCTGAATTTTAAAAAATGTAAATGCATGCGTTTTTCAAGAAGTAATCTTATTGCTGTTAACTATGCCTTGGGAGGTCATCAGTTGGATTTGGTTGATTCATTTCTTGACCTTGGAATTTTGCTGGATCCGAAATTAAATTTTGTTTCTCATATTACTTTGGCTGTAAATAAAGCTAGAGGTGTTCTTGCCTTTATAAAGCGTTGTTCTAAAGAGTTTTCTGACGCTTACATTACGAAGCAGCTGTACGTGTCTCTAGTTAGACCTATTTTAGAATACGGATCAATCATATGGGATCCATACTACAACATTCATAATATTCGTATTGAATCTGTGCAAAAACAATTCTTGTTGTTCTGCTTACGTGGCCTTGGATGGAGTTCCTCAACAAATTTTCCTTCATATACTAGCAGATTAGCATTAAGAAACCTTCCTACTCTCAAAAGTTGTCGTACAATGTTAAATGTTTCTTTTATGATAAACCTTATCAATGGTAACATTTGCTCTGAACTTCTTTTAAATTCTGTTAAATTTATTATTCCTTTCCGTAGTACTCGCCATTATAATCCTCTTGTTATTAATTATGCTATGGCTGATCCTTTCACGAAATTATGTCGTCAATATAGTTATTTGTCTGAACTTGTTGATTTTTCTTTGAATTCTAATATAAAGCATGAAATGATTGTTTTTCTTAATTCATAACTTATAAATTTTTACTATAATTGTTATTAGTCTGTAAGGATTGACTAATTTTTTAAATAAAATAATTAAATAATTTCTCTAAAAAAAAGTTTTGGTGTTTTGAGGAAAAGTTGAGCTTTTTGTTTATATAAAAACGATTTTTTTATGCTGACCAAGTTTTCGTGAAAATATTGTAGAATTTTTTTGTATTGTATTGTATTTTTCCATATTCGCAATTCAGGCGGTTCTTTTGAAATACTTTGCTTGAATCGCAATTTTGTTTAATTTATTTAAAAGCATATTCGACAGTTTTTGTGAAATAGAGCCAGAAACTGTCAAGCAAGTTTTGTACAATTGGACTGACAGGATAAGGTACTGTAAAGTCAGCCGCGGCAGTCACATGATTGAACTCATTTTCCATAAATAAGGGGAATATTTGGCATTTCTTATAAAGCCATAATATGCCAGCTGAAATTTATTTTAGTTCATTTTAATAAATGTTTAAAAATATACATGTATTTGGACCGCCAGCTATACAGCTAATAATGGAAGCTTGTCGAAATTGCACAATCCCTTAAAGTTGTTGTCAACCATTCCATATATTAAATTTTTATTGGCAATTTTTCCCAAAATTAATATTTTACATATTTAGTAAAACATAGGAACAAGCTATACATACCCCTCACTAATTAATTTCAATTTTTTTTAACAAAATTATTAATGTTTTACTAATATGTAAAATATAAATTTTGGGAAAAGTGCGAATAAAAATTTAAGATACTAAAATTTTAGCAATTCCCGTAAAAAGCACCAATTCGATATATTTTTTGCATTGCAGCTGA
This sequence comes from Gymnocheta viridis, assembly GCA_956483585.1. Lineage (NCBI taxonomy): Eukaryota > Metazoa > Arthropoda > Insecta > Diptera > Tachinidae > Gymnocheta > Gymnocheta viridis. The sequence goes on along the minus strand of OY101444.1, from coordinate 21,023,813 downwards.
ATATGAATGTTTGCACGCCTCATATTATTCACTGCCCATTCACTTGCTATACTCTATATTTTTTAATTAGCCCCTTATGATATGCTACATTTATAATAACATATTATTTTTGTGTACCTTTTGCTTTGCACGCCATACATTTAATTGAACGTGAGAAATTTAGGCTAAACACAATACATCATTTTAATAAATTAGGAAAAGAAAGAAACGCAGAAAAAAAACAAGTTTAAAGAAAAACTAAAACAAACATGAAAACAAATTTGTTACTTAAAGCAGCAATAGAATCGTAAAAACAATAAAAACGAAAATTTAAGAAAAATAATGTTCTCTACAACGAAGTTGAAAAAGGGTATAAACAAAATTTGAAACGAACTCGAAAAAAAAAGAAAACTAGAACATACAGAAATTTGTGTTGTGTTACAAACATTTTTCTTTTCTATTTTTGCTAACGTGTATATTTCTTTCTTTTTTTATTTTATTTACAAATATAATCACAGTTTAATCCTCCAGCTAAAAACCCTTACTTACGCACACAACTTTACGTTGTACAAAGTGTGTGTTGTTTGTGTTTGCATGTGTATGCGTATGACAAAAAGTTAATTTTTTTCCACAGACACGGTGCTGCAATATTCATACACATCATGATACTTTTTATTTCTTGTTTTGTTTTATTAGAACAACATTGAAACATTATTTATAAACTTTTTTCCGATACAAATACACAACCGCAGTGTCGTCTGTATTGGTGTATAGGTGTTTACAGCTTCTATGTGTGTGTGAGATTTTTCGAACTTAGATTACCTAGTGAAATAGAAAAAAAAGAACACTTTTTTGTTGTAGTTTAATACACCCTCTGTCTGACAGAGTGGCCCTAAGAACGTTGGGCCTAAAGAACATATTAGAAAAAAACATTTTCTCAAATTGGAATGAGATTAAGTATTTCAAAGGTTGTTTAAAAAAAATGCGCAGATTTCTTAAAAATTTAGCACAGTGGGGCTGATAGCTATTTATATCTTCAGCACTTAAGTAAAGGAATTATAAAAATACAAGTATCTCTCGTGTTCTATTTCTATCAATTGTTCAGCTAAATAGATGATGTCTGTAACGCTGTCTATCCAAGTGGATAGACATGCGAGGAGGCACAGCAATTGTGCTTTTCCTCAGCTGGCTAGTTTACCTTCTCTCGCTTTCTTTCGAAAGTACCGCAACATTTTCATTTCATAAAGAATAAAAAATGAGCTTGAACCGTAAATAATTTCATAAAGTGACTTATTGTGTTTTATTATTTTTCATTGTCAAAGGAAATTTTTTGGTACATTTTTCAGCTTTTAAATTCGCCAAGGCGAATTCTCTTGCGACTACCTGCAATGCATATGCCCCGATTCGGAGATAGAGAAAGAGAGACAAATATAAAAATTCACAAAAACAAAAATTACCAAAAATTTTAAATTAAATGAATCTAAATTATCTCGACATATAGCTCGAGATAATTTAGATTCATTTAAAAAACAAAAGGTCGAAAAAATATATAAGAATAATTTTAAAATATCTTAACTTGAAAACGTCTAAAATGTATTTTCTGTTTACAAAACAAAAATGGAAAATTTAAAATAATAAGCTTTAGTGATTGGCCTGTTTCACCAGCTAGATTTCAAATGTTCATCCATAAACTTTGTACGGAATTCAGTTTAAAAAATGTCAAAACTAAATGTTTTTCATAAAAATTTTCAAGAAGCCGTTCTTGTTCGACTCGGTGCATCAGGGGTTAATATAAATGAACGATCTCTTGCAGGTATTTTTATATGCTCTAAAAATAAATCAAGGCAACATATTACGTTGAAAAAGTTTTTATAGTTAAATTTTTCATAGAATACATGAATTTTTCGTACATACTATGAATACAATAGCGAAAATCATCCGTCGTTGCAAACTACCCTTGCAAAACTTGCAGATATTGCAAATCTAACATACGTCCTATATTCTGCAAGACCACCCCAAAAAAATACATGAAACTGAAATTTGCATCACTTGAACAAATATGCACAACCAAAAACTGTTGCAGATTGATAATCGCAAAGTTTAGCAATGCTATAACAGCTGAGGGTTTTCATTTCATTTTTACAATTAAAACACGTAGACTCTTGCGCTTAAAAAAATTTACGCCAACGGAACCGCCACAAAAACTGCTGTAATTAAATTGACGTTAAGACTACTGCTGAAAGCAATATTGATAAAATAATAAAAAAAAACTTTTACAAAATTAAAGAAAATTTATACAAAAACCGGACGCTTGCTTCGCGTCTCCGGTTTGGTCATTCCATGCGGCAAAGTTATTCAATTAACTCCGTAAACTCTAAAATCAG